>MU224749.1:1404262-1444645 GCA_018584345.1 Thuja plicata
TCTCTCTCTCTCTCTCTCTCTCTCTAATAGGTCCTATGACTATTAATGTGTTCTAAGGGGTCCTAATGAGTCCTAATGTGTCCTAATGGGTCTTAAGGGGTTGTAATGGGTCCTAAGGGTTCCTAAGACCACTTAGAACCCATTAAAACCCCTTATGAGATACTAGTACACATTAGAACCCATTAGTGTGTCCTATGATGATTATTGTGTTCTAAGGGGTCTTAAGAGGCCCTGATGTGTCCTAAGGAGTTATAATGGGTCCTAAGGGGACCTAGGACCACTTAGGACCCAATATGATAAATTAAAACCACTAAGAACCCTAAAGAGTGTCTTTAATAAAGTCAAGGGCTTAATATTGTAATCAATAGTCCACTGAGAATCATGTTCAAGACAATGTGTTGATTCCTAAAATTTGGCTAAAAGTCTAAAATTTCCTAAAAACCCTCAAAATCTAGAATCTTTATCTTAATTCCTATGAAGCTGAAACCACTCTCAAACATCTTGGAAGTATATACATAAAATATAACTTAAGTATAATAAAGGAAGAATATGTAACTTATACTTAAATATTACATTTTATGTATTGGCCTAGTGCTGAAATTTGTCTGGCAGGGCCTATTGGGCTATCTTCCTCCCTCCTTTAAACATTTTTCATAATGTTACATAGGGCGTGCACCCTATAAGGCGCATGCCCTATTGGCTGCCTAAGCCTTAGGCTTGGGAAATTAAAACCATAGGGCATGCGCCCTATAGGGCATACGCCCTAGGGCTTTTGGGGGACCAAAAAAAAGTTTGGCACCTTTTTGGTCCCCCATCTTGGTGCACATACCCATCTGCATTCTATTTTAGTTTTCTAGCGATAGCAATGATGTTGAAAGCATGGAAATCTTCTATTACATCCCAAACTCAGTTCTTTTAGGATTTCATTTTATTCTTAGTAGCACTTATCCCTCTTACTTGGCTGACCACCAGCTCACTATCACTGCATACATTTAGGTCTTTAATCCCTCTCTCTCTAGCCCACTCCAATCCATTCACTAGACTCTCATATTCAACAGTATTGCTTGTGCAAGAAAAACTAAATCTAAAAGATGTATAGTATCTCTCACCTTTTGGAGAGACAAGCATTGCACCACCACCAGAGCCATGTCTACTTCTAGCACCATCAAATAATAGTTACCAAACTTTACTTCTCTATTCTTCTAATTCCTTAGTGTCCGTTTTAAAAAGATTTGGCTCTATGAATCCATCCTCTCATATCAAATAATTTCCCAAACCAACATCCCAAATAACATTAGCTTGGGCCTCTTAAGCTCTTTCTGATTCTAATTCATCCAGATAGATATCCAGGATATTTTCTATCTTAGTGTTTATTTCTCTGACGATTAGAAAGTCATTTCTATCAAGTGCAAGACAACTTGCATTGAATACATTGGACACATAAGGCTTTTTATGATGTGTTGCCAATGATTTAAACTTGATAGTAACCTTGGTTCCATATCTAGTATGGAAAAGCATATGAGACTAGTCAGAAGAAAGATAGCCTCCTATCTTGGTTGTGAATTCTCTTGATAGACATATGGAAAAGAGAACATGGAGATCTATGATGTAGATGTCAAGTAAGATAGAGAAATTGGGGCTTGCATGAAGGATCAAGCTTGTATCCTTGGCTATAGCTAGGATGTTTATTGAGGAACCGTCAAGTTGTGTTACCTTCTTTTGGAAAGGTTCATATTTAAGCCCCAATTGGTCAGCTACCTTATTGGGCATGAATGAACTAGTAGCCCCACTATCTACTATACAACTATGTAATAAATAATTTCCAATAATTAATGATACATAAAAGGGAGGTGGTTTTAAGTTCCTACCTTGAATGGCATCTTCTTTGATTTTTTTTCTTGGAATCTTCTTCTCTTGGTCAAGGTTGACCAATACTAGCTTAGAAACATAATTTGTGGGTTGTTGACGCATTGCAACTTTACCCATAGCATTCTTCAAGATCTCAGGCTGCCGTGGAATAGCCAAGGAGTCCCACATAGACATTGTCACATTCATCTTCTTCATATTGTCCACAATATTGAATGACACTGCTGTGTGCACTCTTTGGTGTGCTTTCACTATCGTGGGTTCAACTTCCTTGGGAGATGGATTCTCTTTAACTAGAATGGTGGGAGCCTTCTTTAGTATGGTAGGAATAGATGGATGTGATGACTCTGCAGATGTAGTAGCGTTAGCCCCATCTTCTACTCGCTCCATGTCTTCATCTCTTCTATTAGACCGAGTGTTGGCTGCAATTGGAGATTCACCATTCACTCCATTAAAATCTTGCTCTTCCCAACTAAAGAGAGCAGTCTCATCATCTTGGACATCCTACTAGGGAACAAACCCACTAGAGGACACTTCTGATTAGGTGTTCAAGACATTTTGTGCCATGAGTGCTTGATTCATCCACCCATTTGAGCACATAGCCTGTTTATGAGGTTGGTTGCAAGGAAAAGACCATTCATTCTCTGAGGCCAGATTATTCTGACTTGGAACCATTTCTCTAGCTGGATTTGCAGAGTTAAGAGGTATAGGATTATAAAGTTGGAATGGCTTCTAATTGAAGTTCTGCCTTTGACCTTGGTAATTCCCTTTTGATGGTGGTCTATTATACTGATAAGATTGTCCCTTGTTTTCATATTGTTGGTTAGGACCTTGATTTTGTTGCTGAAAGGGTGGTCTACTTCCTTGATTCTACTTTTTAATACTAGTCAACTCATTACTCGTGGTCTATAATAACTTCTTCATTTCTTGTTGACTACTTCTTAATTCAAGTAGCTCTTGGGAAGGGCTTGCTTTGGATTCCTCATAGATAGTACTAGCTTGAGGTGCTATCACAGTGGGTATGGGAGTGTATGGAGGGATGTTGAAGGGAATGTTGGGTTGAATATCAGGAAAGATAGGCATGGGTAGCCTTGAGGCTATCATACCAGCCTGAATTAAACATTTTTCTACTTTGACAACTATGTCAAAAGCCTGAGGTAATGAGGTGCCTCCCATGGATTGGATCATGATAGATATGTTTCTATCCACACTTTTCAAGAAATATAGAAAAGAATGATCTGCTAAAGGCCTCACAAAAATAGGAATCATATTCTATGTTTTGAGAAATCTATTATTAAAGTCTGTCATCTGCTCTTGAGGATCTCTCTTTATGGTTGTGAGTTTTTCAACTAGGGATAGATGGTCTAATTTGTCCTCAAAATATTTGCATAGAGAATCCCCAAGTCTATCCCAAGAATCAATAGAGTCCACTGCAAGAGTTCTTGAACCAGTGTAGGGCTTTGCCTTTAAAAGAGGCTGCCAAAAACTTAGTAGCCACATCTTCCTCAGCAATATGATGAACATTACAAATTGTGGCCACATCTCTTATGTGCTCACAAGCTGTTGTCTTGCTCTCACCCGTGAAATCAGGAAAACTCTTTAGTTCTACTAAGGGAACATCATGGTGTTGAGAAAAATTCAATGGACTCCCTTGATTAAAGGGTACAAACACAATTTTTTTTTCCATTGCAGGAACTGTGATTTGTTGAATAGTAAATGTATGGGTTGCACTCGAACTAGGGAGTGGAGCTGAATCTTCTAGAAATTCTCTGTTTAAATATCTTCCCCTTCTTCTAAAATGGAAAAGCAAGGGTCTCTCCTCAAAAATAGGTGGTTTAGTCTGTACTCTCCTTGTAGGGGATGTCCTTTGAGATGGTCTCCCCTTTCTTCTTGTTGGAGGTAGTTGAAAAAACTTAGAAGGCTTTGAACTCCTTTTTTCTATCCTTCTCATAAACTTGAATAGGTCTGGATCTTCTTGTTCTTTACACCAATGGAGTCGCTAGATATGCTTTCAAGAGAAACCTCTTTAGGTCACTATTATGTAATTAGCATATCAGAGATAACATAGTCTTGAAAGATGAACTTCTTTTGTGGTCCCACCGGGCATGCCACAATTGTTATACACTAAATTTTGTACCTAGTTAAGCGCTTGAGCCTAACAATTTATTGTAACAATGGAATAAATTCTAGCTTGTGGGACCTCTAGTAATTGAAGTGAAGCCTCCAGATTCTAGGCCGGTTCCTCTTGGATAATCACCTTATTTTCTCTTTTAATATGAAAAGTAAACTTGCAAGGAAAAGGGATAGAAGGAGAACTAAAAGGAAATGACTGAAACAACAAATTAAACCTACTAGGTGATGCACTGAAGGTAACTTGAATCATAACACAGTGACCAATACTATCAAGTTCCTGGATCTAGCATAACACAAATTTTTTAATAGGCTTGCATAAGTATTTTACAGAGAGGTGTGAAATGGAAAGAGGCTATACAAGGAAAGAGAAGATTTCACAAAAAATAACTTTTCCAAGGAGATAGACACAGACTATGACCTGCAAACAAACATTCACTCCAGAAAATAGGCACATGAATGAGACAAAATGACAAGGGACAAACAAAATCCACAAGATCATCTAAATCAGATCATCCACAACAATGCACAAAGATGCAGAAAGAAAGAAGGCTTGAGAACTCCAAGATTTTCTCTAATGTTAACCACTATATTATGCCTTAGATAAGAGAAATACAGATAAGGGAAAATTTTGAGGATAGAGAAAATGTCATAGAAAACCTTTGCATAATCTGGAATTCAAAGATAAATTACAACAAGATGAAAACCTGAGGGAAAAGAAAATGCCACAGAAAATATTGCATCAGCTAAAAAACTTCCTCTTTTTGCAAAATTTCTAAAACTACTTATATACCACCCGGCCCCTAGCACAGAGCCTCGGGAGTCAATCCATTCAATCTATTTGGGTTGAATTAGGGTTATAATAGATATTCATTAAATAATACTGAAAACCCTAAAATAGTCAAGTCTACCATAAATGCACACGGGAAAATATCTTAGATAATCAGATACAGTCATGAACGCATCACCCATCACCATAAATTTGACCAGAGAAGTCAGTTGATCCATCTACTCTGTTTGCAACTTGAAAGACCACGCCACCGCCATGAAACCCTGAAAATTAGATTTGAATATTTGAATATAAACAGTCACAGGTGGCATGGATGCTTGTATCAATGGTTCAGGTTTGAATCCATTTTCCTTTTAAAACCCAGCCATTGATCTTTATCTTTATCTTCACTCTTTATTCCATCTTTGAGTTCAGATCTGATCACAGACACATGGCATCTTGGCACAATGCCTTAAAGAATAGATGTCGAGCACTTTTGCATTGAGGCTTTACACCTATCACTTGATTTCTGGGACTTGCTCGATCTTTATCTTTATCCCTGACCTTAGCCCTAACTCATTTTTGACTCATCTTTAACCTGGGAAACTGAAATCCTTTGTGTCTCTGAGTCGCGAAATCATCTTCTTAACTCTAATTTAATTGCGAGACTTTACGAGAACCACAAGATTGGACCTAAGATCAATGATCTATGCTTAATCTCATGATCTTTAGCTTTTCCTTGATTTCATTTAGTGACTTAGCGCCAACCATTAGATTTGATCTTGATCTACAACTCAGACTTCATCTTGGCAAACTCTGAACTAAACTTTACTTAACTTCCTTGGCTCGAGTTTAATCAGAGATTCCGCAAATGAAGACAACTTGAAGTCATGGGATAAAAAGCTAACCCAAGGGTTTATTCTGAGTTCACATGCCATTCACAGGATCTGATTTGCATCGATGGCCTACATTTAATATCATAAGAAATGACTTAACCTTGATCCCATTCAACGATCACATGACTAAGGAAAAAATAAAACCACATTTAAACCCAAGTCAGATTATGAGATTCAGCGACTAAAGCTATCTCGCAATCGCTAAATGAATTCCTTGACCCTTGGTTTATCACAAGATCTAGCGCAAGCCGTAGGATTAGAATGAGATCAGCGATCTTCGTTAAGTCTCTAGATCATAAAAGTATATTCCATTTCCTCTCGAGATCACGAGACAAGAGGTCGCGCTAAGTCGATGAATGAGATGGAATATTCCTTTTGGGTTCGGAGATCAAGAGATAACCAAGGAAATGTTAATGCGCACATGGAAAAAGAAACACTTAAGTTACATGGAAAACTAACTTGAAATTAGAACAAGTCATGAACGAGCTAGGGTTTTCTTGCACTTAGGTCTTTGAAAATGAACAAGGGTAAACCAGCGACCTAGAAAAAATGCAGAGAATAGGATAAAGACTAGGAATCATGCAGAATTCATACAAGATGGGCTCTACCCTTTTGGGAGCCTCATTTACTCCACTTGTAGCCAAAATTGACAAAATGGGAAATTTACGTACAATTATGTCATCAATAAAAATTTCAGCTATCAATATTATGTCATCATTTTTTAGATTTTAGATATACATTTCTATTGTCACTAGTTCTTGTAAAACCAATCCTAATAAGATATGCATGCAATCGTTCATACCATGCTCTTGGAGCTTGCTTTAATCCATACAAATCTTTATGCAATTTACATACCATATCTTTACCTTTCTCCTTTGCAAATCCTTCAGGTTGTTCAATGCATACTTCCTCTTCTAACACACCATTCAGAAAACTAGATTTTACATCCATTTGATATATCTTAAATCCTTTATAAGAACGATATGCTGACAATATTCTTACACCTTCAAGTATTGCAATAGGTACAAAAGTTTCACCATAGTCTAGTCCGTCTTCTTGTGCATAACGTTTGCAAACTAGTTTTGCCTTGTTTCTGATCACTTCTCCTTTCTCATTCAGCTTGTTCCTAAAAATCCATTTAGTACCTATAACATTCTTGTCAGTAGACATGGATGCTAAAGTCCAAGTGTTATTATTTTCAATTTGTTCTAATTCTTCTTTCATAGCCATAATCCAATCATCATTATCCAAAGAATCTTTCACATTTTTAGGTTCAAGTTCAGATATCAGACAAGTGCTTTCTCTTACCTTGCTCCTTGTCATTATTCCAGCATTTTTGTAACCAATAATGTGATCTTATGCATGATTGAGTTTCACATACCTTGGGAGTACCAGTTCTATCCCTTGGTTACCTTCATCATTATTCACCGGTTGTGCTCCATTCAACACTTCAATCATCTGTGGTACTATTTCTGACTCCACCAGTTGAACATAAATAAACCTGTCATAGTCTTCCGGTTCCTTCTTGCTATCTTCCTCATTATTTTCAGAAAATTCATCAATTCTAACATTTGCACTTTCAATCATCTTGTTAGAATTCTTGATCAAACACTTATATGCTTTTCTTATAGTAGAATAGCCAACAAATATTCCTTCATCACTTTTAGAATCAAATTTACCATTTTGATCAATGTGATAATATCTTCCAAGATGTGCTCCATGTTTCCAAAAGCAATTAGAAGAATATCTCTTGTGCAACTTGCATGGGAAGGAAAAATTTTGAAGTGACCTTACTCACATCTACTTTAGGAATAAGTGCCATCACGATTCAAAGAGGTTCATTTCTTTTCCTCAAATTGTGAAGGCAGTGAAGGATAATATCTATCATTGATTTAAGAGGTCATTTATGTCCGGCAGAAAATTGGGAAGGAGAACATTATTATGTCGGCAAATGGATCTAATCATTTGATGGCAGCTTTCTACTTTGTTCCAAATTTATTTGGAAAGGTTGTTCTTCTCTCATGATCAGATATACAGCCCATAGAAATTTATTCCTTTTGAGATTGGTCACCCCATTGTTAGACAGAATATTAAATGATATTTTAAGCTAGAGATGAAAGGGGTCATTGGAATAGACAGTGTAGGAGAGATAAAATTTAGTGTTGATTGTCATATTTTCTCAAATATTTTCTAAATAAGAGAAATAACAGAAAAAGTCTCTAAATAGAGAGCAACACCAGTGAGAAGTGGAGGGGATCAGAGAAAAACCTGAGGTGACATCAGGAACAGACAATCCCTTGACCATCTCTTCCTTGTCTTTTATCTTCATTCTGTGTGGGTGAAATAACACCACCGGTATATTTTGATCTCTGAATAGATGGCCCATTGAAATGCTAAAATATCTTATACGATGGATTTGGTGGGTCCATTCCAATTTGGGTTTAGAGCATGTCAACTATATTTGAATTGCCTTCGCTATTTTCTAAGAGGTATAAGTGTACAGTGTTGACACCTTTACTGATACCTTCAGCTTAATTCAAATTTACTGATATGCTGAGGTTCTAGAAATAGACAACATACTTATTGATATCCACAGCATCACACGGTCTTGCCCTATATTGTTTAGAGAAAACTATTCAGTAGACCAATTGTCCCACATACAACAGTCAGATTCACTCCCATATGCTAGGAGTATAATTGCTGCAGTTGATGTGTCGAATCAGGATAGAGACTACTGTTGCAGTACTAGATAACTTTTATTTATTTAAATATGATAATTAATGTTAAGAGCTTTGCCAAGTTCCTCAAATAATGTCCTGCTTAATTATCCTTTTGGAACAATCCAGATTTGTCAAGGATAACAAAGACATGAGTAATGGCATCTTTTAGTTTACAGCTAAACCTGCCATAGACAATTGGCAAGCTAGAAAGTGAACTAATATGAAAAGAACACACAATCTTTGTGACTCATGATACAATGTACAATGTTCTGGATGCCTGATTGGGAAAGGGAGTGAGAGAAATATATTCTGTAAGGCGGGTGTGATTCTTATTGACCAGGATTATAGAATAAAGTATGATAAATGATGGCGGGAATTCTTATGTTCAATGGATGTAACATCGTGGAAAAATACTCACACATTATTACTCCCTATAAACATTCAGTGTATATCCAGAAGACGTGGACCGGTAAGTGAGATCAGTATATCTCTACAATAAATATAATATTTAACAATCTCATAAAGTTAAGCTTGTTAGGTTTCTTTAAATAATACATTTTCTTTTACCGAATTTCTTTTGTTTGGTAGATGTTAAAATTCTTTTATTTTATTTTTTGTTCAAGCTGTTTATTCTGAATCAAAATCTTTTATCTTATTCTTGTTAAAGTGGTTAATTCGAAATCACACTAATAAATGGATTCTACAGGAATAATAAGTGTGTTATTTAATATATTCTTATTTACAATAATAATAGAATAAAGTATAACAGAGATAGCTAGAATTCTTATGTTAAATAGAAATATATATCAAAGGAAATAGTACATAATATTACTCCCTAAAAACATTCAGCGTATATCTAAAAGATTGTTATTTGGTTAAAAGTAAGATCAGCCAATATATTCTATAAAAAATATAATATTTGGCAATTTCAATAGTAATGTTAGTTAGTTCTATTGAAACAATGCATTATATTTTACATGAGTTTTTTTTCTCAGATAAACATTAAAAAGTCTCTTATTCTATTCTTATTTAAATGGCTCATTTGAATTCACATTAATAAACAGACTTTACAAGAAAAATTTGTGCAATTCCTAATGAAACATCTAAACATTGATGCTTAAGAATGTAATGCCTGTTGTGTGCCAATCATTATCATCCTAGATATAACAAAATTTTGCAGATTAAAAGATAGCATCCTTTCAAAACAAGCAGCTTAGAGGTTTCTCCATAGCGACAAAAACTAGTTGGTACAAAAGTTCTCCTGATTATTCTAAGGTACACAAAGACAGGTTCGGTGCTTGTGTAGGTATCAAGTAGTAAGCATATTTCCAGCTGAAAAGTATTAGAACTATTCTAAAGGTACACAAACACAAATTTTGTGCCCAAAGATTTCTAAAGTAAAGCTTATTTCCAACATCTTTGGGATGAGTGGGGAACAAACCTTATACCATGAATTATAGACCTCACACCAACAAAACCAACTATGGGTTCTCTTAGATATTTAAAACTATTCAAACCGTTTATAAGATACCAAATCCATTTATCAAATAGCCAAAGTATTGAAGGACTCTCATAGGCAATTATTATCATTATGTATTTTTCAGTCTTTGTGTTTGATAAAGGGAAATCCTCTTCATGGATTCTGCTGAATAACTAGTCCTATCATCTTCTTGCTTCCATGGATTTATTATTATTTCCAGTACTCTATTGAGATTCCAACAAGTGGCTGATTATTACACAACCTATCCCTCACTCTATTTATAGGCCACTCCAGAAATCCAATAACCAACAAAGCTCCAACTTCTGTTTTTTATGCAATCCAGCAGTCTTTCTTAGTTTGTGTTCTATTTTATTGTCTGGCAAGCCATTTGAAGCATTTGGATGTCATTTATCAATGCACTTTCATAGCTTTTAAGGTTTTGAATCTTGAGAACTTCATTAAGTGCAGTTTTTCTAGAAACTTTCATCCCATATCTTTTCTTTCAACAGTTACCACTTTGCCCATTTGATTTGCACATTTTACTGAATTTCCTCACTGGGTATAGAGTTGAATTGAGATCTCCACCTTTGTATTTACTCTTGGACCATATTACAGAATTAGGCACTCCTCTTTTTCTGTAATTTTATTGTCCTGCTGATTTGATGCTTGTAGTTTTCTAGGGTTTCTTTGAATATTCTGTTAGTTTTCCACCTGTTATACTTGTGGGGTCCTTTGTCTTTTAGAATTTATATTACAATCACTGTTTCTGGAAGGTTGGCATAACACATTGAAGTGCAATATATTGTTCCCTGAATCAGTACTGTGTTTTGCTGAAAGCTTGAGTTGAGCACTATGGCCAGTGGTCAAAGTTCTTCATCTGGGGGTAACCCTTCATCATCCTGGACATCCAAGCAAAATAAATCGTTTGAGAAGGCCATAGCCATCTATGACAAAGATACTCCCGACCGTTGGCAAAAAGTGGCTTCCATGGTAGATGGGAAATCACCAGAGGAAGTCAAAAGGCATTATGAGATTCTTTTAGATGACCTGAATGGCATTGAATCAGGAAAAGTGCCTTCTCCCAAGTACAAACCTTCTGGTTGATTTTCCTGGTAACTGTGAAGGCAGGGAAACAGGTATGTTATGGAAACTAAATGTCTTCAATCTATGATGATATTATTTTTTTATTAATGAAATATTAAAGTTACATATTTACAATAATATTATTGTTGAACAGTACATTCTAAATATTGATTTGTTTAAATGATTAATAAATATATCTTATTGTAAAAAATTAGACAACTAAAATTCATAATAGATATTAAAAATTGTAATTATATTCAAAGGTTTGAGTTTAATTGATTGAAGTATGAAGTTCTCATTGTGGAGATCCAATTATAAATTTCGAAGGAATATGTAATATGAAATCTCAAGCTGTGACTCTTGGTCTTACAGACTTGGCTTTTAGTAGGAAAGTGGTTCTTACATAAATAGATTTCTAAGTTATGACTCTTGTTCTTGTATAAGTTGTTTCTAGTGTGATTGGTCCAAAAGAACTACTAACTAATTAGAACTTCATTTAATCTTATGTTGATGTTCATATGAACAGAATATTTGTATATAATTATCAATCAAAACAATTCAACTGTTAAGTATAGTGTCTTGTCTTCACTGTAGATTACCCATATCACAGGTCTTTTCATTTTGAGATAAATTTGGCTTTGTGAAAATTCCAGATCTTAGATCTTATTCCTGACATTCAGCAATTGTTACAGCGTTGTGCAGATCATACAATCTTTTACTCTACTTAGACATTAAGACGTACATTTGATTTCAATTGGATTTAGTAATTAATTGAACATAAGTTTTTTTAAATTCATTAATCAATAAAATCAAAAATTCTACGAGAACTACTATCCTCATCTTATCTTCTTGTAAATAGTTGGTTCAAACTACAAAACTAACATCAGTTTATTAGCTCAATCGGATATGCAGAGGGAAAGTGCTCTATGCTGATGAATATTTTGTGTATATCAGATTCATTCTTATTAGAGAAAGTGGACAATAAGTGACAAAAACTATTGTGCATACTCATTTCTCTCTCTGTATATATATAAGATGAATAATTATATCTTAACCTCCATAAAAATGTTCTTTTGGACAATTCGAGTTAATATTGGATTGTTGGTTCTCTCTTTATACTGACAATACAAATGTTATGCAGGCAATATATGGTATGAAGCTACAATGGAGCTCCCGGATTAAGGCTCAACTATTAGTACTACTACTACTTATATCTACAAGCAGATAGTAGAAGATAACTTAGCAGATAGTAAAAGAAATGACTGGGCACCTGTGGATACTTTTCATGATAAACATAATATAGGAATACCTGTAATAGTAGTAAAGACTTAATAAAGGGGAGCCTCAAGTTATATAAGCATTTGGGTGCTCTCTCTTTGCTTCAATTTCTGTGAAAAATGAAATAGTGCTACTGTAAACCCTTTGTCATCCAGAATGGACAAGCTCTGTGTATCTGCATATGAAGGTGGTGATATGTGAGAAGTTGTTTTCTATGACTGAATCTCATGTCGCACATATCTTTTCACACTTTTTTAGTGAAATAGGTTGATATATTAGTTTTGAAAGCACCAATGTACAAACTATTAAAAAATTGGATGATGATCATGCCTAAAGTTAGGCAAACTAACAAAACTATTATAAAGTCCGAATAGTGTATTTTTTATTATAAATTAATAGAAGTGGTATTCATATTAAAATAAAAAAAACATATAAAGGCCCCACTCAGAAGTCTCCCTTCCCTCACACAAACCTTTTGATCAGAGACAAAAGACTTCGTTATAATTATAGTGCAATTGTTTTTGACATGTAATATTCTTAGAGAGTGACTTTTTTTAAAAATAATTTTATTATAGTCATGGAAAGTGTATACTTAGAATTTATTTTATTATTTTTTTTATCATTTAACAATTTACTTTGTCAATTCTATTTTTTATTACATTTTTTACATTCAAAATATAATTTTTTCTTTCTTTCTTTTATGTACTCAAATTTAATCTATGTCATAAGTTAAATAAATGGTATACTATAAATTTAATAGTATGGGACACATAGAAATAGTGCATAATATCATGGTTATATAGATCATAATATCCTTAACACAACACAACCACCTTTAATTTCATCCCAACTAATGTAGAATTAGAACATAGTTAGTGAAGCAATTAGCCAAGATCTAAAAAGTTATAATGCAAGCACAAAAATCAACAGAAGTTTCTCACTGAATAATACATAGAAGAGGAGTACAAATAGGTAGAGAGGAGAGAACTAACCTCCACAAAGTGAGGAAGAGGTGTCACTTGAACAACATGCCACAACTACAAGACTTTGTCAACCAACTAGACACCTCACCTGTAACAAGTGAAATAGGGACAATAACTAGGCTTAACAAAGCCATGTGGAAATATAGATGTACACTAGCATCCCCCCGCTTAACCATAGCTTAGGTGAGTACAAAGAAAAATGGGTCCCAACTACAAAACCTGATAAGGTACTCATGTACAATGCAATCTCTGATAAAGAGGAGAAAGATAGAAAACCCAGTGGGATGAAAACTATCCTCCAAAAGAGAGAAAAATAATATAAGACTAGAAAGCCTTCCCAAAAGATGATGATGTTGTTGATGTAGACCGCACACCAAGAAGAGCTCGTAGATGAATGAACTTGTTGTTAGTAAAGGGTTTGGTGAAGATGTCAGTAACTTGCTCTAAAGACTGGAAAAAGACTAAGTCAATGATCTGTCCATGAAACAACTCTTAAATATAATGCATATGAATCTCTATGTGCTTGGTTTGCTGACGATGAACCAGATTGATGCATATCTGAATAGTACTGTAGTTATCACAATAGATAACTGCAGGTTTCCTGAAAGGAATACCAAACTTAGAAAGAATACCTTGATGTCATATGGCCTCAGTAGCTTCATTAACAACCCCTCTAAACTATGCCTCTATGGAAGATATAGCAATAACATTTTTATTCTTTCTAGACCACTAATAGGACCTGAATCAAGAGAAAAACTATAACCTAAAGTAGACTTGCAATACTTAGTATCACTAGCCCAATTTGAATCTGTAAAACCAACCAAGTCAACTAAAGAACCAACTCTATAATGAATCCCAAACCCTAAGTGTACCATGAATATAGTGAAGAATCCTCTTAGATTCTTTCCAATGCAACTCATGAGGCACTTGCATAAATCTAGAAACCATACCGATTGCATATGATATGCCCAGCCTAGTATGAGTTAAGTAAACAAGATTACCAATGATTTTTTGATACAAAGTAGCATCAACAAAAGGTGAGCTGTAAGAAGTCTCAAGCTTAACTCCAGATAGAAAGGGAGTATGAGATGGTCTACAAGTAGTCATGTGAGACTGTGAAACTAAATCACGAGTGCACTTGGGTTGAGGAAGTGAAATCCCTCAACTTGACTGTGGAATCTCAATACCAAGGGAGTAGTGCAATAAACCCAAGTTCGTCATGTCAAATATATCTTGAAGTGCTCACTTCACTATTGCAATGATAGATGAAGTTTTAACACAAGTTTGATTACTCAGAGGGGAGGGGTGAATTAATAATCCACACAACTTAACCAATTCAATTTCTTTAAACTTTAGGCACCAAAATATATAGCAGCAACTAACATAAGTAAAGTTTCAATGAATACATCCTCAAGTAATCAATCACACAATGTAAACACCATAATTATCATGTGGAAACCCAAGTAGGAAAAAACTATTGTGTGAGATGATACCCAAAAAAATTGTACTCTTCTAGAATACACCCTGGGATGAGCTTACCCTGTTAAATGTTTACAAAACACTGTTAGGTGTTACCCTATTAAGGTATTTTCCTAAGAACTATCAAAATCTTTTCCGTATTAGGGGAAGCCTTATTAGAGTAATTTAAACACAACCTAATTGATGGGGAGATCCAAGTCCTAAGAGCACTCTTTCTCTTTCCAAGACCTTGTCTTTGGTCTTTCTAGGGTATCTATCTCTACCCTAACTAGAGGACTCTCCTATGGTCCCCTACACACTTCTTAGATCTCTCCACCCACTTCAAACTCTCTTCATGCCCTTCTCCATCCAACTATGCACGCTTAGGCTCAATTTAGCCAATTTTCTCCTAACCTATTCTTGGCAATTAGAATAGGTATCCTGACTATTCCTAGGTCTCTTTCAACTATTTTTTATCTACTTTCATGGATTCTTCCATTGGTTTTCCCATCGAGTTCTTCTTTTCTTGGTTTTAGGCCTTGTAGCCTTTTTATCCCTATTAGGCCTCCTAGAAACTAAAATCTTTGGTTTTTTTCAGATTCTCCTTAACAACCCTCTGAAATAACTATGGATCCTTTCTAAGACCACCCTAGGCTCAAGGATTTTCTAGGTCTTAGGTCTTCAAACTATCTGTACATAGGATTTCTAGCAAACCCCTATTTTCATGGGTTTCTAGGGCATGTGAACCAACCTGGTTTCTTTGCATTCATTAGGTGATCGAATAAACTCCTCCAATATCCTCCTTGTAGTCACTTATCAAGGACACATGCCCCTACATACACCAACCATTTATTGGCGCAAACCAATCCATTTATCAACTTCTCATGTTGCGGTTCTGAACAAGCTCCTAGCCAGAATACCTTTGTACTTTCCTAGGGCTTGATGCAAAAATTATCTCTCCTGCACACAATGACCCTAAAATGCATATTTATACTAATTACATAGTCCCCTACTTGATTCCAAGTCTCCATATTTTTCCAACCATGAAAACTCAAGTCGGACTCATTTTTACAAGACTAGCTTTGTACACACCATCGAACTAGTGAAACTAAAGAAATTACAAAACAAGTAACAAGAATGAAAAACCTAACAAAATAACACCATAAAAAGTAATTACATGGAAAATAACAAAGGCTCAATTCATTAATTCAATCCATTCAATCCATTAAAGGTCTGGATGAAGGCCCTGTCACAAAATACAGTCCAAATCAGTTCTTTCCAAATCACAGTCCGTACAATGTCACTTCCAACCCTTAGATTAGGGTTTGTTTGACCTTATATATTCTATCCCCACATGTTTTTACCCTTAGGTCTAGATTAGAACACCATTAAAGCTATTTCATAGTTTTTAGGAAATGTTGTTATTGCAACTTTGCAAAGTTGCAAAGTTTTCATGAGCAACTTTTACAACTTTTTGCTCATTTGATAATCCACTATCCTAACTTGCATAACTCAATCCAGAACCAATTCCTTGGATCCCAGTATACTTAAAAACCTCAAAAACATAAATTCCACTCCATTTTAGAGTCTTGGTCAAACCTTGACCCTTTGTTGACTTCCCTAGGACTTTGACACTAGAGTCTAATTGAACACACAAATCACATGACTCTAAACACTCTTACGTCAACACACACACCAAATCAAACTTGGGACTTTAGATTTAGTCCTGATTACCTTGGTGGTTGGCTAGAACCATCTACAAGCCAAAATTTGTAGAGATCTTCCATGAGACCTTAAGGTGCTCCTGCACCATCCTCCCCCCTGCAACAAGAAAATCAAGGTATCTTAGGTGTGATGAACTCCATGCTTATGCCAAACTTCTTGAAGTCTCCTTCTACTAGATCCAAGTAGCCTCTGACTTAGGTTGGTGTTCCCATTTCACTAAGTGTTCCATGTAGATTTTGTTCCTTGTCTTCTTCTTCATGACTTTTGTATCCAGGATCTTCTCCACTTATGGCTTAGCTTGGATAGGTACTCTGAGTTCTTCCACATCCTTAGTCACCTCTATACTACACTTAACCTCATATATTTAAGGACCCTTGTACTGACTCAAGTTCTTCACATTGAAAAATAGGGAAAATAGACATCTCCTTGGGTAGATCCACTTTGTAGGCATTGGAGCCATACTTAGCTAGCACCTTACATGGCCTAATCCTCTTCATCTATAGTTTTCTTGGTATTCCCTTCTATATCCTAGCCTTGTTCAAGTATACCATCACTAATTCTCCTACCTCAAATTGTAAGTCTCTTCTCCCTTCATCCTTCTTGGCTTTCAACTTTTGATTAGCCTTTATTAATGTCTTCTTCACTTGCTCATGAATCTCTCTCATTGATTGACAAAAATCGTCTACATGACCACTGATCCCTTCATAACCCTTTAGGTCTCTAATCTCAAGAAAAGCTCTTGGGTTTAATCCATATACAATTTCAAATGGACTCTTACTAGTAGTCCAGTTTGTGCTATCATTATAGGCAAATGCTTCCTGTGGAATAAATTTTTCCCATCCTTTCCCATACTCTTTAGTCAAACATCTTAGCAACTTGCCAAGAACCCTGTTGATTACCTCTATTTTTCCATCTGTTTGAGGATGATATGTAGAACTATAAGCCAAATTAGTACCTAACCTTTTCCAGAGGGTCTTCCAAAAGTGCCCCATAAATTTCACATCTCTATCTGCAACTATGCTCATTGACAAACCATGTATCCTTACTATCTCCTTGAAGAAAAGGTGGGAATATGACTGGCATCTGTATTGTTTTACATGGGATAAAATGACTCATCTTACTGAACCTGTCCAGTACGATAAACACACTATCCAAACCAATTGGTGTCCTAGGTAGCCCCGCTATGAAATCCATACTTATGCACTCCCATGGTCTATTTGGGATGGGAAATGATTGGTAAAGACCTGAATTTGATGATGTCCCATTGCCTCGTGACATACTCCACATTGCTCAACATATCTCCTTATATCTTTCTGCATTTTAGACCATCAGTAGAATCTCTCCACTAGGTCTAGGGTCTTATTTAACCCAAAGTGCCCACTCAAACTTCCATTGTGCTTCTCTTGGATGAGGTTCTCCCTCATGGAACCCCTTGGAACACATAGTTTCTTCCTTCTAAACAATAAACCATTTTGTAAGGTATAGTCTGCATACTCACTATGAAAGTGATTTTTGAAATCAGTACACACCTTATAAATCTCTGAGAAATCTAAATCTACTTCATAAAGGTCCTTGAATCCTTGAACCTCTATACTTTGCAACTGTATCTCTTGGATGGTAAGAAATATCCTACTAAGGGCATCTGTTACCTTTTTATTTACCCCCTTCTTGTGCTTTATTGTGAAGGTGTATGATTGCAGAAACTCCATCCACTTTATATGCCTCAAACTAAGCTTCTCTTGTGTGTTTATGTAGCTTAAGGCCTAGTTGTCAGTGTATACAACAAATTATTTTGGCAACAAGTAGTGCCTCCACTTCTTAAGAGCTTGCACCAATTCATATAGCTCTAGATCATAGGATGAGTATCTAGACTTTTCTTCATTAAGACTCTCACTAAAGAAGGCTACTAGTCTTCCTTCCTAACTTAGGACTGCCCCCATTGCTATGTTGCTAGCATCACATTCCAAAATGAATAACTTATCAAAACTTGGCAACGCCAAAATAGGTTGGGTAGCCACTTCCTTCTTGAATATTTCAAACCCTTAATTGGCTTCCTTGGTCCATATGAAATTTTTCTTGATTCCACCTTTAATAGTATCTAGAACAGGTGCACAAATTTCACTGAATCGCATCACAAACTTCCTATAGTATTGGGCCAAACCATGGAAGATTCTTACTTTAGTCCCTATCTTAGGAGTAGGCCAACTTAGTATGGATTCAACTTTTCTCTTTTCCATCTTCAAGTCACCTTGGGATATTACAAATCCTAGGTAGACTAGTTCTTGTTTCATAAACTCACTCTTTTCAAGATTTATGGTGAGCTTATCTTCTTGTAACCTTTTCAACAAAAGTTCTAGGTGCTTCATGTGCTCTTCCTTTTTTTTTTTTCTAAAGATGAGGATATCATCTAGGTATACTACCACAAATACCCCTGTATAATCCTTTAAGATTTCATTCGTGACCCTCATAAAAGTACCAGGTGCATTTGTAAGCCCAAATAGCATTACTAGCCACTCACATAACCCCTCTATTGTTTTAAAAGCTGAATTCCACTCATCCCCCTCTTTAATTCTAATATGATAGTATCCACTTTTTAAATCAATCTTTGAGAAGTACTTAGCACCCTCTAAGCAATCCATTAAATCTTCTATTCTAGGAATAGTAAATCTATATCTAATAGTTATCCTATTTATTTCCCTAGAGTCAGTACACACTCTCCACTTACCTCCCTTCCTAGGAGCTAATACCACTAGGACAATACATGGACTGATGCTCTTCCTTACCAGTCCCTGGTCCAAAAGCTCCTGCACTTGCCTTGCAATCTCTTTGTTTTGCTATAGTGTCATCTCATATGCACCCTTGTTAGGCAATGATGCCCTTGGTACAAAGTCAATTTGATGAATTATTTCTCTTTTTGTAGGTAGTGTAGCTGGTGTCCCTTCACATATGATGTCCTTAAACTGATCTAATAATTTCTTTACTTTTGCAGGCATGGGTGCTTGTTTGGGTGTCTCCTCTTTTGGTTTCACCATGATTGCATAACCAATTCCTTCTTCCTCCTTCATATCCTTAAGGAATTATTTCCCACTCTTTAGAAGAGTATTGGAATCCATATTTTCTACTGTTTCTTCTTCTATCAAAGACTGTATCTTATAAGTCACTCCATTCTTCTTGAATGAGTAATTATTCTCCTTGCCATGGTGGGTTTCCTCCCTATCATATTGTCATGGTCTTCCTAGCAACATATGACATGCATCCATTGGTAGTCCATAAAAATTTATCTTTTCTTGATACTTACTTATGGTGAATTCAACCCATACTTGTTCATTGACCAATATGTTTTGCCCCTTATTTAGCCAAGTCACTTTGTAAGGAAAAACATTTGGTATCTTAGTCAATTTTAAGTTTTTCACTGCTTCCTCTGATATTACATTATCAGTAGACCCTGAGTCTATTATGACCGTACACACTTTACCAATAATCTCACACTTTACCAATAATCTTACACTTGACCCTAAAAAGAGCCCTTATCTATTTGTGTTCATCCTTTGTAGGTTCTTTGATTAAAATCCTTCTAAGCATGGGGTTCTCTCCCTTCTATGAATCTAAACTTATCTCAGACTGTTTGGTCATGTCTTCCTCTTGCACATATGCCGTTTTCTTCTCACATTGTGAAGATGTTGGCTTATCTAGACACCTATAGGCAGGGTGACGCATTTGGCCACAATTATAACATTTCATTGAAGCAAAATGTGAGCTTCTTCCAAAACCACCTAATCTACCTCTTCCAGCACTATGTAAACCTGTTCCTCTACCATATCCTCTTCTATTACTTGACTCATGGGTTTGTTCAACAAAATTAGAGTCTCCTTGGGTTCTGGTGTCATTTCTCCTTCTGCTAGAACCACCTCTATGTCCTTGTCTATAGTCTCTACCTATTCCTCTTCCACTAGAGTTGGAATCTTGTTTATTTCTAAGTTTTTCTTCCACCTTAAGGGCAATTTGAAAACACCCGTGGATATAAGTTAAAGTAAAGAGGCTCAACTCTTGTTCTTCATGATGTATGAAGAAGAAGAGTTGAGCCTCTTGACTTTAACTTAGTATGGCTTAAAATTTGCTCTTGTCTATCTTCAAGTCACCTTGGGATAGTACAAATCCTAGGTAGACTAGTTCTTGTTTCATAAACTCACTCTTTTCAAGATTTATGGTGAGCTTATCTTCTTGTAACCTTTTCAACACAAGTTCTAGCTGGTGCTTCATGTGCTCTTCCTTATTTTTTTTCTTTCTAAAGATGAGGATATTATCTAGGTATACTACCACAAATACTCATATATAAGCCTTTAAGACTTCATTCATGACCCTCATAAAAGTACTAGCTGCATTTGTAATCCCAAATGGAATTACTAGCCACTCATATAACCCCTCTATTGTTTTAAAATCTGAATTCCACTCACCCCTCTCTTTAATTCTAATCTGATAGTATCCACTTTTTAAATCAATCTTTGAGAATTACTTAGCACCCCCTAAGCAATCCATTAAATCTTCTATTCTAGGAATAGGAAATCTATATCTAATAGTTATCCTATTTATTTCCCTAGAGCCAGTACACACTCTCCACTTACCTCCCTTCTTAGGAGCCAATACCACTGGGACAACACATGGACTGATTCTCTTCCTTATCAAACCCTAGTCCAAAAGCTCCTGCACTTCCCTTGTAATCTCTTTGTTCTTCTCTGTTGTCATCTCGTATGTAGCCTTGTTAGGAAATGATGCCCCTGGCACAAAGTCAATTTGATGACTGATTTCTCTTTTTGTAGGTAGTGTAGCTGGTGTCCCTTCACATATGATGTCCTTAAACTAATCTAAAAATTTCTTTACTTCTACACGCATGGGTACTTGTTTGGGTGTCTCCTCCTCTTTTGGTTTCACCAAGATTGCATAACCAATTCCTTCTTCCTCCTTCATATCCTTAAGGAATTATTTCCTACTCTTTAGAAGAGTATTGGAATCCATATTTTCCACTATTTCTTCCTCTATCAAAGACTGTATCTTATAAGTCACTCCATTATTCTTGAATGATTACTTATTCTCCTTGCCATGGTGGACTGCCTCCCTGATATATTTTCATGATCTTCATAGCAATACATGACATGAATCCATTGGTATTCCATAAAAAATCATCTTGTCTTGATACTTACTTATGGTGAATTCAACCCACAGTTGTTCATTGACCAATATGTTTTGCCCCTTATTCAGCCAAGTCACTTTGTAAGGACAAACATGAGTTATCTTAGTCAATTTTAACTTCTGCACTACTTCCTCTGATAACACAATATCAGTAGGCCCTGAGTCTATTATGACCCTACACACTTTACCAATAATCTTACACTTGACCCTAAAAAGATCCCTTGTCTGTTTGTGTTCATTCTTTGTAGGTTATTTGATTAAAATCCTCCTAAGCATGAGGTTCTCTCCCTTCTATGAATCCAAACTTATCTCAGACTATTTGGTCATGTCTTCCTCTTGCACATATGCAATTTTCTTCTCACATTGTGAAGATGTTGGCTTATCTGGACACCTATAGGTAGGGTGACGCATTTGGCCACAATTATAACACTTCGTTGAAGCAAAATGTGAGCTTCTTCCAAAACCACCTAATCTGCCTCTTTCACCACTGTGTAAACCTCTTCATATGTCATATCATCCTCTATTGGTTGACTCGTGGGTTTGTTCAACAAACTTAGAGTCTCCTTGGCTTCAGATGTCATTACTCCTTCCACTAGAACCACCTCTATGTCCTCTATAGTCTCTACCTCTTCCTCTTCCCCTAGAGTTGGAATCTTGTTTCTTTCTAAGTTTTTCTTCCACCTTAAGGACCATTTGAAAACACACATGGATACAAGTTAAAGTAAAGAGGATCAACTCTTCTTAAATGTTCCACCTAAGGCCATTGAGATACCTAGAAACTTTAATGTTTTCTATCTCTTGGAGTCTTGACTTAAGGCATAGCTTTTGGAATTCTTCAGTGTAGGATGCCATATCTAAATATTTTTTTCTGAGATTTTGTCTCATTTTTTGTAATTGGATGTCATAATCCTCTGGTAGGTAGTTTTCCTTCACCTTATCCACCATATATTTCCAATTGGATATTTTATTCTTTCCTTCCCTTTCTCTTTCTTCTTGCAAGAACTTCCACCAAGTTAATGCCTATCCTCTTAGCCTTGATTTGGATATCTTAACCTTTTGTGCGTTTGTGACACCATCAAATTCAAATTTTTTTTCCATACCCTCAATCCACTCCATAACCAATTCTGGATCCATTCAGCCAGAGAATACTGGAATGCCTTCTAATGCCTTACCACTTAGTACCTTGAGGTATTTGAGGAATGGCTCCTCAGGTAATGGAGGGCCAGGTTCTGGTTCTACCTCCTCTTCAACTTGACTCTTTACTTTATCTTTATCTTCTCCTATCTATTCTTTCATCTTGCTTGCAGTCTCTGCAACTTCTACTAACTTTAGCTTCATCTCCTCCATAGCTTCTTCTAGAATTCTATTCTTGACTTGTTTCTCTAACAAGTCCCTTTCCAAATCTGAATTGGTCACCATGGAGCTTTCTCCAATGAATTCACTACCCTCTATCATACACTATCCACTTCCCAAGACTTTCAATGGCTCTGATTCCACTTTGATTGCGAAATCCAACTCCTAAGAGCACTCTTGCAATTTCCAAGACCTTGTCTTTTGTATTTATAGGGTATCTATCTCTACCCTAACCAGAGGACTCTCCTATGGTCCCCTACACACTTTTTAGAGCTCTCCACCCACTTCAAACTCCCTTCATGTCCTTCTCCATCCAACTATGCACCCTTAGGCTCAATTTAACCAATTTCCTCCCAACCTCTTCTTGGTAATTAGAATAGGTATTCTAAATATTCCTAGGTCTCTTTCAACTAGTTTTGATCCACTTTGATGGATTGTTCCATTTTTTTTCCCATCAAGTTCTTCTTTTCTCAGTTTTAGGCCTTGTAGCCTTTTTAGCCCTATTAGGCCTCCTAGAAATTGAAAATTTTGGTTTTCTTCAGATTTTCCTTAACAAACCTCTGAAATAACTATGGATCCTTTCTAAAACCACTCTAGGATCAAGAAATTTCTAGGTCTTAGGTCTTCAAACTGTCTGTACATATGATTTCTAACAAACCCCTATTTTCATGGGTTTCTAGGGCATGTGAACCAGTCTAGTTTCTTTTCATTCATTAGGTGATCAAATCAACTTCTCCAATCTCCTCCTTGTAGTCACTTATCAAGGACACATGCCCCTATATGATCCAACCATTTATTTGCACAAAACAATCCATTTAGCAACTTCTCATGCTGCTATTCTGAATAAGCTCGTAGCCAGAATACCTTTGTACTCACCTAGGGATTGGTGGAAAATTTATCTCCCCTACACACAATGATCCTGAAATGCATATTTACACTACTTACACATTCCCCTACTTTATTACAAGTGGCCATGTTTTCCCAATCACGAGAAATCAAGTGGGACTCATATTTATAAGACTATCTCTGTACACACCAACAAACCACTAAAACTAAAGAAATTATAAAAAAAGTAACAAAAATGCCAAACCTAACAAAATAAAACTACACAGAGTAATTACATGAAAAATAATGAAGTTTCAATGCATTAATTCAATCCTTCAATCCATTAAAGGTCTGGATGAAGGCACTGTCACAAAATATAGTCCAAATCATTTCTTTCCAAATCATAGTCCATACAATGTCACTTCCTGTTAATCTCTAAGTTTTGTTGATGATTAGTGACCAACACTTAGTCATTCACTTAGGCAGTTTTAGTTGGCTATCACTATGGCCGAGCTAAAACTATGCAAGGCCGAGCAACATTGCCAAGCAGTTTTTCAGTATGCCTAGTTACATTGCTGAGCCGAGTTACATTGCCGATCCGAGTAGAGATAGAGATGTTAAATGCCGAGCAGGATAGTTTTTGTATACTTGTCAGGAATGATACAAACTTCAAGGATAAGTGATCCGACCGACTTGTATAAGCTTTTTGGGCCAACTTATGTATGCATTTAATATTCTTATACAGAGTTAGTTATGCATTTAATTATTTTATCCTATGCATGACTCATTGTAAACATTAATTGTAATACCTTCATGGTATGGGTATTGAATCTTGATCGTTGATCTAGATCTCACTGTCATATCTGTATAGATATATTAGATTTCTTTGAAATCCTATTTTTTATTATGTATGTGCAAGAGGCAGAAGAGTAATTGTTGAAGTGACTGCATTTTGAAGTGAAATGCACAAAGGGCTATTTTGTTTAGAAGCAGAGATCAAGTAGAGAATAACACAGTGAACAACAGAGTAAAGTAATATTAGATTATCAGATCATAGAAAATACTGGAAAGAGGAGATCTGTCATCAACGTCAGAGTGCATATCAAAGGATCAATACTTGAGAATTTTTAATCATTGTATCAGGTAAAAATCTCTTAATAGAGTGCTTACTTTATTGTAAGTTTAAATCCTTTAATAGGGTAGATTGTAATGATCTGAAGCTCTTAACCAGGTAGACCTCTAATAGTGTAGATTACATTTTGTAATCAAACATTGTAACCTTAACAGGTACATTTTATTACTGCAGTAGTGAACACTTTTGTGGATGTCATCCCCACCCTGTTTTACCTATTTGGGTTTTTGGGTTACCAAGTTATTGTGTTATGTGTTACTTATTTCATGGTGTGGATACTATCTAAGATTACATTAGATTCATTTATGTATGAATGTGGATCAGTTTGTTTTAAGTGTTTAATTTTGAAGATCTGATTCACCCACCCTCTCAGTATCTTGCTTTCCCATTATTGTATTTCCAACAACTTCCAACCCTTAGATTAGGGTTTTTTTGACCTTATATATTCTATCCCCACATGTTTGGACCCTTAGCTCAGGATTAGAACACCACTATAGATATTTCCTAGTTTTTAAGAAATGTTGTCATGACAACTATACAAAGTTGCAAAGTTGTCATGAGCAACTTTTTTCTCATTTAATAATCCACTATCCTAACTTGCATAAATCAATTCATTCAATCCCAAAAAACTTTAAAACCTCAAAAACATAAATGCCACTCCATTTTGGAGTCTTGGTCAAACTTTGACCATTTGTTGACTTCCTTAGGACTTTGACACTAGAGCCTAATTGAACACACAAATCACACGACTCTAAACACTCTTACCTCAACACAGACACACCATATTAAACGTGGGACTTTATAATGAGTCCTTATTACCTTGGTGGTTGGCTAGAACTACCTACAATCCAAAATTTGTAGAGGTCTTCCATGAGACCTTAAGGTGATCCTGCACCACTAATGTGCCACCTTGCTAGAGGATTTACAATAAAGATATGTTAGGATCTACCCTATTAGGGGATTTTATTATTAGAATGATTAGAAAGAAATAGATAGAATGATCTGTGAAAACTACACTACCTCTGCATGATTAGATCCTTTTAAGATCTGAAATACATCACCATAATGTATATTCTTCCTTATCCCATTCATACTTGATTCCTTTACTTCCTCTATCTTCAAATCCTTCTGCAATTCACAATCTACTTTTTTCCACAGTTTGTTCCTCTTCAATTGTTCAACTATATAGAATTACTTACACTGACTTAAAAAAAACCCTAGATCTAAGATATGAATGATTCAGACTATCCTAGGTAAGATACAATGTATCTAGACACTCATAAAACATTTTCCTCTGACCGTGTTACCTTGCTCATTGATTTTACCTTGGTAGTTGAGCCATTTCAAAAACTCTTTTGACAAAAAAAAGTAACTTCCTAAAGGAGCCTTCTCAAATGTATACCTCGATTAATATGTTGTTAAGTAAGTCAAAAAATCATGAAACTAACTTGCCACATTACAAAAATCATCACCGATCCTTTTGTTACAATGAATTATATCACCGATCTATAAATCTTCATAGCCTTTTAAAAACCATGGACTTGTTTACCTATTCATTCTGTTAACATCACTTCCAGTCAATAAAACTAGTAGTACCAGTTAACATCATGTTTCATGATCGTACATATAGATTCTTGACATTGTATACAACTATATCATGTGACTGCTCCATCAAATATTTCATAGATCTAAAACAACAATCAAATCATTTAATGTTTATCATTGACTATTTTAGCAATTACCCAGTTTGAGTCCATTCTAACAAAAATAACTTAATTCTCCATATCAAATGTCATGGTGGAAAATTTATCATCAACATACATGATATAACCTTCCATAAGAATAAAAACATTGGAAACATACCACAACTCATGATTCACTTACACAATATCAGGTAATATAATGAAAACATAAGTCATGTAGTTGACATCAATGAAAACCAAATAATTGATTCACCTATCATCAAATCTATACCAATATTCATCAATGCATCACTTAGCATCATTGCATCAATTATGCTAGCAACCTCTCCCATTGCATTGATTGAAACACTCTTATCAACATCACTTTTCTTCTCATAGCTTCTTCTGATTTTTGCAAAATGTTTCCACTTTTGTGTTTTCACTCCTTCATATACTCCCTTGAAGAAAATACATATCTCCTCCTATGGGAAATGCATACATATACTCCCCCTTACATATTATCCCCATTTGACAACAATGCCAAAGGTGTCAAATAATTTACTCGCCTCTGAGTACACTTTACTAAATCTTTCATGTTGATTCCTCATTGTATCAATGTCAGTACCAAACTTAAAACATATCCCATTTAGCAATTGTCAATCCTTATATCAGTTCATACATATGATATTTTGATAAACAAATATGAACTAATGCAATCAACATCACCCTCTAATTAACTTCAAATAGGGAAATTACCCCCAACCTACTTGCGTGTGTGAGATTACACCTTCATGAAATCAGGATCAATAACAACAACTCTATGGAAGTAAAATACAATTTAGTCTAAGAATTGAAGTTAAATCCATGACATCTCATGGTTCTCTATCTAACATTTGTTAAGAGAGCTCTCAACCTTAATCTCTCTTAAGGACAATCCTAGAATGAGAAAAATTGATAAACATGCTCTAATCTAGCTCAAATGCTCAAAGATGTGTGTGATTTCCATTCAAATGCTCATGATTCATGCTATGAAACCAACAAATGCTTCTCAAAATGATGCTCAAAATTCTATGCAAATGCTGAAATACTATCAAATGCTCTCAAATGCTCTCCAAATTCCTATAATAAGGATGCTTTTCTCTTGAATTTCTTGGATCTCAAATACAAAGAAAATGGCTTGTACTTATAGCAATTTCCCAAGGGTAGGGGGTAGAGTGAAATGATCATGGTCAAGCCTTGGTTGAGTAAAAAGCTTTGAGGTGATTTCAAATGGAGGGAAATTTAAATGGTTGTCCTCAAAGGGTGGGACAAGAAGACAAGATCCTCAACTCTCATTGGTTGATCAATTTGAGTTGCAAGAAATTAGGAATTATTTAATTCAATCATTTAATTAATTTATCCATGTAAGGGTGAATGGGTTGGATTTGATTTTTTATTTAAACTATACAATTAATTGATTAAGATCAATTGCATAATTTGATTAATCCCTTTTAGGCTTGAATTTAATTATTTGATTTCATGATTATTTAATCCTTTGATTTAATTTGATTTTTGTCCACTTTGCTTGATAAATGTCAATTTGGTTTGATTTTGATCCATTTTAATGCATTTTGATGAGATTTGGGGCAATTGGCTGAGATTTATAAATTTGATGTTTAAGGTACACCTGGTCAAATTTAGGTGTCTACAAATGCCCCTCTTTGAATTGATGTACGAAGTGCATTGATTCAAAGAAAACTTGATGTCCTGATCATTGATTTGATACTGTTGTCTAATTGATGCAAAACCTAATATTGATTTGATGGGAAACCTTGATGTGAAACTTGATGCAAAACCCTGATGTGAAACTTGATTTGATACCCCACTGATAAAAGTTTGGATTTTTAATGCTCGAGATTTGATATAAGATATGATTCAGAATCCCAGTTTGATGATATGATGATGCCCCCTCAAAAATGAAAGCATATTGATCTCAAATGTGAAAAATTTGATGAACACTACTGATAGAATAGATCCAAGATGATTGCATTTTTGATAAATAATGATGCTGAAAAGATGTCGAACAAATGCCCCAGTGTGCAGAATATGTAGATTTGGTCTGACTGGGTCAAAAATCTCAAAAAATTAGGGTAAAATAGCTTAAATAGGTTGAAAACCCCAAATTTACTATTCATTTTCATTTTTCACTGTTGAGATTTTGCTCTGATCCTGTGATGATTGACAGCAATGGTGGTCCCTATTCGAGAGCATCGGTTAGAGCGAGCGCACCGATATCAGAGACCTCCTGACTAAGGGCCTCTAGTGAGTCGTTCAAACCTTCCTAGTGCATTTATTTCTCATTAAATAGAATTTATTACATGTTTTTAATGCTTTCTAGATAGAAAATTGTGAAATGTCACGTAGGATAGTTAAAAAGATGCCTAGAGTAGGGAAAAGCCGCCTCCGCATGTTTCAGAGCCACGTTGGAGCAATTCACAGCCACCTAGGAATAAGGGAAAAATGTGAAACCTAAAAGTTAAATGCCGCCTAGTAAACCCTATAATTTTAAGGCCACCTAGGAAAATTAAAAAACCGCGTAGGACTTTAAAAGGCCGCCTGTTAAGCAAAGCGCCGCCTCCGATGAGTAAAGTGTCGCGTGTAAGATATTTAATGCCACAGGGCTTAAAAAGCCGCGTACACTTATTCAAGTGCCGCCTATCATAAAGTTTGAAAAACTAAGGCTAAAATAGAGGAATTGCCTTTGATCGATAGTCCAGATAACTCAATTGAATTCCAAGCTATAAAAATCTATGTCCATAATGTCACTTAGTGTTTAGGATATTAGAAAAATCATATTGATGAATGTTTGATATGATAATCAGATTGATTAAAATGATACCAAATTGATCCCTTCTCAAAATCTAGAGGCTAGGAACAATAGGTTGATGCACTCAAAATAGAGCAACAATAGATTCAATGTGTTTGATTGACTTAGAATGATCCACCAATAGAAAGACTAATATGATTCACTTTGTTTCAAAATGTAGGAACATTACCGTAAGTTGCAGGTATGGGGTGTTGTGTCTTGGATTTTTTATTTGGTTGATGAGCTCATGCCTCCTGAGTGATGGACTATCGAGACATGTGGTCTTAGTTTCCTTCTCGATCTCCCTCAGTTTCAACTGAACTAAGGTCTTTTGATAGCTATGGTAGAGTGATGGTACTTTGACCATAATACGTTCCATCTACCCCTCGGCGAGATGACTATCACACCCGAGGATGTATACAAATTGCTGAGGATCTTGACTCATGGAGAGCGGGTATATTATGACTCAGTTTATGATAGTAGCATATGTAGATGGGTGTTTGGAGACAACATCATTGCTGATGATTGCATTACTTGGGAATAGTTTGCTTCATTTCCTACTTTGTCAGCATTGTTAAGAGCAGTGGTCGAAGCATTAATACTTCTAGATAGGAGAGGTCATGGCTTTGCGGTCAGATGGGGCCATATACTAGAAGATTTGATTGCACATCCTCATAGATTTGACTGGGGTTCTTGCATATTAGCCCAGCTATATCATGATTTATATGAGGTCGTATACACACACAATGCATCTCTCTCAGTAGGTGTAGTTTTGTTACAGTTGTGGACTTGGGAGCATATCCCTATCACCAGACCAGTCTCAGCATGAGTGTGGGCCTGAGGGTATTTGTATGTATTTTTGTATGATGGCATGGTTGTCCAGCATCATCTGGGCAAGGTTGAGTTTTGGAATCACACTATTCATGATATCGATAAGGTTGTATGGAGACCATATCTTGGATGTGATGGGTGGCGAGAGGACGAGGATGAGTTTCCATATATGTTTTCACCTCAGTGGATGATTGGTTGATCACCACTATGTATCGAGAGAATTTTTCTTCAGAAGAGTGCTCTGTCAGTACGACTGAGTATAGGATATGCCCCAGGGTATGGCACTTTATGTGAGAGTCCAGGCAGAGAGATCCATGTGGGGAGCTCAGGTTGACTATCAGTTTGCATGTTCACAGATTGATCAGCTCAAATATGTTAGGTGGGATATCATGCCTCATGTAGCTGATGTAGGGATGTCAGCCAAGTATTGAGAGTGGTTCTTACGACATAGATTCATTAGATTCATAGATCCAACAGAGCCTATTCCTGATGTTGATGAGGTTTCTGATGACGATGGAGATGATGATGATGATGGTGATGATGGCAGGAGACCTTAGAGAGAGAGAGTTTAGAGGGCACCTAGGGCTCCTAGAGCACAGAGAGCTGCAGGAACTCGGATGTGGGGTGGTCATGTTAGGGGCCTAGGTGGTGGATTTAGGTAGCCTAGATAGAGACTAGTGCAGGCACAGGTACCTTTGCAGAGATAGGCTCCTAACAGAGTTGGTGCATAGTGGGCTAGGTAGAGATAGAGACGTGTCTAGGTGGCTAGACAAGTTCCATTACAAGGACAGGTTCTGCAAAGACCTCCATCTCCAAAGAGACAGGTTCCTCAGATTGATCCATAGAGTAGCACGACATTGGTGATACCACAGGTTCCATTAGCACCACAGGCACCTTGGGCCCCTTGTAGACACCTAAATTTGACTAGGTGTATCTTAAACATCAAATTTATAAATCTCAGCCAATTGCCCTAAATATCATCAAAATGCATTAAAATGGATCAAAATCAAATCAAATGGACATTTATCAAGAAAAGCGGACAAAATTCAAATTAAATCAAATGATTAAATAATCATGAAATCAAATAATTAAATTCAAGCCTAAAAGGGATTAATCAAATTATGCAATTTATTTTAATCAATTAATTATATAGTTTAAATCAAAAAAATCAAATCCAACCCATTCACCCTTACATGGATAAAATAATTAAATGATTGAATTAAATAATTCCTAATTTCTTTGAGCACAACCACTTAATTTTCCTTCCATTTGAAAACACCTCAAATATTTTTACTCAACCAAGGCTTGACCATGATCAATTCACTCTACCCCCTAGCCTTGGGAAATTGCTATAAATACAAGCCATTTTCATTGTATTTGGGATCCAAGAAATTCAAGAGCAAAGCATCCTTATTATAGGCATTTAGAGAGCATTTGAGAGCTTTTGATAGTATTTCAGCATTTGCATAGCATTTGGAGCATCATTTGAGAAGCATTTGTTGATTTCATAGCATGAATCATGAGCATTTGAATATAAATCACACATATCTTTGAGCATTTGAGCTATATTAGAGCATGTTTATCAATTTATCTCATTCTAGGATTGCCCTTGAGAGAGATTAAGGCTGAGAGCTCTCATAACAAAGCTTAGATAGAGAACCATGAGATGTCATGGATTTAACTTCAATTCTTAGATTAAATTATATTTTATTTCCATAGAGTTTGTTGTTATTAGTCCTAATTTCATGAAGGTGTAATCTCACACACACAAATGACACCCACCGTGGGGCTTGAGGCCTCATTTATAACATTTTTATCTTAATATTTTGTGTGTTTTGCATCATTTTTTGTGTTATTTTGCAAGCTAACATGAGAAGAGATACCTACGAAACATTCAGAGCCACTTGTGAGCAGTAAAGTGCCGCGTACAAAGTTTCTTTCTTCTTTGTCTTTTATTCTTAAGCCGCTTGTGAGATAAAGTGGACCACCTGTGAGATAAAGTGTGCCACCTATGAGATAAAGTGTGCCACCTGTCAGACACTAAACACTGCTTGTGAACTTCCAAGAGCCGCGTAATAAGCAATGTTTGACCGCACTTTGCACTTTTTGTGCTGCCTGTAGTTTTTATTTGGCTGCTTGTGGAATTTCTAGAGCTGCCTATTAAGATTTAAAAGACACTTTCGAAGTTTTTATTTACACTTAGTAACATTTAAAAGTCGTCTATTAGCTGTTAAATTTTGCGTATATATTTTTGCTTTAAATCAAATTTCTAATGATTTTCTCACTATTTTAACTCTGTGTTTTTCATTGCTGCAGATGAAAAATTATCTGAAAGTGCAAAAACTAGAGAAGTGAGTCACAAGGCCTAGCAAAGAGGTAAGGATTAAAACTAAACATGATAAACAAGTGCATGCATCTAATATTTTGGAAATATTAAAAGAAGAGGAACATCTTTATGATTATTATGTCAAAGTTTTCTTTGCTTATAAACAAAGTTTCCTACTCTTTGAATAGATTTTCATTTCTAGTTCTTTGAGCTTGATTTTTGTGCAAACTTTGATTAAAAGAGAGCTTAGGAGTGTTTTATCTTCTGATATTTCCAAGTTTTCCTTCACTTTGTATTTGTTGTGTTGACTAACTTGTTGGAGGAGCCGGAGTGGGAACGATCACCACTAGGTGAGTTGAAAATAAGCACAAATCAATCAAAAATGCACCTAGCCTTTGCTAGCTTTGAAAATGAGGTATTTATCTTATCAATCTTGCATTGATTAAATTGTGGCTTTCATTTAAATCTATTCTAATTGGAAAATCCTCTATTTTGTCCAGATTGAACAAGCATTAGGCATATGCTCTTCACTTTTTGAAGTGAATCAAAATGCCAAACATGCAAAGTCAATTTGGTAGAAAGAAAAGGATAACGAATTGGACCACATTTCAATTTTAAGAACCTCCTTGTTAAGGGGTTGAAAAAGAACAAAATTTCTTGAAGTGTTTGGAACAAAGGAAGACAATAGGGATATGCTCTTCACTGTTTGAGTGAAACAAATTCCCAAACTTGTTGGACTAAGTTCAATTTTTGCTTTCCATATACATGCTAGATAGAATAAATCTTTAGAGGGCCTACCTCCCATGAATTCCATTACAAAGGCGGTGAGAGGGAATGACCCAAAGTGGGAGATAATCTCTTTTGCCATGATATCATCCAACCCACTATAAATAAATACACTTTACCTTAATCAGAAAGTGACTAAACCTTGTGCAAGTCATCCTCACTTCATCGAGTAGTCCTTCAGGATTGCGTAAAATTGTACTTTTATAAGTGTGGGAAGCCTGTAAGGGGGTAAAAGATCTTGGCAAGATTTAGAATGAAGGTGATTTAAAAACTTGTTAAAAAAGCAAACCTACCTTTATAGAGCCATTGTTAAAAGCCAAAATTGTTTGACTCTAAGGTAGATTGTTTGGAAGAAATTCTTGTGCATACCTGTAAAAACATCTGAGAACATACACTTTTAGTGTTGTTTTAGGGATATGGTACAATTTTGATGTGTGTGTTGAGCTTGACTCTATTTTCACACAAGATTCTTTTTTGAAAAATCTGATCAAAGCCTTTAAAATTTTAAATCTAAAAAATAACAAAAAAATTGACAATTTCAACTTTGATCAATAAAGAGCTGAGTACCAACACTTCAAAACTATGTACAAACAATCCTGGACCGCTTACAACTTTGAAACACCGTGTACCAATAGTTCAAAACCATGTACAAACAATCTTAGACCACTTACAACTTTGAAACACCACTTGTAAACATTCAAAAGCCGCATAAGCCACTAGAAAGAGTCACGTGTCAATAGTTTAAACCTGCCCATCAATAGGCAAATGCCGCTTGCTAACTGCAGAGTTCCATGTACAAGAATTCTAGTTACCACGTATCGATAATTAAAGGCCACCTACACACAGGAAAGAGCTGCCCATAAACAAAGAAGGGCAAATAGTGGATATATACTGAGGGTTTGAAAATAAGAAAATTCCATTTTTGGATACCCTTTTGGATGTTTTACCTCTGTGTATACTCAACTAGATCAGAATCCACCATTATTGGAAATTTTGCAAAATCATCGATGGATTGATCACTTAAGTGAGATAAAAGCCTAGGCTCTTCATTTGATTTATGTTAATGCTAGTTTTTACATGATCTCATTACATTAAGGCTACCCTACAATCAGACAAATCTTATCTAAGGCAAGAGTATCCTTTTCTAGGTGATCCTTTTAGTTGTTTAAGACCCTTACAAGAACCCATCAAGGAAATAGAACCAACAATGTCTTTTCCATTTGGCCATATATATCCCGATCAAATCAACCATGTAAACAAGGATATGAAAAAAAATGGAGGGGGAAATGCTGATCCTAACAAACAAGGAGCAAAAAATACCAATGGAGGATTGCAATGGAGGAATGAATATTCAACAATGGGTGACAAATTATATACCGAAAGCAAACTTTTGGGCAAAAATTTTTGTATTGTATTAATCGACTATGTCCTAAACTTTTGTACCCATGTGGAAAATACTGTAGTTTGGGTATTTTAGTTAAAATATATATTTTCTAAATGTAGTAGAATCAAATTTTGTACCATAACTGACCAGCAGAGCCAATAGAACCGACCAGGAGAAATTGATGAGCATTATCGACCAGCTGAATCAATAAGCATAACCGACCAAAATAGATTTTGTATCAGAAATGACCAGCTCAATCAAATTTTGTACCAGAACCAACTAGCAGAGCTAATAGAACCAACTAGGAGAAATCGATGAGCATTACCGACCAGCTAAACCACCAAGCATAACTGAGCAAAACATATTTTGTATCAGATTCGACGAGCACAACCGTTCAGCTAAACCAACTAGCCTGAAAGTTTTTGGAAGGTGTATAATGAAATATTTCTATATTGTATTTGAGAAAGGATTCTAGGTTTTCTTGCTAGTTCTTTCCCAGATGAGCTCTTGAACTAGCTTATATTATATTATATTAATAAATATATTCAATGGCTAGCCCACTTTTGCTTTAAAAAAAAGAATGACCCTAACAATCAAGGGTAGAACAATAACAACAATGGGGGAAACATTGACCCTAATAATGAGGAGTTAACTGATGAAAAGGTCAATGAAGCTATACAAATTCCTTTCTCCATGAAGCTTATGGAAAAAGTGTTGGAAAAAGACAAGGAAAAGTACTTTATAGACCTAGCACAAATAGGTCTCAAACTTCCACATGATTATGATGTCAACAAACTTAAACAAGAAAAAGCTGAGGCTAATCCCATTGACATCATGAACAAGCAATTCCAAATTTTCCAAATACAATTGGACACAATAAAACAAAGTGGGGTTCCTAAATCTTTTTCTATCAAAGCTTTGTGTCCATTTCCATTTTATAAGCCTTTAATCATGGTTCCATTTCCAACAAATGCTATTTTTCCTAAATATGAAAAATATAAAGGAACTACTGATCCTCAAGATCACTTAAGGGAATTATTTTGCTTAAGTCTAGAGTTCATGCATGACACAACTTACCTAATGAGGTTATTCCCTAGAAGTTTGGGAGGTATGGCAATAGAGTGGTTTTCAAAGTTACCCTCCGACATTCGAACCTTTGAAGAATTGGCCTCTAAGTTTGTAACTCATTATTCCTATAACATCAAACATGAGGTTACAATGCTTAATTTATGTAACACCAAACAAAGATAAGGAGAGGGATTCCTACTTTTCCTACAACGATGGAGAGCCGTATTTGCTAGATACCCTCAAAGTGTACCCAAAAAGGAGAAGATGAATATTTTTGTAAACAACTTGAATCATGAAATGAACTATTGATTAAGGCTACAATTTCCTAGGTCATTCCAAGACCTAATTGAGAATGGGGTGGCAATGGAAGAGGTATTGGTAAAAAGTGGAGAAATTAAACTTTACAAGGATAACAAGAATAACAACAACAACAATACCTCCAACACTAATCAAAATCACAATTCCCCTAACAACAACTGATTTTGGACGAAGAATAACAACAATAAAGGAGTGGTTAATGAGGGAGTGGTAGAGGCTAACACTTTAAAGGACACTCCTTTCAATCTCACTCAAAATTCAGTTCAAGCCAATAATTTGAATCAAGCACCCAAGGTACCCTTTAACAACAACAACACTAATAACAACTTTGGGAATAATCAAGGGACTTAGAAACCTAAACCTTTCTTTGCACCTACACCCAAAAGGACATTCACTAATTTGGGTGAACCATTGGAAAGTGCATTAAGGAAACTTATTGCAAATACACTTATTGACCTACGAAGGTCTCAACCATATGAACCTCAAATCAAGCCAAATTAGTGGAGTGAGAATAACCATTGTGAGTATCATCGAAATAGGGGACATAAGACCAATGATTGCATGCATCTTAGACATGTGGTACAAGATATCATAGATAACAGTGTGATAAAAGTGGAAGGACCTCAAACTAATGAAGATCACATGGCCTTTAAGACTCCTTTCTATAAACATGAAAAAGGAGAATCTTCCAACTCAAACAATGGAGGAAACAATGTGAATAATGTAAGAGGCAATAATAATGTTAACTTTGCACACACCTATGATAATACTATCAATGCTATATCTGGTCAAGAGAGTACTATCAGTGTTGTTGTGATCAAATATCAACCTAAAGTGGAAACCTCTAATGCCATAACAAGGGGGAAAGCCTCAAAGGTTACCCTACAAGGGGGTAATCCTATTATTATTGGCCCTAAAATACCAACTAATTTGGCTAAACAAACACCACCTACAACAAAGCCTTATAGTTTGGTAGATCAATTACAAAAGACTAGCACAAATACCAATTTTGGAGTTTTTAAAATTATCTCCTAATCACAAGGAGATTTTGGAAAAAGCCTTGGTTGAGACCACCGTTCCTATAAACTTGGAGGAAGATAAATTTTAGAACATGGTAGGACATCTCATAGCCCCTCATTGTCTTTCATTTTCAGAGCAAGATGATATGTCTATCACACATCCTCAAAACTTACCCTTGCATGTAGAGGTATTAATCCAAGTACATAGGGTCAAGATTGTTCTCATAGATGGGGGATCTGGTCTTAATATTTGCACTTTAAACCTGGTCAAGTCATTAGGGTTAACCAAGTCTTCCATTGATCCTAAAAATAAAATCACTATTAAGGCTAATGATGAGGAGGAAAGATCTTCAAAGGGTATGATCATTCTACCAATTCAAGTGGGACCTATGAAAAAAAACACCATATGTCAAGTCCTTGATATGAAATTGATCTACAATATTTTACTAGGGAGGCCATGGATACATGAAATGCAAGTGGTACCTTCTACATATCACCAATGCATAAAGTTTCCATACATGGGGGAAGAGATCACGATTGGAGGAGATTCAAACCCTTTCCAATATTGTAATGCTATAAAGAAAAGTCATGAATTGTATATTCCTCATAATAGGGAAAGAGTCATCCCTGCTATTACCATGGAAGAACCCAAGGAGGAAAGTTCAAAACCAACATCAAATGTTACATCAACTTCTAACCCTATTAAAACTAACTCAACTACATCAACTAAAGGAAAAGAAAAGATGAGTTATGAGGGTTCAAATTCAAATGATAATTCAGTCCAAACTTCAACATTGAGAATGGAAACTTTGAAACCCACTTAGGAGGAAAGAAAACAAACTAAGAAAGATCATTATCAAAAGATGGGTGACTTGATGAAACAATTTGAGAAACAATGCAAGATTCAGTCAAAAGGGGTAGGGGAATATTCCATTTCCCTATTTTATTTACCTACATCTCCAAGGACACATGGGAAGCCATCCAAAGATCATCAACCTCATAAATACAATTCCCATCTTGTGAGAGAATGTGATAAGCAAGAAATGGAAAAAAGAGGATAATGAGGTATTACAATGGCTTTATAAAGAGGATGATAATTCAGCTAACTCCAATGAAAGGGTGCAACATATCAACATCAAAACTGATCAATATGGAAAAGGACTTGATATCATGAAGAAAATGGGGTATAAGGGAAGATGACCCTTAGGAGTTTGACATAGGGGGTTGTTAGAACCTATTGAGCTAGTTTGGAGAGAAAAAGAAGAAAAAACCGACATAGGTTTTCAACATAAAGGAGAAAGTTCAAGTCCCATGCATGATTTTTGTGCACATATCCATATGGTAGGTTCTAAAAGTGAAGATGATTCTAGGGATTATGAGTGGGATTCCTTGTCTGAAGAATCTTGTCATGACATAGAGGTTGATACCATTCACAATGATGCAACTCCTCCTAAAGTTGAGAATCAAGAACATGTGACTCAAAGTTTGAATTCAACTCAAACATAAAGTGAACCTCAACACTTTAATGTAGAACAAGCACCTCCTTACACTTAATGGGTAGGTTAATCTTGGGTACCTTCATGGGTGGGGATTCTAACCTAGTGTTTAATACACATGCTTTATTTCCCATAGAAATCTTAGAGGACTCTAATGAAAAGGATTTTGATCCTTCTTCCATGGATCATCTTGAAGAGGCACATGTCATAGACCTTGACAATACAATGTATGAACCATCAAATGAAGTCATGTCCATAAATCCGTCAAATGAAATCCCATCAAATGAATCCTTGTCCTTAATGAACCCCAAACTTATTGATTGGGATCTTTCTGAGCCAAATTACTTACTCTACTTCCCAAATGACAATGCAATGGCCTTATACCTCAATGCGGTTGAACCTAATTCTTCCATCAATTAATTCACTCTAGACATGATAATAGGGGCAGGTGTTCAACCTCTTAATCCAAAAAATGAAAAGAAAATATACAAAAAATTGAGAAGGTCTAGTGGTGAAAACCACCATGTGGTAGTGCTAGAGCAAAAATAAAATAAAATTAAAGGATGTTTCTGAAGGTGAAAACCCAACTGTAGCACCTAAGGGAGAGAGGTTGGACACCTTACCAGCTCATGAAGATGAAATATCCCCTATACTCATTGAGCCCACATAAAAGGTTAACATTGGAACTGAAGGAGATCCTAAATTCATTCACTTGGCAACATCTTTGAGTTCCTTAGAGAGAAAAGAATTCATTGAATTATTTGAAGCAAAAAAAATCAAATTTGCATGGTCATATTCTGATATGCTTGGATTAGATCCAAGTTTCATAATGCATCATTTAAATGTGAAACCCGAGGTTAAGCCCATCAAGAAGAAGTTGAGAAAAATGCATCCACATGTAGCTCTTTTAGTTAAAGAAGAATTGGAAAAATTACTCAAGGCAGGATTTATAAGAGTAATTGCATATGTCGAATGGATCTCCAACATTGTATCGGTTACCAAAAATGATAAAACCATAAGAGTTTGCATGGATTTCAGAGATTTAAACCTTGCTTGTCGAAAAGATGACTTTCCATTTCCTAGCATTGATGCTATAGTGGATCTCACTGCGAGTCATTCTATGTTTTCACTTATGGATGGATTTAGTGGGTATAATAAAATTTGCATTGCACCTAAAGATCAAGATAACACAACCTTTACATGCCCATGGGGTACCTTTTTTTGGAATGTAATGCCCTTCGGTCTCAAAAATGCCAGAGCCACTTATCAAAGAGCAATGACTACCATTTTCCATGACATGATGCACACCTTTATGGAAGATTATGTGGATGAAATTCTAGCTAAGTCACATATAAGAAAAGATCATTTATCCATACTTGAAAATATTTTTACAAGGCTAGCTAGAACAATTCAAAGTGAGACTCAAACCAAAGAAATGTGCTTTTGGGGTACAATCTTGAAAACTCCTAGGGTACATTGTTTTTGCAAGAGGCATGGAAGTAGATCCTGAAAAAAGTACAAGAAATAATGGACATGGACATTACAAATAATATTAGTGAAATGAGGTCATTTCAAGGAAGGCTTCAATACATAAGGAGGTTCATTTCTCAATTGGAGGAAAAATGCCATTCTTTCACAAGGTTGCTACATAAAGACACCATCTTCACATGGGATGAGGAGTGTGATAAAGCCTTTACATTGTTGAAAACATACTTGATGAATCCACCTATCTTGATGTCACCA
>MU224749.1:1445105-1458744 GCA_018584345.1 Thuja plicata
GCAGGCATTCTTTTGATTACACCACAAGGTTACACAATCCCAAAATCCTACAAGTTATTGTTCCCTTGCACCAATAACATAGCAGAGTATGAAGCTTTGGTCATAGGTATCAAGATGGCCTTGGAATTGAATGTCACAAAATTACATGTCTATGGGGACTCTCAATTAGTCATCATTCAATTTAATGATGAATATAATACCAAGGATGAAAAATTTATGCCTTACAAAAGATTGGTGAATGATTGGAAAAAGTACTTTTGTTTGAATACCTTTGAAAAAATTCCAAGAGATAAGAATAGATCAGTGGATGCAATGGCTACTTTGGCATCTTTACTTCAAATGCCCAATCAAAATGAAAAGTATGAGTTATTGGTGGAAGAATTGGTTAAACCAAAATTTGACCTGCTTGATACCCAAATTATTGCCCTTTTAAATGGACATGACTCACCATGGTATGGACCCATCTATGCCTACCTAAAAGACAAAACCTTACCTATAGACCAAACATGTGCTCAAAAGAGAAATTTCATAAGACAAGTGGCTCGTTATACCATCCTTTCTGAAACATTATATCGTAAAGGTCTTGACGGAATGCTCCTTAGATGTCTAGAGGAAGATGAATCAAAATTAGCTTTAAAAGACATCCATAAGGGGATTTTTGGGTCACCTTCAAGTGGTTTAAACTTAGCTAAGAAAATCCTACGCATGGGTACTTTTGGAAAACCTTAGAAAGAGATGCTTGTCAATTTGTCAAAGTTTGTGCAAAATGTCAATACCATGGAGACATGATCCATGCACCGGCACAAGAGTTACACCCATTTGTCACACCATGGCCATTCTATCAATGGGGCTTTGATTTTATTGGCATGATTTATCCACCTTCTTCAAATGGACACAAGTATATAATCATGACCAATGAGTGCTTCACTAAATGGGTTGAGGCTGTCCCTTAAACAACTGCAATGGGGAAGCAAATTTCCATGTTTATCCTAAATCATATCATTTGCAGATATGGCATTCCTCACGCCATCATCACAGATAATGGAAAAAAATTTAAGAACAAAGATGTTGATGAAATTTGTGACACATTCCATACTACACATCACTCTTCATCCATTTACTATCCCCAAGGTAATGGACAAGCAAAAGCTACCAACAAAAATATCCTTAAAATCCTTAAAAGATCAGTTGAAAAGTCAGGGAGAGATTGGAAACTTCAAATCAATCCAGCATTATGGGCCTATAGGACTAGTATTCGCACCCTGACAGGAGCTACACCTTTTTCATTGGTTTATGGGGCCAAAGTTGTTCTACCTTTAGAAGTTGAAATACCATCCCTAAGAGTATGATTGCATGGATTAATCACGAATGAGGATTATAGAGTTGCCCGACTTAAAAAATCAGAGATGTTGGAGGAACATCAAACTCAAGCCTATGATCATTTAAAAGCTTATCAGAATCAAATTTTAAGGAACTATAACAATCATATTAAACCAAGAACCTTTCAAGTGGGAGATCTAGTATTGAGAGAAAATCCAAAAAATCAGGTTGATAGAGAAAAGAAAGATAAGTGGGAAGCAAATTGGCTTGGTCCTTTTTTCATTGTTTCTTCTTATGGAATGGGGACCTACAAATTGGCCGATTGTGATGGTAATGAATTACAAGAACCTATCAATAGCATTCATCTTAAGAGGTTTCACACCTAATTCTAAGGAAAAAGTATAAGTTGAGAGTATCAGATGAGTTAGCATCACCTTTGTACATGGAAAAAGTCAAAAATACAAAATACAAAAAAAATAAAAAATTTTAAAAGCCAAAAAAATTGAAAAAAGAGAATAAAAAAAGTGCCTTGGTGAAAACCTAGCAATAGGCGCCTTGGTAGCAAAAAAAGAAAAAAAAGAGCAATAATCCCAAAAGGTGAAAACTTGGAAACAGGCGCCTTTTTTCCTTTAGGTCTTTTCTAGTAACATTTTGTACATATTACATTTCATCATCTCATTTGTCTATATCCTCATTGCATCCATCATTTGTGCATGGTCCTAATAAAGTCTCAAAACTATATTTTGTCGCATTCTAGGTTCAGTTGCCCTAAGTTTCACATTGATCACATTTATCACTCAGGGGCACGCATCATGGATTTTTGGTACCAAATGGATTCAATAGTGTAACATCTCGGTAACACATCAGAAGCAAATTTTCAGATTCAGAAGAGAGATATTTAGGAACCTTTGATGGATATCATTGTTCGAACCTAAACAGTTTGATTGCATAACTTGATCCTTGAGTTTTATTGACTTATTTTATTAGGATTAAAAATTGACAAACCCTAAATGATCAGACTATCTAGAATTCTTATTTGAAAATCTTGATACATTTCACAAACACTTGGATATTTTTGATGAGTTTTTTTCATTGACCTTTTTTGAGTCATGTTATTTTTAGCTAATCGATGATGTTTTGACTAGATTGGCGATGATGGAGACATGATGTTTTCTTAAGCTTTTGTGTGACTATCTTGAGGAAATTTTTTTAACTTGTGTGAATTAGTCTAACGAAATGGTCATCAAAGTACCATCGAGGACATTCATATAGGAAAGAGGGTTAACCTTTGTTTGTTCACGCAAAAGGATACCTTGACTATTTAGATTTTCAATATCTTAATACCAACATCCACTTGCAACATTGAATCCAATCTAACCGGTATTCATACTCCCATAGTTGGTCATTCAACTAGTGAGGGTTGTACTTGGTTTCGCATAAGGGTTTACCAAATGAGATGAAAGTCATATTCATATTCTTATGGTCGCAGTGGCACTAGTATGGATTGTATTGACTCCTAGTTCCACAACGCTCAATGATGAAAATATATCTCTGTTTGTATTTCTTTCACAAACCTCAAGGACAATTAGTTCCATTGCATCTTTATGTCAGATTAATTGAATTTTCAAGTTAGATTAAAATGGCTTGTATTTCTAGCATTTTTCCAAGTTCAAAGGGGGAAATTAATGTTGACAACACTTCATCAATTTAATGGTTTCAAATCATCAATATGAGATTGTTCTTTTTGCATTCATAAGAATTACTCATTATTCATTATATATTCATATCAAGTGAAAAGCAAAGAAAAGAAACATTAAATCCAAATCATTTAGAATTACATCATAAATTAAATTGCATACATCAAAAACCAAAAAATATAGTTGCATTCATTTATCATTGTACTAAGTATTACAACCATATCATTACATTGCATAATCCATACATCATAATTAAATTAGAAAATCATATTGAATTAAGTTGCATTAACATCATTTGCATCCATTTATCTATGTCCCACTCTAAGACATTGCATCCATATCATAATAGGAATAAATGCATCATAGAAGCATGTAGATATGCATAAAAGAAATCTCATAACAACATCATCAAAAGGGGAATCAAAGATCATCAAAGGTAAATTTCTATAACACATATCTGTACATCAAAGGTACATCAATAAATGATCCATACATCAAAGTCCTACTCAAAAATACATATGATGCATCAATACAATATCTAGATATCATAGATCCCAATCTATCTCATGACCCAACAGGGGCACCTGATCCATCTCCCCCAATACCAGTACCTAAACCCCCTACACCATCGGGATCCCTGTCACCTGATCTATCCTTTGTAGAAGGTGGTGCCTGACTAGTGCTAGCGCTGGTAGGTAACTGAGCTAATGTAGTCAAAAAATGCTACAACATAGCAGAAACCTGATCTAATCGTACAGTAACTGCAGTCATCCCTGCTTGTAATCCTTGAACATCCTTAACTAAGTCATCTATAATAGGAGGAATTGGATGTGTTTGTGATGCTGGAGGTGCTTGAGGTGCCTATGGCTCTAATGGTACCTGTGGTATCACCGGTGTTGAACTACTCTTAGGATCAATTTGTCTCTCTGGAGATGGAGGTCTCTACAGAAGCTATCCCTATAATGGAACTTGTCTAGCCACCTAGACATGTCCCTGTCTCTACCTAGCCCACTCTACACCAACTCTGTCAGGAGCTTGTCTCTACGGAGATACTTGTGCATGAACTAATCTATGTCTAGGCTGCCTAAATCCACCACCTCGGCCCCTAACATGACCACCCTGCATCTTAGGTCCTGCAGCTCTCTATGCTCTAGGAGCCCTAGGTGCCCTCTAAACTCTCTATCTCTGAGGTCTCCTGTCATTTTCATCATCATCATCATCATCTTCTTCGTCATCAGAAAGCTCATCAATATCTGTAATAGGCTTTGTCAGATCTATGAATCTAACAAAGTGATGTCGTAGGAACCACTCTCGATACTCGACATACATCCCTGCATCAGCTACATGCATCATCATATCCCACATAGAATATCCAAGTTGATCAATCTATAAACAGGCCAACCAATAGTCAACCTATGCTCTCCACCTAGATATATCTGCTTATACTCTGGCATAAAATGCCATACCCTGGGGCATGTCCTGAACCCAGCTATACTTATGGAGAACTCTCCCAAAGAAAAATCTCTCAATACATAGTGGTGATCACCCAATCATCCACCAAGGAGAAAACATATATGGAAACTCATCATCATCCTCTCGCCAACTCTTGCAAAGAAGATATGGGCTTCATATGACCTGATCAATGTCATGAATAGTCTGTCACCAAAACTCAACCTTGCCCAAACAATGCTAGACAACCATTCCATCATACAAAAATGCATACGGATACCCTTGAGCTTGCACTCATGCTGAAACTAGTCTAGTTATAGGGATATGCTCCCAAGTCCACAACTATAACAAAACTGCACTTGCTAAGATCGATGTGTTGACGGGGTTTTGCTAACCGGGTCCGCCAACAGTCATAAGTTGTCACCGGGTTCTGGAGATACTGGCCAACTCTACCTGCAAAGGTTGTCCAGGAGAATTATATTCTCCAGACCTTCAAGCACCTGGGTGTCAGGTCACGACGGTATGGGGCTCGGTTGGGAGAAGTGACTATTTTTGAGGGGGATAGCTGGTTTCTTCAACTCATTTTCTCTGGAGATTCGATAGAATAAGGTTCTCCCTAGTGTTCTACACTTAGAAAATAAAATGAAAAAAGATCCTGTAGGGTTAGAAGAATTTCATCTAATTATAGTCATGTTGAAATGTCCAGAACATCAATAATACTCTGATAGACTACACTAAATACCAAAGAAATACATAACCATCAGCTAGCATTTTATCAGTAGCGGGAGTAAAGAGGTTGTTAATCTACTTTAACATATCAGAGTAGAAGACATAAAGAATATTAAAACATGAAATACCATTAACTCAGAAGCAGGAATGCCAACAACACCATTGCCGAGAATTCTTCCTTCTTTATTAATATCCTTTCCACCAAGCACTGGTGCGTGATACAATGGTGGCTCCAGGGGAGCATCTAACTATTGAGAATATGACAATGGAGCATTGAGCTCTGCAACTAAAATGAGGAATCACTTTTCTATTTCTATGGGAAAAAAAATCATCAATTTTGCTGACCCTTGGAAATGGGCCATTTTGGCTACTTATACAACTCTCTTCTAACCCTAACCCTATTTACATCAAGTTTTAATAAAATACAATATTCGGGGGCTGGAACTACCTGTGCCACCCTAGAAAAGACCTGGAGATGGAATAGGTATGCCATGTCAGAGGAATAAGACAAGAATATACAGCGGGAGAATCAACCTTGAGAAGAGAGCCAGAGAGGAGAAAGAAGAAAGTAGGTCCCCCGGGGACTGAGGCTACATGCCTCATAAATGGGAAATGCGGCGCCCTGTCTCCAATGTACCAGGTGTACCCTTGAGCAGCACCTTGAGAAGACCACCCTATTAGAAGACCAACTTCCAAGCTGACGCCCCTTGATGTGGCCAACTACCCTCTGACAGCCTTTATTAACCGCTTCTAAAAGTGACCGGTCAGCCTCGGGGACCGGGACACGAATCACTTTAAAGAATACAAAATTTTGGATCTGGGACTCTGGAATCCGGGAACTTACGCCCCAAAAGAATAAAGAATGCCCAACACTTGAGTTCTCCCTGGCCTCTGGAGAAAGCTCAAGGTTGTTTATTATCATTGAAGGCCTAGAGGAGGCGGGAAATGCCATCTTCATCTATATCTTTTAGGCTGGCCCTTCTGTGCCTGGCCACTTCAACCTGTTCCCCTAGGTCTGGAATAATTTCTTTGAATTCATCCGCCATCCTTTCCGCGTCATGACCCTTAAGTATCATGTCGGTTAATTTCGCCATCTAAGCCCCATCTATCCCCTCCGGGGATTGATACCGGGAATTCATTGTCTCATCAAAACTCCCTAGAACTGAATCTTTGGGGGTATATGTATCTGTGCTAAGGGGATCAGCCTCGAAAGCCTTTATCATAAAAGACTTGTATAAATTAGAAGAATAGTTTACAGTATTTACCTTTTCTTGCAAGGACTCCACCAGTTGCTTGGTTACCTCCAATGTGAGGTCAAGTCTGGAGTGCTGAGTTCTTACAAAATCAAATGACTCTTCACCCAGAATTTTGGACTCAGAAATCATGTCTTCTCCCAAGGTAAGGAGCTCTTTGAGCTCCACCTTCCATGCTTGGTAATTTTTGGCGTCACTCTCCCACTGCTTAATAAGCACTTCCGCCTGATGAATAACTTGCTGGGCCATGTATAAATCTGGGAGAGTGGATGCCAGGAAACACCAGATGTTTCCTATCTGCAGGGTGACCCACTCGTCCATTGCTTGGGCTTTCTTTTTCATTACTCGCAGGGAATCTATGTCACTCTATGGTAATTCTTTTGATGTGGAGGTCTCCGGAGGAGTGGCATTGATGGATCTGGCCAGCTCAGTGAGCAACCTCATAAGGTTTGCATTCTTTTCCTTTTCATATTTGAGCCTCTGGGCCTCTTTCTCATATCGGGCCTCTACTGCCCTTGCTGCCTCCTTTAGCAGGTCTACCTCACCCTGCTTTCCCCGCTTGCCTAGGGATACCTCTGCAACATTGTAATCTGCGGAGTCCGTGGTTTCTTCATCGGCGTCTGGGGGAGGCATTGCCACAATGACAACTATTTCTCCGCTCAGCCCAGTTTGAAGAGTGTGAACTGTCCAGGCTTTCTTTGCCTTCGGCGGGGCCTGAACTTGGGCCATCATTTCAGCTAGGGAGAGAGGAATCACCAGAGTGGACTGAGATTTTCTCTTTCTACTCTCGACCAGCCATTAAGGTGGGAGAGGTGGCCTCCCTGCCAGAATTTGTTCTTCTGATTCTTTCCCAATGTCCTGTGGCTATTGCTCCTTAGCAACGTGGACCTCATCCGTCTCTCTCCCTGCCTCAACCTTTCCTGCAGCAACGTTTTCTTCAATTTCCATCTCCTCGGCCTTGTCCTGTATGTTTATCATTGGGTCTAGACCCTGGTAGGCTTCCTCGGGGATTTCTTCTTCAAGCTTCTCTTCTTCTTGTTTTACTTCTTCTTCCAGGGCTTCTTCCTCTGTTGGCAGTAGGGGAGGTATCGGGCTGAGATTCAGAGTTTGGGCCGCTGTGATAACCTGCCTGAAGGTTTCTCCTGGGAGTGGCCCCTGGAACATGGTGGCTGGGGTTACGGTTATTCTTGAAGGTCTGGTTCCCCTAGAAGATGCCATTTTTTCTCCTTTCTTTAGTTGGTCCACTCCCGGACCTTGCATCTCTTGAGCCCCGGAGATAATCTCCAGCTCTGGCTCCTTTTCTTCTGCCTGTTGTTCTTGTGAATGCTCTTGCTCAACATTCTCTTGCTCTGTAGTCCCTTGTTCCACCCCTGGGACTTCTATCCCTGCTTGTGCATCATCCCCCTGCAAGTTACCGAACTCATCAGCCGCAAATACATCAAATTCTTCTTTCGGAGGGGGACTAGCCGGGACCTCTGCGGGCTCTGTTTCTTTTTTCGGCTCCAGGGAATTGGAAGAAAGGATCTCTATTTCTCTGGGGAGGGACACCTCTGGTGCTGGTACCGGTTCTGCCTTGGTCTGTTTTATGTGCTTCCTCTTCCTCTAGGTAACTAGAGGAGGTCACGCATCTCTTATCACCGCTGCTTCCAGCGGATCCACCCCCGTCGCCTTGACCATTAGGGCTGCCAATGACGGGGAGGAAGGAGGTCAAAGTGGCCCAATCATAAGTGGTGGGGTAGCCAGCTTCGTTATTAACTGCTCCCTCATTTTTTGGGAGGCCGCCACTGACTATTTTATTTGTTCTGTAATGGGGACTTCTTGCGTAGAAGGGGTTGTAGCTATTCTCTTTCCCTTATCTTCCCCCTGCGAAGAAGTCTCAGCCCCTGGGGTCATTTTAGGTACCAGCGACGGACTTAACTTTGGTGCCGGCTGGGCTGCTTGATGGGTACTCCCAGGGCACACGGTCTTGAAGTAGGCATGGCTTCACTCTACTACTTCTCGGGTGAAGTCTTCGATCGTGGGCCCCTCCCAGGTGCCCCAGTTCACTAGTGGAAGGGCCTTTTTATCAATCCCCTTTTCTTTGTACTGGGGATCGATGGTGGGGCCGACATCTGAGAAGTCTATCGGGAATTTATGGAGCTTCAATTTATGCATCATTTCGGCCATCATTCTGATATAGTGCTGGCTCCACACATCCACATCATCCTAGCAGTCTGCCCAGAAGTCATCCATGTGTATGTGATGGGGCTCTAAAGCCCGGGGCATTGCCGCTGCAATTCTGCCATGCAGATCAAAAAAAATTTGTTCCAGATAAAATTCCTGCAGGTTGTAGCTTTTTAATTCATTGTCTGCCTCTTTCACGGCGGCCAGATTGCAGGTGTAGTTCCCACAGGTGATTGGGAATGGGACGTTGGGGACCTTCTTGAGGGCAAAGAAGGTGTGCACCTCCATCATTTTCCGACAGTATTCCAACAGCACGATCTTGTCCCCGCAATGCCTGGGCAACAAGTAGGGTTTCCCAGAGAAGCTGGCGACCCTAATGTATGTATGCTGTTAGAACTGAATATAGTATTGTCCATAGTTGTGGGCCAACTTCATTGCCTTAGTAGATAGGCGGTATCCGGCATCCCAGGTGGGTGTAAGCAAATGGTAGTAAATGAATGCATCGTTTACCCGACAGAAACTGGGGAAGCTGGCCTCCCATTGAACCTGTGGGAAATGGTCCCACAGTGCCTTTTGTCTTGGGCCAATCCCCAGTACGCCATCAGTGAGTAGGCCGTGAGAATGGGGCCTCTGCTGTGCTAGGGCCCCAAAAACGTAGGAAGACATATAGAACTTCTTCTTCTGGTTCAGTTTCCAGAACTGTGAGTCAACATGGTTAGAAATTATTGTCACCCAGTCAAAGTATCCTCCCTTGGTGTCGATGCCAAGGAGGAAATAGTACATCTATTTGGAAAACTCTTGGGTGGAGGGTTGCTCGAAGACCTGGGCCAATGCTATCATCCCCATCTAGATGCTCTCTTTGAATTCAGAGCGGGGAATCTCTATCTTCATTCTCTTTGGGTCCCTCTTTGGGACCTTGAGCCAATGGGTATTCATGTATACCTGGGCCGCATCCTCTATTTGTGTGAACTGGGTCAAGGCATCCGTCCTTGTGACCACTGAGGCTTTGTCAAACTGTGGGATCCCCAGGCTTGTTTGGAATGTGACAGGATCAAGGGACACCATAGGAGTGGGGTATCCCGTAGGTTCCACGGCCGCAAGCATAATGGCCGGGACAGAAGAGTTGTAGTTATTCGCTAGTGTCAGGATAAGCTCCGGAGATTGCACGAATCATGGAAAGCAAGCTGCCTGGAGAATTCCAGAGTTTCCAAAATTAATTGCTAATTGGTCCCCAGCCTGTCGTTGGATGTGCATTATCTTCACCAAGGCCTGCATCTCCAACCATGTTCTGACATTAGTGTCGGTTATCATCTTTACCTTGGACTCAATCTTTGAGCCCACGATGACATTATCCTGTATAAATTTCATGGTGAGGGGCATCTTTTCCAGGGCTTTCTCCATCTTTGACTTTGTTGCTGCCCTGGTTTCTGTTGCAGTTGGTAGTTCCAGACTTCCGAGCGGAGATGATGTGGACGCTTCAGACATGTTTGGAATATGAACTCCGGGAACCTACAAGGCAAAGCGACCGTCAGGATGTATTCATCAAAATAATTATTCTGGGGTCCAGAGATCCTACCACCGTGATGTTTGCTTTCCTGAAAAGTTAGTTTCATGAAGAGAACCAAAAAAGCAAAGCATATCGTAAACTTGAGATATTATCAAACATCTGGGTCCAGGGAATTTTATCCCACTTGGCAAGGACACAGGATGGAAGAGGGTAGGAGACCCAAAACCCAGAGAAATGAACATTGGTGAGGACGTGTAAAAAGCCATCATCGAGCCCACATGGGTGCCACGTGCGTTGGTATTAAATAGAAGTAATAGCGATGACGACGGAGCCAATTGTTCAAACGCGCAAAAAGTGGAAGCCACTTGGCTAAGATTAATTGTGCACATGGGAAATAAATGAGGCTCTGACAGACTTCATGGAGGAGAGAGAAAACTACCTATTTGAAACCAGCCGAGAGCCGAGCTTCAAATAGGTGGTTTTTTTCCTTGAAGCAAGCTCGGAGGCGAAAAACTAGAAACAGGGGTGACTCGACCAGCTTTTCAAGCCACCCAGAAGGATATACATGGAGCCAAAGGATATATGCAAGGAAACAAGGAGATATATAGAGACTATATTACAACTATATACATATATACATAAATATACAATGCGGGATGACGCCCGCAGGAAAACCAGATGAGGCATAAACATATATATAGCTATCTACAAAGTTTACAGACAGACCACTTCTGCGCAGAGGGTGGACACCCTCTGGTAGAGCCAATCCACCAACGGGCGGTAAAACCAGAAAACAACAGACCAGACAAGACAGAGAAACAAAACGAGACAAGACAAGCAAAAAAAACAAAATGAAACTGATGAAAACCAGAGAGCGGAAGCAAAACAAAGAAGCGGGAAAGCGGAAACACCAACCTGAGAATATAGAAGACGGAGGAAAAGGAGGATTTACCACAGGAGCCCTACAACAGCTTGATTTATCTGATGGTTAGAGTCACCACCATGAAGCACTCGCACTTGCCTGAGAATGACCGAAAATGTTAAGCGCTGATTACTATAAACTCTCTGCAAATGCTCTGTTAATCGCTTTGAAATCGCTCTCTAATTCACTCTAAGTGTTTGAAGGTTTCAATCACGGTAAATGTGAAAGTGACAAATAATTCCTATTTATACCTACGGTAAAAGGTAATCCTCCTCCTTCCGGTGATCTCCGGACAAGCAAAACCTCTAGACTCTGGGCCCGGGGATTCTTTGTGATAATATCCTTAAGAACATCATGACGAATAATCCCAGAGTCCAGAATCCGGTTTCCAAAAAAAGGCAACCTTCGGGAACGAAGTCCTGGAGACGGGAAGAAAACAAACAAAGACACAACACCGGGGAAGAAAACCCCAGAGAAAGAAAACAAAAAGGGAAAGAAAGACAAGGCAAGGCCGCAAGCAAAAACAAAAAGGGGGACCCAACATTTTGCACATAAAATGTAGGGACAGGGATGCAGGGCATAACACGATGCATTGCGTCTGTAGATGACCTCATGTAAATCATGATATAGCTGGGCTAATACACATGAACCCCAGTCAGATCTTCAAGGATGTGCAATCAAATCCTCCAGTATACGGCCCCATCCAACTACAAATCCATGACCTCTCCTATCTGGAAGTAGTAATCTTTTGATCACTGCTCCTAACAATGTTGGCAAAGTAGGAAATGAATGAAACTCTGCCCAAGTAATGTAATCATCAACAATGGTGTTATCTCCAAACACCCATCTACATACACTGCTATCATACATTGAGTCATAATATACCTTCTCTCCATGAGTCAAGATCCTCAACAATCTGTATACATCCTCGGGTGTGATAGTCATCTCGCCGAGGGGTAGATGGAATTTATTATGGTCAGAGTGCCATCGCTCTGCCATAGCTATCAAAAGACCTCAGTTCAGCTAAAACTGAGGGAGATCAAGAAGAAAATTGAGACCATATGTCTCGATAGTCTATCACTCAGGAGGCATGAGCTCATCAACCAAATAAAAAATCCAAGACACAACACCTTATACCCACAACTTATGGTAATGTTCCTACATTTTGAAAAAAAGTGAATCATATTAGTCTTTCTATTGGTGGATCATTCTAAGTCAATCAAACACATTAAATCTATCCTTGCTCTATTTTGAGCACATCAACCTATTGTTCCTAACCTCTAGATCTTGAGAAGGGATCAATTTGTCATCATTTTAATCAATCTAATTTCCATATCAAACATTCATCAATATGATTTTTCTAATATCCTAAACACTAAGTGACATTATGGATGTACATTTTCTAGATTGGAATTCAATTGAGTTATCTAGACGATCGATCAAAGGCAATTCATCTATTCTATCTCAAGTTTTCAAACTTTATGGTAGGCAACACTTTAATAAGTGTATGTGGCTTTTTAAGTCGTGTGGCTTTAAAAATCTTACACGCGACATTTTACCCATCGGAAGTGGTGCTTTGCTTAACAGGGGACCTTTTAAAGTCCTACATGGCTTTTTAAGTTTCCTAGGAAGCCTTAAATTTATAGGGTTTCCTAGGCGGCATTTAGCTAATTAGGTTGCACATTTTTCCCTAATTCCTAGGCGGCTATGATTCCTCCAACGCGGCTCTTAAATGCGCGGAGGTAGCTTTTCCCTACTCTAGGCGGCTTTTTAACTCTCCTACATGGCATTTCACAATTTTCTATCTAGAAAGCATTAAAAACATGTAATAAATGCTATTTAATGAGCAATAAATGCACTAGGAAGGTTCAAACCACTCACTAGAGGCCCATAGTCAGGAGGTATCTAATATCGACACGCTCACTTGAACCAATGCTCTTGAATATGGACCACCATCACTGTCAATTGTCATAAGATCAGAGAAAAATATCAACAGTGAAAAGTGAAAATGAATAGTAAATTTGGTATTTTCAACCTATTTAAGATATTTTACCCTAATTTTTTGAGATTTTTGACCCAGCCAGACCAAATCTGCATATTCCGTACACTGGGGTATTTTTCTGACATCTTTTCAACATCACTGTTTATCAAAAATGCAATCATCTTAGATCTATTCTATTAGTAGTGTTCATCAAAATTTTCACATCTAAGATCAATATGCTTTCATTTCTGAGGGGGCATCATCATATCATGAAACTGGGATTCTGCATCATATTATATATGAAATTTGGGGCATTAAAAATTCAAACTTTTATCAGTGGGGCATCAAATCAAGTTTCACATTAGGGTTTCGCATCAAGTTTCACATCAGGGTTTCATATCAAGTTTCACATCAAGGTTTCATATCAGGGTTTTGTATCAAATAAATATAAGGTTTTGCATCAATCAGACATCAGTATCAAATCAATGATCAGGACATCAAGTTTTCTTTGAATCAATGCGCTTCACACATCAATTCAAAGAGGGGCATTTGTAGACACCTAAATTTGACCAGGTGTATCTTAAACATCAAATTTATAAATCTCAACCAATTGCCCCA
>MU224749.1:1459056-1477515 GCA_018584345.1 Thuja plicata
ATTTGAAAACACCTCAAAGCTTTTTACTCAACCAAGGCTTGACCATGATCAATTCACTCTACCCCCTACCCTTGGGAAATTGCTATAAATACAAGCCATTTTCTTTGTATTTGGGATCCAATAAATTTGAGAGAAAAGTATCCTTATTATAGGAATTTAGAGAGCATTAGAGAGATTTTGATAGTATTTCAACATTTGCATAGCATTTAGAGTATCATTTGAGAAGAATTTATTGATTTTATAGCATGAATCATGAGCATTTGAATAGAGAGCACACATATCTTTGAGCATTTGAGCTATATTAGAGCATGTTTATCAATTTTTCTCATTCTAGGATTGTCCTTGAGAGAGATTAAGGCTAAGATCTCTCTTAACAAAGCTTAGATAGAGTACCATCAGATGTCATGGATTTAACTTCAATTCTTAGATTAAATTGTATTTTATTTCCATAGAGTTTGTTGTTATTAGTCCTAATTTCATGAAGGTGTAAGCTCACACACACACCCCTCCAGCATCAAAGAAACCTCTAGTTCCTCCTACTATGGAGATCTTAGTTTAGGATGTTCAAGGATTACAGGCAGGGATGACTGCAGTGACAGGTCGATTAGACTAGGTTACAACTATGTTGCAGCAATTTTTGGCTACTTTAGCACAGTTACCTACCATTGCTAGTACTAGTTAGGCACCACCTTCTACACAAGATAGATTAGGTGACAGGGATCCCAATGGTGCAAGGGGTTCAGGTATTGGTATTGCGGGAGATGGATCATGTGCCCCTACTGGGTTATGAGATAGCGAGAGATCTATGATATATGGATATTGTATTGATGTATCATTTGATTATTGATGAGGATTGGTGATATATGGATAATTTATTGATGTACCTTTGATGTACATATTTGTGTTATAGACATTTATGATGGACATTTATCTATGATGATCTTTGATTCCCCTTTTGATGTTGTTGTTATGAGATTTCTTTTATTCATATCTACATGCTTCTATGATGCATTTATTTTTATTATGCTATGGATGCAATGTCTTAGAGTAGGACATAGCTAAATGGCTGCAAATGATGTTAATGCAACTTAATTTTATATGATTTTCTGATTTAATCATGATGTATGGATTATTCAATGCAATGATATGGCTACAATACTTAGTGCAATGATAAATGAATGCAACTATCTTTTTTGGTTTTTGATGCATGCAATTTAATTTATGATGCAATTCTAAATGATTTGGATTTAATGTTTCTTTTCTTTGCTTTTCACTTGATATGAATATATAATGAATAATGATTAATGCTTATGAATGCAAAAAGAATAATCTCATATTGATGATTTGAAACCATTAAATTGATGAAGTGTTGTCAACATTAATTTCCCCCCTTGAACTTGGAAAAAAAATGCTAGAAATACAAGCCATTTTAATCTAACTTGAAAATGCAATTAATCTGACATAAAGATGCAATGGAACTAATTGTCCTTGAGGTTTGTGAAAGAAATACAAAGAGAGATATATTTTCATCATTGAGCGTTGTGGAACTAGGAGTCGATACAATCCATACTAGTGCCACTGCGACCATAAGAATATGAATATGACTTTCATCTCATTTGGTAAACCCTTATGCGAAACCAAGTATAACCCTCACTAGTTGAATGACCAACTATGGGAGTATGAATACCTATTTGATTGGATTCAATTTTGCAAGTGGATGTTGGTATTAAGATATTTAAAATCTAAATAGCCAAGGTATCCTTTTGCATGAACAAACAAAGGTTAACCCTCCTTCCTATATGAATGTCCTTGATGGTTCTTTGATGACCATTTCGTTAGAATAATTCAGACAAGTTAAAAAGTTTTCCTCAAGATAGTCACACATGGTGCAGGAGCACCTAAAGTTAGGAAAATTTATATGTAAGAAGTCAAGCTACTGTCCATTAGTGGTGCTCATCGGTAATGCCCGATGGTTCATGTTCATCGACGATACTTGTTGGTAGTGTTCATCGGCGATGCTCGTCATTTTTTGTTCATCGGCGATGCTTGTTGGTAGTGTTCGTCGGTGATGCTTGTTGGTGGTGTTCGTCAGTGATGCTCATTGGTGATGCTCACTGGTGTCTTTGTTTTTTGTTAGGGTTGGAAACTGATGATGTATATGTTGTTTTGAAAAGTCAACACTAGCACTTGGTAATGTCGGTTAACGACCCAGGAAATGCGGGATGTGACGTTTGTGACCAGATGGATCACTTACAATGACTCTCTACATGTCATTTTATCTTGAAAGGATTAGGGACACCTATTCTTATTTTGGAAGGGTCATTTATTGCTTAGTTTGGCTGCCTTTTCAGGGTGGTTGAAGTTGTCCATGAGTATCAGATATTTTGGATGAATATATAGATGAAAAGATTTTGTAAGAGAATATATATAGATGGAAAATAGATAGTTTAGAGAGGGAGATAGACACAGATCATATCACCCTGTAATATTTTAGTTCTTGTGAATAAGAAAGAACATATTTAATGGATTCTGTGTGCATTGTGTGTTGTTGTGTTCTTTAGGTTGAACCCGTCAGTTTAGCTTGGAAGAGAGATCTATCCTTATAGGTTCCATAGCATGAAATAGTAGCTTTATGGTGTAAGCCTGGTCTAGGGCACTTGAAGTGAAGATCTTAGTGACTTCCTCAAGCTGGGGTGAAATAATACCCTACAAGGTCTGTTCAAGAGACCTTAGAGCATAGTCAAGTTGACTGTTAGTAACAACTGGACCTGGGATATTACATTAGATTGGTATCAGAGCAAGTTTGAGAATTGGGCTTGGGTTGTTTGGGTGTGATTTTTAGAAGAGTCTATGAATTCATCCAATATGGTGACCAACGTAGAGCGAGCAAGGAAGTAGATCCTTATAGTTTGAAAAGATAGTCAAGATGTATTTGACAATAGATGAGAGGGTAATCTATGAGGCATACAAAGCCTTTAAAGATTCTAGAAGGAAGAACAAAGAAGAAGCAGCAGCAAGAAAGAAAGAGGAAGAAAGAAACCAAATACTAGAAGAGATGAGAAACATGAGAAAAATAATAGAGGATAATGAAGTCAAGCTAATGGTAACTCAGAGCAAGTTACATGAACTCCTAGAACAAGAGAAGAGAGATGATTTATTGAGAAAGAAAAAAAAATATGACCAAGCACCTATTGAGGAGAAGGTTCCAGATGTTGCAGAGGTTCTTAGTGCTAAATTAGATATGATATATGGGGATTATTTGGAGCATAAGTATCTTGAAGAGGTATGTGAAGATGAGGATCAGATATAGGTCCTAGTTGAAGATAAAGTGTAGAATTTTCCATTAACAGGACAAGAGGAGAAATTAGATCTTACAACAAAGCATGAGAAACAAAAGGTAGTGACAAAATCTCATGGTGCAAGGGGTCATGAAGATGGTCATAAGAATTTTGTAGAGGATGTTGCTGAGATTAGCAGGGATATAAGTCATGACACTGACAATGAACCTCAAGTTGGGATAGTCATATGTCCTATAGAGGATGCACACACACAAGGCATATCACAAGAAGTAGTAGTGGACCCATTGAAGGTTCTTGCAAAGGAGGGAGTGTTTCCCCGCACTTATGTGTTGGTGCATGTACAAGTGACAAAACTTTCATTTTATACCTCCTTTGTTGGAGGTTTGAAGGAGAATCTTGTTGATGGATTTTTGATTCATCAAGGTCACCAAGAAGTACCCCCAAATTGGAAGACAAGGAAGAGGTAATCCATGGGACATGGATTATTTTTCACCCCAGGAGTATGGTGGAGGAGCACCTTAAGTTAGGAAAATTTCTAAGTAAGAAGTCAAGCTATTGTTCGTTGGTGTTGCTCATCGGCAATGCCTAATGGTTCATGTTCGTCAGCGATGCTTGTTGGTAGTGTTTGTCGGTGATGCTCATCAGTTTTTGTTCATCGGTGATGCTTGTTGGTAGTGTTTGTAGATGATGCTTGTTGGTGGTGTTCATCAATGATGCTAATTAGTGATGCTCGCCGGTGTCTTTGTTTGTTGTCGAGGTTGGAAACTGACAATGTGTTTGTTTTTTTGAAAAGTCAACACTGGTGCTCAGTAATGTCAGTTAATGACCCAAGAAATGTGGGATGTAATGTTTGTGACCAGCTGGGTCACTTGCAATGACTCTCTATGTGTCATTTTTTCTTAAAAGGATCAAGGACACCTATTCCTATTCTAGAAGGGATATTTATTGCTCAGTTTGGCCACCTTTGCAGGGTGGTTGAAGTTGTCCACAAGTATTAGATATTTTGGATGAATATATAGCTGAAAATATTTTGTAAGAGAATATATATAGATGGAAAATAGATAGGTTAGAGAGGGAGATAGACACAGATCATATCACCCTGTAATATTTTAGTTCTTCTAAATAAGAAAGAACATATTTAATAGATTCTGTGTGTAGTGTGTGTTGTTGTGTTCTTCAGGTTGTACCCATCGGGTTAGCTTGGAAGAGGGATCTATCCTTATAGGTTACATAGCATGAAATAGTAGCTTTATGGTGTAAGCCTGGTCTAGGGCACTTCAAGTGAAAATCTTAGTGACTTCCTCAAGCTGGGGTGAAACAATACCTTATAAGGTCTGTGCAAGAGACCTTATAGCACAGTCAAGCTGACTGTCGGTAACAACTAGACCTGGGCATTACATCAACACAGAAGCTTAAGAAAAAATCATGTCTCCATCATCACCAATCTAGTCAAAACATCATTGATTAGCTAAAAAGAACATGAATTGAAAAAGGTCAATGAAAAACTTATCAAAAATTTCCAAGTGTTTGTGAAATGTATCAAGATTTTCAAATAAGAATTCCAAACAGTCTGATCATTTAGGGTTTATCAACTTTTAATCCTGATAAAATAAGTCAATGAAACTCAAGGATCATGTTATGCGATCAAACTATTTAGGGTTGAACAATGATATCCATCAAAGGTTCCAAAATATCTCTCTAAATCTGAAAATCTACTTTTGATGTGTGACCAAGATGTTACACTATTGAATCCATTTGGTACCAAAAATCCATGATGCGTGCCCCCAAGTGATAAATGTGATCAATGTGAAACTTAGGGCAACTGAACCTAGAATGCGATAAAATGCAGCTCTGAGACTTTATTAGGACTATGCATAAATGATGGATGCAATGAGGACATGGACAAATGAGATGATGAAACACAATATGTACAAATGTGACTAGGAAAGACCTAAGGGACAAAAGGTGTCTGTTTCCAGGTTTTCACCTTTTGGGATTATTGCTCTTTTTTTCTTTCTTTTTTTTTCTACCAAGGTGCCTATTGCTAGGTTTTCACCAAGACAACATTTTTTTATTTTCCAAATGTTTTTGATTTCTGCATGCTCAATTTTCTCCTTTTTCTGATTTTTTGCTTTTCCAATGTTTTTTGCTTTTAAACTTTCTGATTTTTTGTATTTTGATTTTTTCTCTTTTTTTTTTTCTCTTTTTGAATTTTTACATGTATAAAGGTGATGTTGACTCATCTGATACTCTCAACTTATACTCTTTCCTCTAATACGCTTTCTTTTGAATCAGGTGTGAAACCTCTTAAGATGAATTCTATTGATAGGTTCTTGCAATTCATCACCATCACAATCGGCCAATTTGTAGGTCCCCATTCCAAAAGAAGAAAAAATGACAAAAGGACCAAGCCAAATTGCTTCCCGCTTTCCTTTCTTTTCTCTATCAATCTGATTTTTTGGATTTTCTCTCAATACTAGATCTTTTCCTTGAAATTTGATTCTGATACACTTTCAAATGATCATAGGCTTGAGTTTGATGTTCCTCCAACATCTCCAATTTTTGAAGTCAGGAAACTCTATAATCCTCATCCATGATTAATCCATGCAATGACAGTCTTAGGGATGGTATTTCAACTTCTAAAGGTAGAACAACTTCGGCCTGATAAACCAATGAAAAAGGTGTAGCTCCTATTGGGGTGTGAATAATAGTCCTATAGGCCCATAATGCTAGATTGATTTAAAGATGCCAATTTGTTCCTGACTTGCCAATGGATCTCTTAAGGATTTTAAGGATGTTCTTATTGGTAGCCTCCACTTTTCCATTACCTTGGGGATAGTAAATGGATGAAGAGTGATGTGTAATATGGAATGTGTCACAAAGTTCATCAACATCTTTATTCTTAAACAATTTTCCATTATCCGTGATGATGGCGTGAGGAATGCCATATCTTCAAATGATATGATTTAGGATAAAAATGGAAATTTGATTCCCTGTTGCAGTTGTTAAAGGGATAGCCTCAACCCATTCAGTGAAGTACTCTGTTGCCGTGAGAATATACATGTGTCCATTTGAAGAAGGTGGATAAATCATACCAATCAAATCAAAGCCCCATTGATAGAATGACCATGGTGTGACAAATGGATGTAACTCTTGTGTCAGTGCATGGATCATGTCTCCATGGTATTGACATTTTGTAGAAAATTTGACAAACTGACAAGCATCTCTTTCTAAGGTTTTCCAAAAGTACCCCATGCGTAGGATTTTCTTAGCTAGGTTTAAACCACTTGAATGGTTCCCACAAATCCCCTTGTGGATGTCTTTTAAAGCTAATTTTGATTCATCTTCCTCTAGACATCTAAGGAGAATTCTATCAAGACCTTTACGATACAATGTGTTAGAAAGGATGATATAACGAGCCACTTGTCTTATGAAATTTCACTTTTGAGCACAGGTTTGGTCTATGGGTAAGGTTTGATCTTCTAGGTAGGCATAAATGGGTCCATACCATGGTGAGTCATGTCCATTTAGAAGGGCAATAATTTGGGTATCAGGTAGGTCAAATGCTGTTTTAACCAATTCTTCTAGTAAGAACTCATACTTTTCATTTTGATCGAGCATTTGAAGCAAATATGCCAAAGTAGCCATTGCATCTGCTGCTCTATTCTTGTCTCTTGAAATTTGTTCAAAAGTAATCAAAGAAATTAATTTTTCCAATCATCCACCAATCTTTTGTAAGGCATCAATTTTTCATCTTTGGTATTATATTCATCATTAACTTGATTGATGACTAATTGAGAGTCCCCATAGACTTGTAATTCTGTGACATTCCATTCCAATGCCATCTTGATACCTATGACCAAAGCTTCATACTCTACTATGTTATTGGTGCAAGGGAACAATAACTTGTAAGATTTTGGAATTGTGTCACCTTTTGGTGTAATCAAAAGAATGCCTGCTCCACTACCATTTTGAGTGTAAGATCCATCAAAGTATAAATTCCATGTCTTAGCTTCCACATTAACAATTTTAGAATCTGCAAACTCCACTTGAATAGGATGTGTATATTCTTGAGGATATTCAACCAATTGATCGGCAATAGCTTGACCTTTGATTTCTTTCCTATCAACATATTCAATGTTGAATTCAGTAAGCACCATTACCCACTTTGCAATCCTTCCAGTTAAATATTTTTTTCTACGTAAGTATTTTAATGGATCAATTTTGGCTATGAGCTTCACCTTATGCAATAACATATAATGTCTTAACTTTTGAGAGGCAAATATCACTGCTAGGCAAGCCCTTTCCATGAAGCTATAGTTTAATTCACATTTGATCAATGTTCTACTCAAGTAGTAGATAGCTCTTTATTTTCCTTCATCAACGTCTATGTCCTAAAAATATTCTTTGGAAAAGGAATCCCACTCAAAATCCCTAGAATCTGTTAGCACTTTTTCTTGCAACACTTACCTAATGATGACAGTATACCTGGTATACTTGAATGCAACCTCTTTTAGGAAAGAGAAAGGCTAATTGCTAAGGATTGGATAATATCCTTCTTCATTTTTGAGCTCCACAGACTTAGGTAGGTTTTACCTTTTAAAGATTACTGATATTTCAGTCTATTTATTTGGTGGATTGTTTCATTCACTGGTAATGCACCAAAAACCTCACTGTAACAACTTATAGAATAATTTAGAGATTGCAATGACTAACTTAAAATGGAGTACTATAAGCTAGGCTATGGTTTCGATAACATGAAGCAATGAGACAAGGATTTGCATCCTTCTTCCTTTTGATTTCAGGAGGGATAACCTAATGATTCACTCTCTAAAGAATCAACAAAGTGGACGATATCCTGCTGATATAAGTCTTTGATGAGTTCAGCTCATTTGTTCTAAAAACTAGATGAAATTGATTAATTTGTATATGACTGAATGGAGAAAACACTTGCTCAACAAACTCTAGATCAGTGCCTATTCCTTGGGAAAAGAGTCAATGAAAACATATTTCAACAATAAGAAACTAATGCAATACTAAAGAATGCCTTACAAACTTCATACAATCCAGATTGGATGCCTTACAAACAATCTACTCTACTCAATATTTCTTCATCAGATCTTCACAACTATGTCCTGCTCTCTGAAATCATTTACAAAATTTAACTCCCTCCTTGAGAAAGACTCACAAATGATTAGACACACTACCTTGTAGTAGGTATATTTTAGATGCCTTACAAATGAACTATACTAGAGCATAAACCACAGTCAAAAGAGACAAGACAATAATGAATAGGAACTGCACTGTATTCTCATTAATCCAAGTTGTTTCCAGATATCCAGACAGTAAACACAAGAAGTAAACATGAAAAAGAAGTATGCTTTACAAATAAAATCTCCAAACCAATGGTAACTTGTACTGAACCAGGAAAATATAGGAACAAGCACAAGACCAGGAACCTCCACAGGAACCAGAAATAGGAACTTGAAATCAGAACCCTCTTTACAGAAAAGAGAAGAGAAGATATAGAAGAGAAAAAACCCTAATCTCTCTAAGATATTGACATCTGTCTCTCCTCAAATCTGATCTTTTACTCATCTTTCCAAGTCTTCAAAATATATGATATATCTTTAAAATATCTCTTTCATTCTTCCACTGAAAAGTCCACCAAATCTAATTTACTTTGTCTATATCTGAATCCACTTGTTTGTTCAAAATCTGAACCCATCCTCTGTAAAACATCTTTGAAATTTGATACTATTTTCCTTTCAAAATATGATTTATCCTTTGATAAATATCTTCCCATAAATTCATCTGTCAAGTCTTTTAAAAACAAATAAATATATTTGTTCCTGTCTGTGCAAATTTAACCTTTATTTCTCATCCCCAAGTTTGATCTTTATTTATGCATATTTAGCCCAGAAATCACCAGATTTCAACATGTGTCACATGTGGACTGGTTGTTAGAAACTAGATTTTTAACTATTCTTTAACCCTGGGTTCACCTTTTCTTCCTTGTCTCTAAGTTGTTGAATAATTTTAACTCATCTATCAACCTTCGGCGACCACACGACAACCACAGTCTCACAATCACGAGAAACTTTCAACTCAACAGTCAACCCTGGGTGACCTTGCAACTGGCATCCGGTGGCTAACTCCATCTGGCAACCACGCAACTAGCGGCCATCTCCATGTCACAGCAGTCATCTCTGGCACTCGGATACTTCACGACTAACCGCTAGCAGTTAGTCACCAAGTCTCGACGGTTATCTCCTTGGGCAGCTAACATCTCGTGACTGGGTGACTAACCGTTAGTGGCCAGTCATGAAGTCTCTGAATCCTGGCAGTGATCTTCCATCCTTCTTCCGACTGAGCGACTAGAACCATGTGACCAGCGTCAAGTGTCCATTTTTGTCAAAATTTACCTTCCTTCATTTTTGGGCATGGAAACTGAGGTAGTCGGATGATTGGGCGTGCACGTGGATAGCCTCCTCACCTTCTTTCAAATTCATATGTTTGCATCTTTGCATATAAACATTTCAAAATCCACTTGTGGGAACAATGTGGGATATTGGTTTTGAGAGTTTTTAAAGTCATTTTCAAAATTTGTCTCAAAATACTGTGTACAACCCATGCATTTCAACCTCCAACCCTCAAGATCCTGCCAAGAGCCTCTAGGCTCTCTTTCTTATTTCATATACAGTGTGTTGGAGTATATAAATGTCAAAAAATGCCACTGCCTAGCAAATGTGGGATAATGTCTCTTTGAGTTTCTTTATGGGCATTTTAGATAATGCTACAAATAGGCGACTGTATCTCACAAACCAGGAAGAATTTTGAAAATCTCTTCAGTGAGAATCTAGTGAATTAGATTTGTGACAACATATCTGAAAATGAGCTCGATCCAATGGTTGAATAAAAAGTTATGCCCCCTGCAATATGACTGTGTTTTTTGTTTCTGCAAATCCGTGTTTTCTCCTTTTAAAACTTTGTTTCTTTATTCAATGTGTGGATTCTTCTTCTCAAATTTGTGCAACACTCTCCTCCAATGCATGGTCTCCTTCAATGTTCTCAAATGTGCAGCCTTCCATTCTTTGGTTTTAACATCATCCAATGGCATTTGCTTCAAACACTTTTAAAATGTCTTTGGTATGCACTGACCTCTCCTCATATGTCTACTCATCATGTCTTTGGATTTTCTCAATGGCATGAAATGTTTAAGTCTTTTCTAAAATGAACATGGATTCCCTTTGATGTTTGAATGCATAGACTTATGGTGTGAAATAATGTGCCTTCAATGCATTCTTTGAAAGTATTTTGAAATTTTTACTTGTTGTATCAATTCTTTAATAATGTATTAAGACATTTTCAAAATGATCTAAACAACTTAATAATTTGAATCAATTCCATAGCTATTTCCCTACAATTTCACTTGATGTCATAAGAGGTGAAACATTAAGCTCCACTTAACACAAACTGTAAAAATTCTTGCCGAACTGATGAAAACTGATTTTAGAAACAGCCTCATAATAATGCTAATCAATACCTTGAGCTTCAAAATTCATCATGGTTGCAAAGGAACATGCCATTAATTCAAAGAACCTAGTTATTCAGTGTGGAGGTCACCTGGCACTAAGACACTAATCCCCAAAGTTGACCCCTCAAAAAACTTCTCATAGTTCAAACTGGAAATCAACAGAAATTGCATTCGAACTAGCCTTTGCAAAAAATATAGACTCATGTCTTGAGGTCCCACTGTTGATCATGGTAATACTTTAAGATATATGGAGTATATGAAAAAACATATCATTTCAAAACACTCATCCCATGCAAATTTACAAGCCACTGAAAATGATTGTTCTGCAAACTTAACTTTGTTTTGCACTGTTAATCTGCATAAAACACCCTTGATACTGAATTCAAAAAGTTATCAAATAAGACCCTCAGAATCTCAACTTGAGGACATAGAATCAATGTCACACATGGAACATGAATCCTCAGTTGTCTTCCTCTGAAAACCAACTATTCAACTGATAAAAAACTACAAAAATTGCATCCAAACACTTTTCTGGTTTTTAACACAGTGAAAAAGTAGAAACTGAATCTGGAATTAGCATGGAGAGGTAATCAACTGGATTGATCAAAATCTAGAAATCTTCAAAGAATTTCATTCCTAGCTCTATAATGCAGATCAACCTTCAATTGTGTCCGACCTCAAACTGGGTGCAAATAGGGAAACCACAAAGAATGCCATTTAATTCTGAATTCTGCAATTTCAGAGAAACTTCATTAAACTGGAAACGGAAAGGTTCTGGCAAAGTAGATAACTGGATTGGTAGGAGTCTGTAAATCTTCAAATGAGTACACTCCTATGTTTTGAATATGAGGGAAAACTCAATTATCCAAAATGTTCACCCGGGTACAGATTTTCAAGACCTCAAAGTGGACAACTTAGCAATTCTGCACTTGAAAACTCAGGAAATCAGAATTATTCACTACCTGAATGGTTCTAAAAAAATTGTCATCTGATTTCATAGGGATCTACAAACTGGAAATATTGGAATGTGTGACCACTGGAACATAGTACAAAATGAATTTTCTCAATTGAATCAATTGGTCAAAAGTTATAATGTGTCAAACTGGGCTATTCAGAACTCTGATCAATTGCACAATGCATGATAATAGTAAACTACCAACTTTGAGGGATTTGAAATCTATTCAGAACATATCAAAATGACTTGGGATTCAAAACATAGGTTCTTTGATACACATAGTCAACATCCCTAAAGTGGTAGGTCATGACATATTACTGGGTGCAAGATATTCAAAATAAAACTAGGCCATTTACAACAGATTGACACGAGCAAAAATGCAGAATTAGGTGACCACCTCAAAATGACTAGTCCATAAACATGTTAGAATTAGAAATGAGGAGCTGGGACCCACTACATATATCAAATGAAAGGCATTAAATCCTCTTCCCAATTTGTACCTCATGAAAATCATCCGGGCATCCCTTTCAAACATTCTATCTGAGCCTTCTAACACAAAATTTTTAAGGGTACTTACTTTGCTCAACTAAAAAACTTAACATGGTCACTCCAAATTTGTTCCAAATTTAGGAGTACCAATAGAATCATATTCACTTTAATAACCTACCATATGGATATGTGCATGAAAATCATGCATGGGACTTGAACTTTCTCCTTTATGTTGAAAACCTATGTCGGCTTTCTCTTCTTTTTCTCTCCAAACTGGTTCAATAGGTTCTAACAACCCTCTATGTCAAACTCATAAGGTTCCTCTTCCCTTATACCCAATTTTCTTCATGATATCAAATCCTTTTCCATATTGATCAGTTTGGATGTTGATATGTTCCACCCTTTCATTGGGATTAGCTGAATTATCGCCCTCTTTATAAAGCCATTGTAATACCTCATTATCCTCTTTTTCCATTTCTTTCTTATCAAATTCTCTCACAAAATGGGAATTGTATTTATGAGGTTGATGATGTTTGGATGGCTTCCCATGTGTCCTTGGAGATGCAGGTAAATCAAATAGGGAAACATAATATTCCCCTACCCATTTTGAGTGAATTTTGCATTGTATTCAAATTGGTTCATCAGGTCACTCATATTTTGATAATGATCTTTCTTAGTTTGTTCTCTTTCCTCCTTAGTGGTTTTTGAAGTTTCCATTCTCAATGTTCAAGTCTGGACTAAATTATCATTTGAATTTGAACACTCATTACTCATATTTTTTTTTCCCTTAGTTGATGTAGTCGAGTTAGTTTGAATAGGGTTAGGAGTTTATGTAACATTTGGTGTTGGTTTTCAACTTTCCTCCTTGGTTTCTTCCATGGTAATATCAGGGATGACTCCTTCCCTATTATGAGGAATATACAATTCATGACTTGAATTTAAAGCATTGCAATATTGGAAAGGGTTTGAATCTCCTCCAATTGTGATCTCTTCCCCCATGTATGGAAACTTTATGCATTGGTGATATGTAGAAGGTACTGCTTGCATTTCATATATTGATGACCTTCCTAGTAAGATATTGTAGGTCAATTTCATATCAAGGACCTGACATATGGTATTTTTTTGATAGGTCCCACTTGAATTGGTAGAATGATCATACCCTTTGAATATCTTCCCTCCTCATCATAAGCCTTAATGGTGATTTGGTTTTTAGGATCAATGGAAGACTCAGTTAATCCTAATGACTTGAAAATGTTTAAAGTACAAATATTAAGACCAGCTCCCCCATCTATGAGAACTCTCTTGACCCTATGCCTTTGGATTAAGACCTCTATATGAAAGGGTAAGTTTTGAGGATGTATGATAGACATATCATCTTTCTTTGAAAAGGACAGACAATGAGGGGCTATGAGATGTCCTACCATGTTCTATAATTTATCTTCCTCCAAGTTTATAGGAACGATGGTCTCAACCAAGTATTTTTTCCAAGATCTCCTTGTGATTAGGAGATAATTTCAACAACTCCAAAATTGATATTTTTGTTGGAGTCTTTTGTAATTGATCTACCAAACTATAAGGCTTTGTTGTGGGTGGTGTTTGTTTAGCCAAAATAGTTGGTGTTTTAGGGCCAATAATAATAGGAGTACCCCCTTGTAGGGTAACCTTTGAGGCTTGCCCCCTTGTGATGGCATTAGAGGACTCTTGGATAGGTTTATCTTTGACTACCACAACATTGATAGTATTGTCATAAGTATGAGCAAAGTTAACATTATTACTACCTCTTGCATTATTCCCATTGTTTCCTCCATTATTCCAATTGGAAGATTCTCCTTTTTCATGCTTATAAAAAGGTTGTTTAAAGGACATGTGATCTTCATTAGTCTGAGGGCCTTCTACTTTTATCACACCATTGTCATTGAGATCTTGTAACACATGCTTAAGATGCATGCAATCATTTGTCTTATGTCCCCGATTTCTATGGAACTCACAATGGTTATTCTCACTCCACCAATTTGGCTTTATTTGAGGTTCATATGGTTGAGCCCTTGGTAAGTCAATAATTTTATTTGAAATAATTGTCCTTAATGCATTCTCCAATGGTTCACCCAAATTAGTGAATGGAATTTTGGGTGTAGGTGCAAAGAAAGGTTTAGGCTTGTAAGCCCCTTGATTATTCCCAAAGTTGTTAATAGTGTTGTTGTTGGTAAAGGGTACTTTGGGTGCTTGATTCAAATTATTGATGTGAACTTAATTTTGAGTGAGATTGAAAGGAGTGGCCTTTAAATTTTTAGACTCTACCACTCCATCGTTAACCACTCCTTTATTGTTGTTATTCCTCATCCAAAATTAGTTGTTTTTAGGGGGATTACGATTTTGATTAGTGTTGGAGGTATTGTTGTTGTTGTTGTTGTTATTCTTTTTATCCTTGTAAAGTTTAATTTCTCCACTTTTTACCAATACCTCTTCCATTGTCACGCTATTCTCAATTAGGTCTTGAAATGACCTAGGACATTATAGCCTTAATCAATAGATCATTTCATGATTCAAGCTATTTAAAAAAATATCCATCTTCTCCTTTGAAGGTACACTTAGAGGGTATCTAGCAAATACTGCTCTCCATCATTGTAGGAAAAGTAGGAATCCCTCTCCTCTTTGTTTGGTGTTACATAAATTAAGAATTGTAACCTCATGTTTGATGTTATAGGAATAATGAGTTACAAACTTAGAGGCCAATTATTCAAAGGTTCGAATGCCGGAAGGTAACTTTGAAACCAACTCCATTGCCATACCTCCCAAAATTCTAGGGAATAAACTCATTAGGTAAGTTGTGTCATGCATGAGCTCTAGACTTAAGGCACAAAATTCCCTTAAGTGATCTTGAGGATCAGTTGTTCCTTCATATTTGTCATATTTAGCAAAAATAGCATTTGTTGGAAATGGAACCGTGATTAAAGACTTATCAATTGGAAATGGACACAAAGCTTCGATAGAAAAGGGTTTAGGAACCCCACTTTATTTTATCATGTCCAATTACATTTGGAAAATTTGGAATTTCTTGTTCATGATGTCAATGGGATTAGCCTCAGCTTCTTCTTGTTTAAGTTTGTTGACATCATAATCATGTGGAAGTTTGAGACCCATTTGTGCTAGGTCTAAAAAGTACTTTTCCTTGTCTTTCTCCAACACTTTTTCCATAAGCTTCATGAAGAAAGGACTTTGCATAGCTTCATTAACCTTTTCATCAGTGGCTTCTTCATTGTTAGGGTCAATTTTACCCCCATTGTTATTATTGTTCAACCCTTGATTGTTAGGGTCATTTTTTTCTCCTCCATTGGTATTGTTGTTGGATCCTTGGTTGTTAGGATTAGCATTTCCTCCTCCATTGTTGTTCATATCCTTGTTTACATGTTTGATTTGATCTGGATCTATATGGCCAAATGGAAAGGACATTGTTGGTTCTATTTCCTTGATGGGTTCTTGCAAAGGTCTTTAAGAACTAAAAGGATCACCCGAAAAAGGACACTCTTTCCTTAGATAAGATCCATTTGATTGTAGGGTAGCCTTACTGTAATGAGATCACGTAAAAGTTGAAATTAACATAAATTAAATGAAGATCCTAGGATTTTATCTCACTTACGTGATCAATCCATGGATGATTTTGCAAATGTCCAATAATGGCAGATTTTGATCCAGTTGAGTATATACAGAGGTAAAACGTCCAAAAGGGTATCCAAAAATGGAAATTTTTTTGTTTTCAAACCCTCGATATATATCAACTATTTTCCTTTCTTTATTTATGGGTGGCTCTTGCCTATGTGTAGGTGGCCTTTAATTATCGATACGTGGTCACTGTAATTCTTGTACATGGCACTCTACAGTTCACAGGTGGTGTTTTCCTATTGAAAGGCAGTTTTAAACTATTGACACGTGACACTTTCCAGTGGCTTACACGGTTGTTTACTGTTTACAAGTGGTTTTTTAAAAGTTACAGGCAGCCCTAGATTGTTTGTAAGTGGCTCTGAATAGCTGATACGTGGCTCTTTGCTGATCAAAGTTGAAATTGTCAAATTTTTTTTTTTTTTTGGATTTAAAATTCTTAAAGTTTTGATCAGACTTGTCAAAAAAGAATCTTGCATGAAAAAAAAGTACAAGCTCAACACACACATCAAAATTGTACCATATCCCTAAAAAAACACTAAAGTGTATGTTCTCAGATGTTTTTACCAGTATACACAAGAATTTCTTCCAAACAATCTACCTTAGAGTCAAACAATTTTGGCTTTTAACAATGGATCTAAAAAGGTAGGTTTGCTATTTAACAATGTTTTAATTCACCTCCGTTCTAAATCTTTCCAAGTTCCTTTACCCCCTTGCGGGCTTCCCACACACACAAAAGTATGATTTTGCACAATCCCGAAGGACTACTTGAGGAAGTGAGGATGACTTGAACAAGGTTTAGTCACTTTTTGATTAAGGTAAAGTGCATTTTTTTATAGTGGGTGGGATGATATCACGGAAAAAGAAATTGTCTCCCACTTTGGGTCATTCCCTCTCACCGTCCTCATAAGGCAAATCTCGGCAGGCAGGCCCTCTAAAGCTCTATTTTATCTAGCACGTATATGGAAAGTGAAATTGAACTTAGTTCAACAAGTTTGGGAATTTGATTCACTCAAAGAGTGAAGAGCATATCCCTATTGTCTTCCTTTGTTCCAAACACCTCAAGCAATATTTTTTATTTTTCAACCCCTTGACAAGGAGGTTCTTAAAATTGAAATGTATGGTTCAATTCCTTATCCTTTTCTTTGCACTAAATTGACTTTGCACATTTGGATTTTTGATTCACTTCAAAAAGTGAAGATCATATGCCTAATGCTTGTTCAATTTAGAAAATTAGAAGAATTTCCCTAATTATGCTAGATTTAAATGAAAGCCACAATTTAATCAATGCAATCTTGACAAGATAAGTACCTCATTTTCGAAGCTAGCAAAGGCTAGGTGCATTTTTGATTGATTTTACTTATTTAAACTCACCTAGTGGCGATCGTTCTCACTCTGGCTCCTCCAACAAGTTAGTCAACACAATCGAAACAAAGTGAAGAAAAAATTAGAAATTAAATTGATAATTTCCATCCTAAAAGCTCTTTTAATCAAATTTTGTCAAATCAAAGCTTAAAGAACTAAGAATGAAAATCAATCAAAGAGTAGGAAATTTTTCTCTATAAGCAAAAAACACTTTAATATAGTGATCATAAAGGTGTTCTTCTTCCTTTAAGTTCTCTAAAAGATTAGATGCATTTGTTTTCTTATCATGTTTAGTTTTAATCCTTACCTCTTTGCTAGGCCTTGTGACTCACTTCTCTGGTTTCTGCACTTTTGGATGATTTTTCATCTTTAGCAATGAAAAACAAAGAGGATTAAAAAAGTGAGCAAATCATCAGAAGCTTGATTTAAAGGAAAAAGATCTACGCAGCATTTAACAGCTAATACGCGGCTTTTAACTGTTACTAAGCGTAAATAAAAACATTGAAAGCGGCTTTTAAATCTTAATAGGTGGCTCTGGAAATTCCACAGGCGGCCAAATAAAAATTACAGGCGGCACAAAACATGCAAAGTGCAGTCAAATGTTGCTAGTAAGTGGCTCTTGGAAGTTCATAGGTGGTCTTTAATGTATGACAGGCAGTGCTTTACAGATCCAGGCAGCACACTTTATCTCACAAGCGGCCTAAGAAAGAAAGACAGAGAAGAAAGAAAATATGTATGTGGTGCTTTACTGCCCACAGGCGGCTCTGAATGCTTTGTAGGGGGCTCTTCTACTATTTTCTGCAAAATAACAAGAAAAATGATGCAAAACACACAAAATTTTAAGATACAAATGTTAGAAATGAGGCCTAAAGCCCCACGGTGGGCGCCATTTGTGTGTGTGTGTGTGATTACACCTTCATGAAATTAGGATCAATAACAACAACTCTGAAAATAAAATACAATTTAATCTAAGAATTGAATTTAAATCCATGATATATCATGGTTCTCTATCTAAGTTTTGTTAAGAGAGCTCTTAGCCTTAATCTCTCTCAAGGACAATCCTAGAATGAGAAAAATTGATAAACATGCTCTAATCTAGCTCAAATGCTCAAAGATGTGTGTGCTTTCCATTCAAATGCTCATGATTCATGCTATGA
>MU224749.1:1477774-1489340 GCA_018584345.1 Thuja plicata
TTTCAAATGGAGGGAAATTTAAATGGTTGTCCTCAAAGGGTGGGACAAGAAGACAAGATCCTCAACTCTCATTGGTTGATCAATTTGAGTTGAAAGAAATTAGGAATTATTTAATTCAATCATTTAAATAATTTATCCATGTAAAGGTGAATGGGTTGGATTTGTTTGATTTAAACTATACAATTAATTGATTAAAATCAATTGCATAATTTGATTAATCCCTTTTAGGCTTGAATTTAATTATTTTATTTCATGATTATTTAATCCTTTGATTTAATTTTATTTTTGTCTACTTTGCTTGATAAATGTCCATTTGATTTTATTTTGATCCATTTTAATGCATTTTGATGAGATTTGGGACAATTGACTGAGATTTATAAATTTGATGTTTAAGATACACTTGGTCAAATTTAGGTGTCTACACTACCTTTAAGATATTTAAAGGTATCGTTTGGTAATGGCTTGGTGAATATATCAACAAATTTTTCTTTAGTAGACACATAATCAAGCCTTACCTCCTTCTCTTGTACTTTCTCTCTTAGAAAATAATATTTTATTACAATGTGTTTTGTCTTTGAGTGCATCACTGGATTCTTAGAATTATATATTGCACTTTTGTTATCACAATAGATAATAATAGGTTCTATCACCTTCTCATGAATTTCGTCAAGTATTTTTTTTTATCAATACTTATTTCTGACAGTTAAGAGAAGTAGCAACATATTTGGCTTATGTAGTAGATTGAGAAATACAATTTTGTTTCTTACTAGTTTAAGAGACTAATATTTCAACAAGAAAGAATGATCCACCACCCGTACTTTTCCTATCATTAATATTTCGTACCCAATTTGCATCAGTAAATACAGTCAAACAAAAAATTTCATCCTTACCATACCATAAGCCATAATGATTAGTTCCTTTGAGATATTTGAAGATCCTATTTACTACAACCAAATGTGAGTCCTCTGGGTTTGATCAAAAGATTGCAACAATGCCAACAACATGTGAAATATCTAGTCTACTATGGACAACATAGTGTAGTTTATAGATCATGAATCTATAAAAAGTTTCATTAACCTCTTTTGATTTATCCTCCTTAGATAACTTACAGCCTATGACCATAGGTGTTCCCATTGGTTTTGAATCTTCCATGCCAAAAAAATTTAGAATCTCCACATAGTTTGATTGACTTATGTATATACCTTTTTTTTTCTGTTGTATTTGAAGTCCAATAAAGAATTTAATTTATCCTATCATAAAAATTTCAAATTATTTCCTCATCTCCTCTAAAAATGACCTACTCAATGCTTCATTTCCTCCAAATATTATCTCATTAATGAAAAATTCAGTAATCGACATTATTTCTTCACTTTCATATTTTATATATGCATTGATATTGTCACTAGTTCTTGTAAAACCAATCTAAATAATATATGCATGCAATATTTCATACCATGATCTTGGAGATTGCTTTAATCCATACATAGATTTATACAATTTACATACCATATATTTACCTTTCTCCTTTGCAAATCCTTCAGATTGTTCAATGTATACTTCCTCTTCTAACACACCATTTAGAAAAGTAGATTTTACATCCATTTTATATGCCTTATATCCTTTATAAGAAGCATATTCTAACAATATTCTTACACCTTCAATTCTTGCAATAGGTGGAGAACTTTCTCCATAGTCTTTTCCTCATTCTTGTGCATAACCTTTGCAAACTAGTCTTGCCTTGTTTTGATCCCTTCTCCTTTCTCATTCAGCTTATTCCTAAAACTCCATTTAGTACCTATAACATTATTGTTAGTAGGCTTGGGTACTAAAGTACAAGTGTTACTATTTTCTATTTTTTGTAGTTCTCCCATCATAGCTATAATCCAATCATCATTATCCAAATCATATTTCACATTTTTAGGTTCAAGTCAGACAAGTGTTTTCTCTTACCTTTCTCAGTGTCATTATTCCAGCATTTTTGTCACCAATAATCTGATCTTGTGCATGATTGAGTTTCACATACCTTGGGAGTACTGATTCTTTCCTTTGGTTACCTTCATCATTGGTGCAGGAGCACCTATTAGTTGGATGTCTGATAAATAATTTTAGATTATATATTGTCTTGAATGTTGTTTCAAAGTTATGTAAGGTCCTAAACACCATTTGGAACTCATTCAAATCATTTTGTAAGGCTATTAAAGCTATTAAGTTCATTATGATATATAAGGTCTTGATAATGTCATGTTGGATGATATCAGTTTTTGGTATTGATCATACTATTAATCTTCATGTTTTGTCATTGATGTCAACATATATTTTTGTGGAGAGGATAGACTGGTTACTTAAACTGACAGAAGTGTACGGACACTGTAAGGATATTTCAGAATGATCAAAGTTTGATATATGTAAAAGGATGTGTGTTGAACTTATTCCTAAGGTTGATTGAGTTTATGTTTCATATTGTGAATGTTACAGTTGATTTGGTGAAGACTGGTTTCTGGACTGTAACTTTGATGCTTGACATAGCAGGTCTCTATTTTTCAGGTATATCTTTTTGGTGAAGATATTTAACATAAAGAAAGATTACTGGTGGACAATGGACATATTTTGGAATAATAGGTTTAGTTTGATTGTTATTTGATGATTGGTGATGTCAGCTGTGACATGTATTCTAGAGAAGACCTATTAGGTGGCCGAATTCAGACATGTAACACGTAAAATGAATTGTGAGTGTGGATTGCAGATCTAGAAGTATAAGTGATGGATTATATTTTATGTTTACTTATTATAGGTACCGTGTGTATCTTAGAAAGGGTTTATACAATTATTTGTATATTGGAGAGCCTTAATTGGCTGACCTGCTTAATTATTTGTATATTAGGAAAGCTTAATTGGCTGATCTAAAAGAATTATTGTAAGAGGGTATATATGAGTGATCTTTTCTTTTGAAAAGATGTGATAGAGATTGAAAAATAAAAGAAGTGAAAGCTATGAGGCTTGTTTGGCTGCTGGATGTCAAGAAGATTTTATGAGAAGAGTACTTCATTGGAACTGACCAAGAAAAGATAGTTTCTATCAGATAGTTCACTGGATTGTATATTTTCTATATACACTTGTTTGGATTGTGAATCCTTGAGGGTGGTTTTAACCTTCTTTGGGTAGTATGCCTGGGTAGTGAACCTACTACTTTCTCTTGAATCTTAATAGGGTCTATCTCCTAACAGAGACTATGTACTAAAATGTTGGAATAAGCTCCTAACAGGGAAAAAATATTTTAACATGTATACTATACTCTCAATACATCATTTGTGGGTGCTAATTCCCACCAGGGTTTTACCTTTAGCAGGGTTTCCTCAAAAATAAGTATTTTGTTATGGTGTTTTTAGTTACTGTGATATCATTTGAATTACAGTTTTGATTTATAAAGTTTAAAGTTTAATAATCTATATTACAACTGATTCACCCGCCCTCTCAGTTGTCTCATGAACTGTTATTCCTAACAGATCAAATATGGTCAAATCACTAAAATGTAACCAAATAGAGTGGAACTGATGTAATTTGAGTCTTTAAGATATTTTTATCATATTTTAAAGGTTTAGAGAAGTTTAGAGGCTATTTGAACAATAATTTTAAAAGTTGTTTAAAAGTTGTCAAAATGTCATGACAACTTTTGCAACTTAATGACAACTTTTAAAAAGTTGTTAAAATTTGTTAATGTGTAGTTTGTAGGTTGGTTGGATGATTTATTATGATTCCAAGTTGTATGAATTTTCTCTCCAAAAAATGAAATGGTAAGTTGGAGGAGTTTGAAGAAGAATTTGGAATGGAAGAAAACTCTTTTTTGGATGTTACATATTTTAGTTTTCTAGTTATTTTTCATACAAATTCTCTGATGTTTTGATTGTTTTGAACTCATTTTAACTGATAAATACCTTAAGCTTACATTTTTATAAAGGTATAAGAGTTATCTTTCATTTGGTTTTGGTTTGGTGGATTTTCATTATGTTTTAAGGAAGCTATAGCTATTTTGGTACAGACTAGTTGAATTTTGTCATAGTACGGGCAACATTGGAAAAAATGTAATAAATTTTGTTTCACTTCTTGGATTTGGCTATAACTTGCGGAAAATATTTTTAATTATATTCTTTTGAATCCCATCAATGGGATTGTCTTAATTATTTCATTTATGGAAGTTATTAATAAATGTTTGAGGGTTTCAGATTCTGCCCTAGTTTGAGAAATTGTTTTAAGATTGAAAAATGTTTGCATTTATTGGATGGTGATCCCACAATAGTGGGTTACAATTTTTTCCTAGATGGACATTGAAGTCTATAGTTTGAATTTTTTTTCAGATTCAGATGCATATTGTCGTTAAACTGTTTGGAATCGAAAGATGAAGTAAACTAGAGTCTTTTAGGATTTTCTGTCTAGATTATATATATATATATATTTGAATTGATTTGAATGGTTTTTTTTTTCTCCTACAAAAACTACTATGTTGCTGAAAACGTCATTTTCAAAAAGTTACATTGACTTCATAGAGCATAATTTTTTTTATAAAATAGGTATCAATGTGCTTCTTTCAAATTAGGGCATGCAATTGGTTTGACAACATTATCATAATTATTGCATATTTTATGAATGTTTGAAGTAGAGTAAACCATAATTTTGACATACCTTGACTACATAGCTTATAACTTGTTGTGTATTTATCAAAATTCTATTTTTTTATAGAAAGTAGAATCAAAGATGGAGGGTACTATTATTTTTCAAAAAAAAAAAATCTTTTTTCTAATGTTTTTCATTGAATGTAAAACTTGGAGGTTTATATTCGATAAAAAACTTATATTTGATGCACGTTAATAAACATAGACCTAATTAATTAAAAAAAACTCAAATCTGTATTCATTAGAAATCTCATTTAGAGTACTTGTGTGATGCAAAATGACGTCTCCTTATTCTTCCATTTGAGCCCTGCGCTTGAGCGCCAAAGCCACAAAAAATTTGGATCGATGTTAACCTATGAAAATGGCCTCTAATTAGAGACTTTCGATAGAAACTACTTTCAATAGAAATTAGTTTCGATAGAAATTAGTTTCGATCAAAACTAATTAGTTTCAATAGAAACTAATTTCTATCAAAAATAATTGACTGGAATTGCCCTTAATCAACTACTTTTGATAGAAATTACTTTCTATCAAAAGTGCTTTCTAAATCCGCTTGATTTGTGAATCTCATGAGGAATTGCTTCCTCCAAAAAAGTGTAACTCACTATTGTGGGTTCACTCTGGAATAATTAAAGGAAGGTTGTAAATGTGAATCCTACCTCTCCATAAAGTGGTATCAGAGCCCAAAAGGTCTGGGAAAAAGGTATTTTGTGGTTGTGTGTTTGTCTTTTATAGGTTGATGAGGGAACCTAGATACTAAGGGAGTAGGCCAAGAGATCAAAGAGGATAAATGCCTAAGGAGAGGTATCAAATATAAGAGGAATAAAGGTAAAAATAGACTTTCTCGATAAAGAAAATGAATTTATTTATGAAATGGATGCATGGTGATGTTTAGGGTATGGATTCACAAAATATAAGGAGGAAATAAAAAAATAAAAGAGAAGAGGAAATGAAAAAAAGATTGGAAAGAAAACTAGAGGCATATGAAAATAAGTTGGACAAAAATACAAAGAAGTTGGAGAAACTTATTGAAATCATAGAGAACAGGGGACCTGATTATGATGAAGTTCAATATGTTGAAGTAGTGGAAAATGGTGAAGAATATGTAAAACCTCATGCTAAAGAGATTCAATAAATTAGGGAAGAACAAAGAGAAACAAGGACAAAAGAGACAAAAGAGGAAGAGTTGATTTAATCTAATGAGAAAGTTGAACCAATTGAAGAATCCATAAATATGGACATTGTTAAAAAATATGATGTTGAATTATTTTAAATAATAAAGGATGATAATAAAAAAATAATAGAGATGGATCAGATTTATGATGATAAAGATAGTAAAAGGGAAGTGTTTCCAAGAAGATTTGAGGAGAAAGACTCAAATTTTGTGATTGATTTTGATACTAATCAAATGATTTTTGCACATGAATTTGTTATTATGTTAATTTAAATTCAGGTTATGAAGAAATCAGATTTGAAAGGACATAAATTTGTTCTTAAAGGGTCACATTCTTAAGTAAAAGGATTGAGAGACCAAAAGTAAACATGAAGAGAAGATCTTTGAAACCCCATTTCAAAGGGACTTGTAAAGCTTTCAAGGTCAGAACTATGTTGCAGGAGAACCTATTAATTGGATGTATCATAAATAATTTGAGATTATATATTTTCTTAAATGTTGTTTCAAAGTTATGTAAGGTCATAAAGACCATTTGGAACTCATTTAGATCATTTTGTAAGGCTATTAAAGTCATTATGATCTATAAGGTCCTAATAAACTAAAACATGGTCAAACAACTCATATGTATCCAAATAGAGTGAAATTTATGTAATTAGAGTCTTTAAAATACTTTTATCATATTTTAAAGGTTTAGAGAAGTTTTGGGGCTATTTGAACAATAATTGTAAAAGTTGTTCAAAAGTTGTCAAAATTGTAATGACTACTTTTGCAACTTAATGACAACTTTTCAAAAGTTGTTAACAGTTTTTGATGGGTATTTGTAGGTTGGTTTGATGGTTCATTATGATTAAAAATTGTATAAATATGGTCTCAAAAACATGAAATGGTAAGTTGGAGGATTTTGAAGAAGAATTTGGAATGTAAGAAAACTTGTTTTTGATGTTACATATTTCAGTTTTCTGGTTATTTTTCCTATAAATTCTCTGATGGTTTGATTGGTTAGAACTCATTTTAAATGATAAAGACCTGAAACTTACATTTTTATAAAGGTACAAGAGTTATCTTTTATTTTTTTTTAGTTTGGTTGAATTTTCATTACGTTTTAAGGAAGTTATAGCTGTGTTGGTACATACTGCTTGAATTGTCATAGTACGGGCAACTTTGGAAAAAAATACAATAATGTTTGTTTCATTGCTCGGATTTGGATATAACTTGGGTAAAATGTTTTTAATTAACTTATTTTGAATCCCACCAATTAGATTGTCATAATTATTTCATTTATGAAAGTTATTAATAAATGTTTGAGGGTTCCAGATTCTTCCCTAGTTTGAGAAATTATTTTAAGATTGCAAAATGTTTGCATTTATTGCAATAATTAAAGGAAGGTTGTAAATGTGAATCCTACCTACATAAATAATTATTAATTTTTTGTGCTCCATTCAACACTTCATTTGTTTGTGGTATTTTTTATAACTCCACCGGTTGAACATAGACAAACTTATCTATTGGCAAGTAATCAATTTTGTGTAAATGTAATCTACTTTTTGGTTGTCATTTATGGAAACACATCTAGGTTTCAAACCAATTCCATAAAAGATAAGTTTTGGTGATTCAAAAATTGACAAAGTATAGAAGCAGAGATATAGAAGTGATTTGGGTGTCGAAGATCGAGATCAATGATTTAGGGAAAGTGAGCTTAGAGGAAGATAGTATGGGGTATGATTGACCACCTAAGATTGATTATTTTTTGGCTGAGTCTACGGTGAGTTAGACAGAATTGAAGACAAACAAAATGCAACAGAATAGAAAAATAGGGCACTTTGATAGTAGCGAATATTGAGGGAGTATGGCTTGGACTCCAGATAATCAAAGATGTATTTTGTTTGTTGATAACCTCCACATTGAATATGCAAGAGCCCTGACTATGCATTTAATGTTTACTATATTAAATGTATTTTTTATTAAAGGCCAACTTAAGTAATATTTATAATATTCATACTAAGAGCCAACTTCATAAAGTTGTAAGATATATATGTAAGATCTTTTTGATAAATGTTGTATAGAGTTGGAAGAATGTTAGTTGGACAGCTAGATGATTTTTTGAGAAACTAGCAGAGAGCAATGAAGAACTATAAAGGAACTATCTAAGCACCAGTGCTGCTTGTTTTTGTTCATGACTGAGAACACTTTGTAACCTAAATTATATTGTAAGAGTTGTAAGCTTAGTTGGCCCCTAACAAGGTGTTGTGAACGTTAAACAGGGTTGTTATTCCTCTAATAAGGAAATGTACTATGTAATATTCAACTCATAACAGGGCTAGGTCTCCTTATAGGGACATTATACTTTAGTGAATCCTTGTGAGTACCATTCCCACCGGGGTTTTCCCTTGGCCAAGGTTCCCTCGAAATAAAATATGGTGTTATGAGTATTGTGTCATTTGCTTATGTTCTTTTCTTTATAGAAAGTTTATGGTTAATATTTAATTGGTTGAAGAATTTCATAATGTACTATAATACTAATTCACCCCTTGTCTCAGTATTATCCAATCCTAACAATTGGTATCAGAGATTTTGGACCTTGGAGAGAAAGTCTAACAACATGAGGGAGATCAGAATGGATTTGGATAGTTTGCAAGAAAAATTTGATGCTACACTTGAAGACCTTCATAAAGAAAATGCAAAGAATGGAGAATTGAAACTCAACATGCGTAGAGCTGAGAAATTCATAAAGAAACTCAAAGATCAACTTGAGATTTCTAGGAATCAAAGACAGGATCTTGTGGTTCATATAAAAGAGGATTCAGATGAAGACAGTTCTGATAAAGTGAAGTAACTAAAAGAAGAGAATGAAAATTTGAAACTTCAAAATGAGACTATGGCTAAATAAATAAAGGTATAGAAGGATGTAAAGAAGAAATTTGAAGAAGTTTTAAATAGTTCATTAGATCAAATGAAGAATGAGGCTGACATCTATAAGAACAAGTATCTAAAAATGGAGAAATACAATGAGATTATAAAAGGTGAACTTGTTGAAGCAAAGAATCACATTGAGAAACTTCACACCAGTAGTGAATTGATTGATTAATAGAGAGACAAACAAAAACCTAAGGGTGATATGACTAGTATTGGATTCAATGAAGCTGAATGTTCAAAGAATTGGGAAGAGAAATCAAATGAGAAGATTGACGCTGAGAAACCTTCTATTAAAGAGCCTAAAGAATAGATCAGACCCTTTAGAGGTAGTTGCTTTGGCTGCAATAGATTTGGACACATGAAGAGAGATTGTAGAGGTAATTCCCCTTTTAGAAATTTTTATAGTTATTGTTTTAGTTGTAATGGATATGGACACAAGAAAGAAGAATGCAAAAAACCTAATCAATCAGGATATAGACAAGACAATGGAAGAGAACCTATAATGAAACGTACATGCTGCAAATGTAATAACATTAGACACATTATGAAGTACTATAAGCCAGAAGTCAATCAGGAAAGAAGACCTCCTATATGTTACAAATGCAATAATCCAAGACATATAGACCAATTTTGCAGGTATAATGGATCAGACAACAAAAGAGTACCACCTCCTATGAATTCATGGAAGAATGTAAATGATATTGGTAAGAGTGTTGCATATGTAAAGAGTGATTTTGAAAGTTGTTTCAAGAAGGAAGAAGACAACAACAGTAGTAATATATGGAAGATCAAAGAAACTAGTGAGACACTAGTTTAGGGAGAGTCAGTAGAGGCTACTAGATCTTTGCTTGATGGTAGCAAGACAAAATTGACCTAATTGGCCGATCATGGACTTAGAGGGAGAATTGGATATAGACAACAAAATATATCCTACCTAAAAATTCATGGACTGAGCTTGTGCGAGCTTGGGTAAAATCTTGGCTGACATCATGAAGTACACATCTAAGAGCGCAACATCAACCAACACACATAGTTTGTTCGTGAGATCTAACAACTGACTTGACAAATTTAAGTGAAAGTGAAATTCATAACTTAAATTGTATAAATTACCACTTAATGACTTATCTCTTTACCATTTGATGAAGAGTGAGCTAAGGAAATCAGAGAGCAGAGAAGTTTAGATTATTCTACATTGGCCGTGCATGATTGATTGAAGGATAAACTTGAAATTCAGTGATAGAAAGGTATTTTACATCATCTAGCCATGGATGCACCTATTATTTTTTGAAGTTACAGATAGACCTAGGTATAAGTTTCAGAAACATCCATTTAAATCATGCGAAGAGGATCCAAAGGGAGCATTTTCCCAAACCCCATATGGCATGTTACACGTAAAAGATATTAGGGATTACATATATTGTAAGTATGACATATTGGGAATTGATGATATATCAACTAAGATGGAGTATATGACTAACAATTGAGTCATGAGAGAAGAATACAAGCATATCAATCAACTGAGCATGATGAAAATTTTGGATTTATGTGAATTTGATAAAGATAAATGGTTCAAAATGTTGGAAATAATGAAGACTAACCAAGTTACTGAGAGGGGAGGGGTGAATCAGTAACTCTTAAAACTTTAAGTCATTTCTACACTTTTATATATTTAACCATTCATTCATCTAATCTACTGCAAGCATGAAAATATAATCATTCATAACACATAAACACAAAGATTTGGTGACCTAGAAACCTTCCAAATAGAAAGTAAAACTGGGGTGGGGATGGTACCCACAAAACCTTGGTACTGCAGTATAAAGTTGGCTGGTTAAGGCTTACAATGATCACTTCTGATGATCTGCCCTGTTAGAAGCAATTAGGACTGCTAGGTCCACCTTGTTAGAGGATTTACAAACATACAGTGAAGTATGCACTCTGTTAGGAGATTTGTGAAAGACTGTTAAGTCTACCCTGTTAAAGGATTTACAGACTGATTCAACTGTTAGGATGAAATAGTAGATCTTGACTTGCAACTTTATTTCCGATAAGATCCTTTGAATACTGATCACCTTCTGTGATAGATATGGCTATTCTTCTCCTTTACTGACCTTGCAAAAAATGCTCTGCTCTGCTGCTATTTTTTTCTGATTACTCTTACACCATACATCAGATGATATATTACATTACATATATATACCGTTCCCTTAATTACAATATGCAAGGTTGGCCAAATACAAATAAATAAAATAAGATAAACTTATTCCCGAGTCGGCCATTCATAAGTAAACAAAATATTATTGAGTCGGTAGAAGCTCGGGTTCCTCAAGCTGGCTCGGTGATCTTCTGATACTCGGCATCGTCATGCTCTCGGTAAGAGTAGAAGCTCGGTCCATACTAGTCCCGAAGTGTAGCCTGGAACTTGGTAGCCATTGGTGACTCGGTAGCTATAGTGTCACTCGGTAACCGCTGGTGACTCGGTGGTAACTGACTTCTCGGTTGGCTTTAAATGATGGCTCGGTAGTTACGGAGAAGCTTGGTGACTACCGTCTGCTCGGTAAATGTTTCTCTTCTCGGTAACCGCTGCTAAACTGGTCATATGCTCGGTGACTATTGTTCTGCTCGGTTTGAACTGTTTAACCGCTGAGCTTTACAAAGTGATTACTGAATGCTCGGTATAAGCTATGGACTGAGTGATGAGCTCGGTAAGCATTCAGAATCAAATAAGTGTTTTCACTGATGAAAAATATAACATAATTCCAACAATCTCCCCCTTTGGCATTAGTGACAAAAACACTTATGAGTCAAAACT
>MU224749.1:1494381-1569090 GCA_018584345.1 Thuja plicata
AAGTCTGAATATCTCCATTGTCCTTGATCTTTTCTCAAGCTGTCAAACTTTTGTTCTGAGAACCACAATGCTCTGATACCAATTGTTGGAAATAATCAAGACTAACCAAGTTACTGAGAGGGGAGGGTTGAATCAGTAACTCTTAAAACTTTAAGTCATTTCTACACTTGTATATATTTAACCATTCATTCATCTAATCTACTGCAAGCATGAAAATATAATCATTCATAACACATAAACACAAAGATTTGGTGACCCAGAAACCTTCCAAATAGAAAGTAAAACTGGGGTGGGGATGGTACCCACAAAACTTTGGTACTGCAGTATAAAGTTGGCCGGTTAAGGCTTACAATGATCACTTCTGATGATCTGCCCTGTTAGAAGCAATTAGGACTTCTAGGTCCACCTTATTAGAGGATTTACAAACATACAGTGAAGTATGCACTCTGTTAGGAGATTTGTGAAAGACTGTTAAGTCTACCCTGTTAAAGGATTTACAGACTGATTCAACTGTTAGGATGAAATAGTATATCTTGACTTGCAACTTTATTGCCGATAAGATCCTTTGAATACTGATCACCTTCTGTGATAGATATGGCTATTATGCTCCTTTACTGACCTTGTGAAAAATGCTCTGCTCTGCTGCTGTTTTTTGCTGATTACTCTTACACCATACATTAGATGATATTACATTACATATATATACCGTTCCCTTAATTACAATATGCAAGGTCGGCCAAATACAAATAAATAAAATAAGATAAACTTATTCCTGAGTCGGCCATTCATAAGTAAACAAAATATTACTGAGTCGGTAGAAGCTCGGGTTCCTCAAGCTGGCTCGGTGATCTTCTGATACTTGGCATCCACTACAATACTTGGCATCGTCATGCTCTTGGTAAGAGTAGAAGCTTGGTCCATACTAGTCCTAAAGTGTAGCTTGGAACTTGGTAGCCATTGGTGACTCGGTAGCTATAGTGTCACTCGGTAACCGCTGGTGACTCGGTGGTAACTGACTTCTCGGTTGGCTTCAACTGACGGCTCGGTAGTTACGGAGAAGATCGGTGACTACCGTCTGCTCAGTAAATGTTGCTCTTCTCGGTAACCACTGTTTAACTGTTCATATGCTCGGTGACTATTGTTCTGCTCAGTTTGAACTGTTTAAGCGTTGATCTTTACAAAGTGATTACTGAATGCTCGGTATAAGCTGTGGACTGAGTGATGAGCTCGGTAAGCATTCATAATCAAATAAGTGTTTTCACTGATGACAAATATAACATAATTCCAACACAAAATACTGTTAAGTAGGGTTCATGATCATTTTATTTGGATTGGTGATCAACCTGTAAATATTTGTAGTGACCTAATCCATGAAATCATTGGATTGGAACACACTAGAGTCATTCCTATTGTGGAGAAACATGTGAAGAAATAATTTCAAACCCTAACTCATTCTAAATGGGATAGACGGGAAATGATAGTAAATGACATCTTTTAGCAAGATGTAAGATTGATTGTGATGATACTTGGGTACAATTTTTACTATAGTAGCAGACCTAATTCAATATCTACTAGAGTCATCATGATAGCATGGATAATGGTGAAAGAAAATGTATAGTATAATCTATGTGAAGTTCTGGCACAACAATTCCTTGAGAATGTGAAGCTTATGAAGAAGGAAAAATCAAAAACCTTCAGAATTGGTTCATTGTTGATGCATATGTTCATTCATATTGAGCACAAGTTTTCTAGTTTACATCCTAGTGGCTGGAAGTCTGGAGTACCCACTTGCATATTGATTTCACAGAGCTACAAAAGATAGAATGCTACTTGGGTTGATGGTGAATTATTTGGTATGATCAAGATACTACAAAGACAAATGAAAACAAGGTACAAAATACATGAAGACATTGTTGAGAAATACAAAGATACAATTTTCTTCATGGTTGAAACTGATTATGTGTGCCTTGAAGAATTCATACCTAGGAATAAATGGTGTTACCCCATGGGTTATGAAGTGAGTTCTGAAGTGCTTACTATCCAAGTAGAACATGTCCTTGCATTAGATATTGATAGAACAGAAGAGAGATGGGGAAATTATGAAGAAAACTTAGCAAAAGTGAGAGAAGAAAAAACTAGAGGTTTGAGAAAGAGAAACATAGAAAATCTTGTACATGATTGCGGAGTTAAAGTAGGATTGACAAAAGAGGAACTTAAAGAAGTCAAGAAGAAGATGATAGAAAGGTCACTTGGACCTGCAAGTGGAAGTACTACAACCCCTCCCACTCCTGAAGTATTCATGGTAGACATTCCACCTCCTACTCAACAACAAACAACACAAGATGAAAATGTCACTTCTAGAGTAACAAGATAAAGCAGGCATGCATCACCTAAAGAGTAGAGCATAGTAGGAGAAGAGAAGAAAATAGAAAAAACACATTTGGAAACCTAACTTGAAGAGGCTAGAGAAAAGAGAATTAGAGAAATTAAAATTGGTTACAATTGATAGATATTATAATAGGTATGAAGAGGCATACACACTTAAAATTGAAGACATTGTGATAGAGCACCTACTTACTTTTAAGAAGACACTATTAGAGATTGAAGGAAGCATACCCATAGACCTTTATGGGAGATTGGAGATAAGAAATTTTTTTGCAAAAATTAAAGATGATACAATTCGACACCAAGAAATAGATAACATGTTGCCTGTGATATCAGCCCAAGAAAGGGACATAATATACAAGGAACTAAAACCTCTACTAAGGACCAAGGTGAGATTATGGAAAATAATGGTGAGGAAATATGAGGAAGTTACTAAAGAAACTCAAAAGGCACTAGAGAATATACTGATGAGTACTACTTCTAGCAATCCCTCACCTCCTAAGACCACATCGCCCACACAATTGGGAATGGGTGAGAGATCTAAGGCAACAGAGACATCTACTGAGAAGAGTGAAGAAGATCCATCACCATATTTCTATGTTTCTGGTGTAGCAATAACTCTTGACACCTCTCAAGATGAGAAGGACCCCTTTTTAGGGAATATGGATACTTCTGTGGAAGATAAGGCAGAATAGAAGAAGGAAGAGGAACAAAAGAAGGAAGAAGAGAAGAAGGAAGAAAAAAAGAAGACAAATCAGAAAGAGGATGAAAAGAAAGAGGTAAACACATCATTCATTTCATTTTCAAGAAGTGATGTAAATGTTGACAGCATGGATGAAGTAGAGCTAGTAAAATTGGCATTTACTACTTTGAACAAAGAAAAGGAAAGGTCAGAACAGAAAGGAGACAAGAAGGAAAAACTAATCACAAGAGAAATTGATACTATAAAAAAATATCTTCCAACACCTATTATTTTCTAGAATAAAGATGACATTGAGAATTTGAGAATCACACTTGATGAATTCGATGGGCACTATGAGAACCTACTGAAGATAGCAAAACATAAGGAAAAGAAGACATACTCAGAGAAGAAGCTAACAGAATTATGCAAATCTATAACATGGGATTTAGGCATTGTGAAGACTTACTTGACAAATGCAAGAAGCTACATTGGAAATGGGAGAAAATTGTTTAGTTATTGCATGAATCTAATAAAGAATATTCAGAATGTAGAGGACATTATTGCCAAAGAGAGGGAAACTCTGAATATTATGATGGATGGTTTTGAAACATCTTCACAATCCACAACAGATATAGACAAAGAAGTCAAAAGGATTTTAGCTTAACTCAGTGTACTAGATAATGAGAAAGGGAGAGTATTGACAAGGTTCAATTTGCTGAAAAGTTTTATCACTCCTAAGTTATCAATACTTGAGGTTCATCTCTCAGACTTGGAGAAAGTGATAGATTCACTAGATAAATATTTTCCCACAGACTTGAAAGAAGCTGAGACCACATCATTTGCACTAAATTTCTTAATTCACATTACCCAAATTTTGTTCAAGACATGGACTAAAAAAGTGAAGATCTTGGAAGATTCCTTTTAGGATATTTTGAAACTAGTGAGCAAGAATTAAACCTTTTGTTATATATGCACCTTTTTCATTGTTGTCAAAGGGGGAGAAGAGAAAAAAAAAAGAAGATATTATATAGAGGATAAAAGAAAAGAGAAAATAAAAAGAAATTTTTATAGAGGAGATAGATCAGTTGGAACACTTATTAATTTTTTTTTACAAGTGTTGCCATCAATGACAAAGGGAGAGATTGTTGGAAAGTAATCAATTTTTTTAAAATGTGATCTAATTTTTGGTTTTCATTTATGGAAACACATCTGGGTTTTAGACTTATTCCAGAAAAGATAAGTTTAGGTTATTCAGAAATCAACTAAGTATTGAAGTAGAGATACATAAGTGTTTTGGGTGTCAAAGATCGAGATCAATGATTTAGGGAAAGAGAGGTTAGAGGAAGATAGTATGGGGTATGTATGACCTACACCTAAGATAAATTTTGTTTTGGCTGAGTCTACGGTGAGTTAGATAGAATTGAAGACAAACATATTGCAGCAGAACAATGAAACAGGGCAGTTTGACAGTAGCGAAGATTGAGGGAGTATGGCTTGGACTCCAGATAATCAAAGTTGTACTTTGGTTGTTGATAAAATCCAAGTTGACTATACAAGAGTTTGTAATATGAATTTAATTTTTACTATATTAAATGTATTTTGTATTAAAGGCCGACTTAAATAATATTTGTAATATTCATACTAAGAGCCAACTTTGTAAAGTTGTGAGATATATATGTAAGATCATTTTGATAAAGGTTGTATAGAGTTGGAAGAATGTTAGTTGGATAGTTGGATGAGTTGTTGAGAGAATAGTAGAGGAGAGAATGGCAGAGAGAAATGAATAACTATAAATGAACTATCTAAGCACTGGTGTTGCTTGTTTTTGTTCATGACTGAGAACGCTTTGTAACCTGAATTATATTGTAAGAGTTGTCAGCTCAGTTGGCCCCTAATAGGGTGTTGTGAACCTTTAATAAGGTTTTTATTCCTCTAACAAAGAAATGTACAATGTAATATTCAGATCCTAATAGGGCTAGGTCTCCTTACAGGGGCATTATACTTTAGTGCATGCTTGTGGGTACCATCTCCACTAGGGTTTTCCCTTGGCTAGGGTTTCCTTGAAAACAAAATATGGTATTATGAGTATTGTGTCATTTTCTTATGTTCTTTTCTTTACAACAATTTTATGGTTAATATTTAATTGGTTGAATAATTTCATAAAGTACTATAATACTAATTCACCCCCTTCTCAGTATTATCCAATCCTAACACTATCATAGTCTTTCGGTTCCTTCTTGCTATCTTCCTCATTCTTTTTAGGAAATTCATCAATTCTAGCATTTTCACTTTTAATAATCTTGTTAGAATGCTTGATCAAACACTTATATGCTTTTCTTCTAGTAGAACAACCAAGAAATATTCCTTCATCACTTTTAGAATCAAATTTACCATTTGGATCATCTTTCTTTATGTAACATTTTCTTGCAATTTTTTTAAAGTAATTGACATTAGGGTATGTGCAGGATCAGGGTATTCCAAGCTATGGTCTTAAGTGGCAATGAAAAATAAAAAAATCAGGGTTAGTCAAATTGACGTAAAAATGTGAACATCTTATCAACCTTATGTGAAAACATTGTAAGAATAGAATCTGTAGGAAATTATGTGTAGTTTCTAAACTACTAGACCTTGTCTAAAAAAAAATTAATCTAATTGTTCAATATTTTAGATTTCAATATAGTAGTACAAAACTTTTAGGAAAAAGATAAAAAGTATGTGTATGTCTGACCACCTTAATCAAAATCAAATGATGATATATTTTCACAATATTATAGATATAAGTAGTAGACTCATTCCTAGATGTGACGCATATTTTTGTGTAATTTTTTACCAAATAAATAACTAATTAAAAATTTTCTCCTACAACTTATTCAAAATAAAAAACTCTCATGTCTAACCACCTTAAGTAATTCTAAACTTTACAAAATTGCAAAATTTATTTTCTTATAGTATGCAAAGCATAAAATGTGACGCATGTTTTAGATTTTAAAAAGGTTAACCATTTGAAAGTTATAGTTGTTTTTCAATCAGTATGTCGATTAGGACTTTAAAGATAACTTAAATAGAAAATAAGTAATAATTACTTAGTGAACTTGAAATTTGACAGCAATTATATTGATGGAAATCTGATAATGTCTTTAAGAAACCCCTTTTGTTTCATCAATTTCAAGTGAAAAAAGGTCGTCAGTTGCACGGTCAAAGTTTGGAGATCACAGGGAATATGGTGAATACGTCGTTTGGGTTGACCATCCACGTTTGGCATTGCAAAGTCAAAACTCAAAGACAATACCAAGCCTAATCGTATATATGATATTATCGGATATCTGACAACTCCCACCCAAATTCAACATTTTGATTTCAACACTGTTTTCAATTTTATGATTTAAGCACTCTTCAATTTTATGATTTAAAGTTTCTTTAATTTTATATATTATAAATTTTATTTTTTTAATATTAATATTAGATGGTAATAACATTAGTATTATATAATTGTTTAAATATTAGTATTACATTATATACATTAGTATTATATTATTATTATTTATTTCTCTATTGTATAATAGTATAATATTAGTATTAATTATTTATTAATATTTATATTATAACAATAATACCTAGGGAAGAGAGTCAGAGAGAGAGAGAGAGGTATTAATATTTATATAATATTAATATTAGTATAATATTAATATTATTAAAATATAATATTAATATTTTGAAAATATAATATTAATAGTATGAAAATATAATATTAATATTATTAAAGTAAAATAAACATTCAAAATAGGATGAAAATGAAAAGGTTCAAGCCAAATTTGGGTGGCAGATATATATCGGATATCCGATATGATTTACTGGTATCCAAAAGAAAAATTTCATTCTCTGGGTCCCTCAGTCCAAGATGCATGTTTTCTATAGAAAATGTCATAGGAAATCAGTTGTGAAAGACAAAAAGCACTTTTTCACCCTTTTTGTTGGAATCTCTATATTATCAAAGATTTTTTTATCACCTTTTTGGTCTCACCATGGGAAGTAGTAGTCGTCGAAAGCATAAATGAAAGAGGAAGCTCACAAATGAAGAGATTGAAATGTATAGAGATGTGATAGGGTTTCCCATCAGAACAAGAGACAAGGTATGTTAAATATTAATGAATATGTGGCCATAGGCCCACCCTTAAATGCAGTTTCACGTGAAGAAGAATATGAATTTGAAATTATTTATGACAATAATATTGAAAATAAGAATGTAGGGATTGAAGATGAAAATGTAGGATGTGAAAATGAACATGTAGATGTGGACAATGAAAGTGTGGACATTGAAAATGACAATCCACTGATTGAAAATGAAGGAATTGACAGTGATAGTGGTGCACAAGAACCAAATCAATGTTACACATCTCCAAATTATAAGAGAAATGAAGTCCCTTGGGAGGAAGAAAGAAAAACTTCAAATTTGAAACCTTCAAGAGCAGAAAAATGGTTACTTGAAATTAATGAGAACATAATGAGAAATTTTGATGGCAAGAGATCAGAAAGAACTATTCCGTTGTGGGTTTCAAAACTTTTTGATCAATTTTTTAGCCACCAAATTATAAGAGAAATGAAGTCCCTTGGGAGGAAGAAAGACAAACTTCAAATTTGAGACCTTCAAGAGAAGAAAAATGGTAGAATTTAATAGGTCTCCACCGATACTCCTAACAAGGTAGATCATTAGAAGTGATCAAATTGTAAGCCTTAACTAGCCCCTTCCAATCTATAGATAGTGAAGATTTTGTGGGTGTCATCCCCACCATAGTTTTTACTTCCTGGCATAAGTTTTTTGCGATATCATATCTTGTGCTATGTGTCAATTTACTTTCATGAATGTTTCTATGAATGTTCACATGTATGTTAATGTTATGAATTGATATAGCTCACATCAAGATAGTGTAAATCAGATTGAATGGATATACAATTGATTACAAAGGTTAATTGATAAAAGGGATATAAAAATTTTAGAGGTACTGATTCACCCCTCCCCTCTTAGGACATACTTCCCATTAATCCCAACAATTGGTATCAGAGCTAAGTATTTTCTTGGAAAGCTTAAAGGCTTAAGAGAAAAGATCATACAATGGAGAAGTACAAACTTGATAAAAATATTGAGAATAAAAAGATTGAAATTTAGATATTCTTTGAACAGTATAAAGAAGTTAGAATCAACATGAGACAACTGCTAGATGAAAGAAATAATATGGCATCTCTCTATAATGAGACAGATTATCATGAGGAAGAGATACCTAATTTATTGGAGTCTTTAGGATCAACTACAAGAAAAGTATCGGATACATCATAAGACAGCATCACAAGCCTAACTGAAATGAATCTACATCTAGTTGGACAAGTTAAATCTCTGCAAATCAGTCAAGAGACATAGATGGTAGGGATGATTGATGTCATGAACAATGCTAGACAAGCTGAGCAAGAAAGAACACTAGATATTGATGATAGAAGAAAGGTCACATAAAAGCTACAAGAAAAAAGTCTGAAATACAAAGACTTATAGAGTAACTCCATGAGATTACAAATCAGATTATTCTTATGAGTCAAGAAGCAAATAGATTAAATGTTGAACTCATTGAAAGAATAGAAGTGATCTATGAACTGAGGGATGAAAATGAAAAGTTGAAACATGAAATAAGAATTCAGCAACAACATAATGAAATTATCAAAAAGGCTGAAGAAAGAAATAAAAGAATGGATGATTTTCTTGATGGACAATGAAGAATAAAAAAAATACTGGTCTAGGTTTCACCAAGAATGGAGAATCATCAAATCAAGCTGATCCAAAGAATGTTTACAAAAATCCAAGACCAAGAAAGCTTACATGAAATCACTGTGGAAAGCAAGGCCATACATCAAATGTATACAGAGGAAAAATGAAAGGTATTCCTAAATCTACATCTTCATTCATAGGATTCTGTTATAAATGTAACAAGAAAGGACATAAAGCATATGAATGTAAGTCTAAAATGAAACAACCAAAGAAGAAAACCTACATGGAAAAATATTGTCCTACATGCAAAATAAATGGCACACAACTCTTGAATGCTAGAAAAAGAAAAGGCAAGCATGGAATCCTAAAGGTTAAGAAACTCCCTATCAACCAAAGAGAGTCGGTAATCAGTATGTATGGGACTACAATACTTGGACAAGTTGTACAACATGTCGAAAATATGGTCACATTACTGCAAAGTGTATGAGACAGTGGACTAGAAACTCTAAAGGCTTGACTAACCCCAAAATGGAATGCTTACATTGTCATAAAGTTAGTCATCTCAAGAAAGACTGCAGAGACCAAATGATAGAGACAAGCACATATCCCAATGGAAACATCATTGGAGATATTTGGAGGGCTAGAGACAAAATATGGAGAAAAGATTCAAGAAATGATGAAGCTAGACCAAGCAATGCAAATGGTGACACCCCATCCAATAGATCTAGTGACATCACCACCCCCACCTAAGAAGAACAGGTAAGTATGGAACTGCATTACCCATGTTATTAATTTACATCAGTTCCATAGTATATTGATATAATGTGAAATTAGCATAAGGAAGATGCATCATGGTTGTACTTGTTAAAATTCATGATAACTATGCTTTCGGGCATATATATCAAAACTCATCAGTATACACTCAAAGCTAAGATTTCCAACACTTACCCAGAAGCATCGGTTAAAATAAGAGGTTGCTAAGTACAAATCGAGCCTCGGTGATAAACAAGAAAATGAACATGTTGTTAGTGATACTAAAACCTATCGGTAAAAGAAAAGTGAACTGAAACTACTCTGAAATGGTTTAAGTGTCACCGAAGGAAGTAAAGTCTTCACTGATGAACTCATTCTTCATACACTGAGGAGTTGGTAAGCATTTATGGCATGCATTTTAGGACAATGACTATAAAGAAGGCATCAGAACACCTCATTTGTTTATGACACCCAGAGCAGAGCGACTAAGGAAATTTTCAAGTACAGAGAAAAGGGATCACAGAGCAATCACGACTCAACACACTACACTCCTAAGATGTTCAAGAATCTTTGCAAGTAGTAAATAGTAAGTTCCAAAGAATTGAAAACTCTTTTTACACAATACATAGAAGCCCTAAATTTTTGAAAATGGCTTCGACCTCATGAACCATGAAATCTAAGAATGAAAAGAAAGATAAGTTGAAGCTCATCAAGAACACTGCATGTGAGGAACCTAAATATAAGATCCATCCATAGGTTTCCTCACAACTGACTAACGTTGGTGCATTTTCACACATTCGAGCTAGGGTTTTACTGGTTGAAGATGTTCGATCATTCATACACTGTAAGATTACAGAGATTGGAACATTGGAGGTTGAAGAAGCTTATAAGAAGATGTGCAATGATGATGGAACACCTAAGGAAGATCACAAACACATTCAAGTGAAAGGGATTACCAATGCCCTAATGTTTCTAAAAGTCTTCAAAACCAAATGGATTTGATTAGTACTAAGTCTAATGCATAAAAAAAAGATATGGCTTGATGAACTGAAGGTAATCACCCAGAACATGATTCATGCCATCACCGGTTACCCCATAACCAATAAAGTTAAGGCACTCAAGCATCCACTGAAGGCCAAGATTGAGAAAATGACTAGAGCCAAATGGGATGGCAGAGGACTGAAATTTACAATAATAACTGATGATAAGATCAAGTTTGGTGCATGCATTTTGTGCTAAAAATTCTTCCTAGTAAGAAGATTAAAGAGCATAGCATCAAGTGCAGTGGACATGGCGTTCAAAATTGTGAAAAAGGGGAGACAATTAGACTTATCTGAGCTACCCTGAATCAGTTGAAGGACAACTTAAAGACTATCAAGAATGCAAAGTCAAACACTTGTAAGTTTGGCTCATTAATAATGTGTATCTTCTTTCATTTTCAAGAAACATTCTTGTTGGTTGGAGATGTTAAATGGGACAACACCAAACCATTCACCATGCAAATTAGTGAGCACATTGCTACATTGGGTGATAACTTTGAGACAATCATGGATGAATACTTCAATGTATTCAAAGACCGAATGCAAAAGAGGGTAAGAATCCCCGAGAAACTCATTAAACAATACAAGGATGAGATATGCTTCATGGTTGACACTGAAAATACATATATTAAGCCTGTTGTACCAAGGATAGCATGGTTAGAACCATTAGAGTATGAGATCAACATTGATCTTTCTACTAAGGAAATTGATGCCTTGATCAATGAACCACTGGATAAGAAGAAACCAAAATTTAGGATATATGAAGAGGCCAAGACAAGAATCAAATCTGGTCTGGTTGTGAAGAAAATTGTCAGGAAGAAAGAAAAGATGGTAAATAATCTCAAGAAGATTCTATCAACAACCCAGGAAGACATTGAACAAAATGAAGAAGTTGGATAGGAGGAAGAAACCAAAGAAAAATTATCTATCGGCAAAGATGAAGGAAAGGATGAATCCAAAGAAATAGAGCCAGATTCACCACCTCCTTGACCAACTAAAATGCCAAGGACTACAACTACTTCTTGGACAAGAAGCCAAACATCAAAAGAATCTACTCCTTCACCTTTAAAGAAAGGAAAGGTCAAGAATTATAAGGGGAAAGCTCCCACACCAAAAAGAGGTCAAAACAAGAAAGGAAGAAAATTTGTCAGGACCAGAGAGGACATAGAGGACACCGAGCAGGATGAAGCTATTGAAGCAAAAAGTGTAAAGGTAAAAGAACCTGACTCTATTGATGACATTTGTGTATATATTGAAAATGTTGGATCTATTACAGATCCAAATATTATAAAATGGCCAAAACAAAATCAAGAAGATTAGAATAAAATTGAGGACGCCATGATAGCTAAAATGTACAAATTCAAATATGTACCAATACAATTTGAAGGAAGTTATGTACCAAGAGAACTATTGGATAAATTATACTCGCATTGGAAATTTGCATTGAAAAATGAGAAAGAGATAAGAGAGAGAGAGAGAGAGAGTACTTGTTTCTCTCATGCCACTTGAATCTAAGAAGGTTTAAATTGATGACATGATGGAAAAGTATAACAAGGAGTTCTCACCAAAGCTAAGAGAATACAAACTCTTAGAAGGAAATATTATAGAGCTTGAGAAAGACAACCATAAGAAATGGTGCAAGATCATGAACTTACCTATTGAGGAGGATAGCCCCACCTAAGACCTTCAACACCAAGAGGTTGACAAGGCAACTCAAATTGATACATCAATTGAGTTAGATAAAGAAGAAGATGATAACACAGGCAACAAGACTGCAGATGTTGTAGATGAAACATGGGAAGACACCAAAAATGACAACATTATGGACACTAATGTCATAGAAATTAACAATAACCCATCAGAAAAAGTGAATAAGGATGAATGTCACTGCTGAAAAGGACAAAAATAATGAGTAGGACACAATAGTTGATAGTGTACAGGTGAACATTCTATGCAAACTACCAATATTGATACAAGCTATCAATATCATGCAAGAATAAAGCAAGTCACCTAAGCATGATATTCCAAAGGATGCATGAGAAGAAGAAAACAAGGATAACACTGATGGTTAGGGAGACATCGAAGATACTCAAGATGTAACTCACACTAATAAGCTTACTAGAGGAGATAAGGAAAAGGATATTGATACTCAAGAAAAGAATGCAGAAACCAAGATCGATGATGCAAAGGACACCAATGAAGGAGACAAACAAAAAGATGGTACTCCTAAGGAAACCGACAAGAGTGCTACCGATGATGTTAAGATGAATGTGGAGATGTCTGCAAGCACCTGACAAGCTGAAGCTGATGCAAAGAAGCATAAAGAAGCACAACATGTCACTTCATCGAGCACAAAAGAAAAGGCTGAGAAATTGGTAATGGTGTTACATTCTACTAAGACAAAAAAGAAGAAGAAGAAGAAGAAGAAGAAGAAGAAAAAGTTAGAGGTTAAATTGGATGAAATCATTGAAATACTGAAGTGTGACCCCTCTACAATTGACTTTGAATCACTACAGGAATATGGAGAGATATGCCAGAAGAAGGCATTGCAAGAGAAGCTGAAGAAACAACATAGGGACTCCATGGTACTGGAGACAACACATGACATTCTACATCAAATAGTACCCAATGCTGATATTGATCAAAGAAAGCCTATACTTGATCAACTAGATACCCTCACCGACACAATCACAACTTAGAACATTGATGCTGAGAAGGCAATAGAGGAGAGAGCCAAAATGAAGTACCAATAGAAGCTCATAGAGAACATCAGCTAAGATGTGGCAGTAAATAAGGTAAAGCTATTAGAATTCATATTTGAATTGGATCTGATCATATCTAAAGCTATAGCCTTAATTCAAACATTGAGCACAATTGACAAGTTCACTAAGGAGAATAGTGACAACATTACAAAGCTGGATATAGATCTAGAAAATAGTGCACATAGCTTAACCACCAATGGAGATAATGCAATCAAGCTGCATTATGAGAAAATCATAGAGATTAAATGGTTGAGGCAAGAGCTGTGGGAGGCAGAGACACATTTCAAAAAAGAAGTAACTGAGCTCGAAGCTCAACTTCTGCCAAATCTTACACTGCTCCAAAATCATATCAATTCTGCAAGGCAACTGATTGCAACTCTCGAGATGTCTATGACAGACAATATCTATGATATGCATTCAAAGATCACACTCAATTACATGGCTCTAGAGAACCTCAAAGAGAAATGGGAGAACATGATGAAAGAAATGAAATCTTCACATTCCCATATTTTGATAAGCTCTAAGGTAAAAGACCTTTGCCCTTAATATCAAAAATGGGGGAAAATGAAGAGTACAAAATACAAATAGGAAAATGATGATATGTACATTCATTCATTCAGATGGGAAAATGACAAATATGTATATGTATATTCATATAAGGAAATGATTTGTATAAGGAAAGACATCATATGTATAGTTATATCGGCATATACATAGGGGAGTCATTAAGTGACTAAGGATTATATATGTTGTATATACTTAACATTTTGTTAGTATTTTTCACATATCAATTTTTTATACTAATGTCAAAGGGGGAGATTGATGACATTAAATTTCCATTAGTATGCAAACTACACTTTCGATAAGCATACACTGAAAGACAAGAAATGAGAAAACCAAAGATCAAATACTAAGAGATCACCGAAGATGACAAAGTGCAAAGAGAATCGATGACACAAGTTAGTGTGTAAACCAAAATTGAAAAGATAGAAAGATAAAGTGGAACCCGACAGAGGAACCTGATATGCAAGTTACAGTGTAGACCAACAAAATAGATATAGTGCAACTGATAGAACAAAACTAAAGGATAGTTAAGCATGCCCGAGAGACAGAACTGAAAGTTAGTTGCAGCCCGCAAAAAGTGGATCTGACTTCCACGTCAGATAAAGAAAGTGTATTCTATTTATAGGATATTTAATTGTTTTAAATCCATTTATTTAGGGTCAAGGTACATGAATGTAAGTTCTTTAATAAGTCTAACTGATTTAAAACACATAGACTAGGAGATCTAGGTATAAGTTGTAAACCTGATTTTAGAGTTAACATTGTTTTTATCATAGCTCGATGAAGTCAATCCATCTATAAATAGATGATGCAATCATTCATTATAAAGAATAAATAGATGATGTGAAGAGAGAGGAGAACATGAATGAATCAGATGAGCACATCTATGGATTAGATTGAGAGTTTCAAGAACAGAGACAACAAAAGATGAATTTGGTTAGCAAGAACCAAGAACAGAGCATACCGAGAATCAGAGGTATTATTCAATCACATTTAAGGTGAAAATATTTTTATGTGAACTAAATAGGATCTATATCAATAATAGGAGATTGCATTTACAAGGTCAATTTGTAATTTTCTATCATTCTAACAAGTGGAACAAAGTGTAAAAATCCTTTCAAGGAAGGTGGATTTAACCATCCAACAAAAAATATATTTACTGAGTGCACACTCAATAGTATTGCTAAAGATCTTAATAAAGAAGAATTTAATAGGTCTCCACCGATACTCCTAACAGAGTAGATCATCAAAAGTAATCAAATTGTAAGCCTTAACCGACCCCTTCCAATCTGCAGATAGTGAAGATTTCATGGGTGCCATCCCCACTACATTTTTTACTCCCTCACAGAATTTTTTTGCAATATCATATCTTGTATTATGTGTCAATTTACTTTCATGAATGTTTCTATGAATGTTCACATGTATGTTAATGTTATGAATTGATATAACTCACATCAAGATAGTGTAAATTAGATTGAATGGATATACAATTGATTACAAAGGTTAATTGATAAATGGGATATAAAAGTTTTAGAGGTACTGATTTACCCCTCCCCTCTCAGTACATACTTCCCATTAATCCCAACAGATAGATCTCACTCTCACAAGTATGTCCAACATTTATTTGAGAATTATTTTGAGTGGGTGTGGGAAAATGATATTTCTATGGATAGACATCTCATTTGGTCACATAATTTCATAGGTCAATTAAAAAATGCTCGTATATTTTTTTGGTTATGTAGAATGCATGTAGAGAGAGGTGTACCTCATATTTGTAGTTTTTTTTAGGTCGGTAATGGAAAAGGGGAGCATGATGGAGTAGGTGCATGTGTACAAAGAGCTCTAGTTAAGGAACAATTGAGGATTTTAGGTGCAGAACTCCTTGATGCTTGTTCTATTTTTGATTGGTGTACTTCAACATTGTCATAGGGGGGCTCTTGATTCAACGGTGCACATATTATTTTGGTTGGTTGAGTTGGGAATGATTGGAGGTAGGTTGGATTTTCAAACTGTGAAAGATTCTTAAAAAATGCATTCATTTCGAAGCTTAGATGCTAGTACATGGACCATTTGGACATGAGAGTTGGCTTATTTTTGTCTGAGGTGTCTTCTATTTTATTGGAATCAGTGTGAGTCAAGTGGGTGGTTTGATACATGGGTTTGACATTATCTAACTCCTTTATCTGTCACACTATCTGTAATAAATGATGACATGGATTATTCACTTGACTATGACCATCTTTCAGATCTTCTATAGCTAGGACATGTTTTTGCATTGGTTTCACCATAGGGGAATGATGAGAGATCAGATTACTAGTTAGCATGTTGTGTACAAGGAAAGTAGAAACTTGAACAATCAATGACAAACGATGATATGTTCACATATCCAACAAGCTCACATTTTGTTGTGAGAATATGGTTGTGCACATACATGATTAGAAATAATGGTATTCTTCATTTGAAGACTAAAAGAAGCACAAAACCATTCTCATGTATTCACACCTTGTTATAGCAGCCAATGTTAAGTTGTTGAAACATCAAGGAAACCAAAGACAAATGAACTTTGGACTATTAGTACTGCTGATCATGAAGAAATATTGAATACCGTCATGTAGAGATATAACCCTTCAGGCACACTTCAGTAAGTAAGTGAAAATCACTACAAGGTTTTCCATGTTCATTATGGTTAGTTTCAATACATTCATTGTAGGTTTCTGCTTTATTTGTTTGAGAAAATAAACTTGGTTTTGTATGTGGATTGTAAGTTTAGTTGGATACATATATGATAGATATATAAGATTTAGGTGTGCATTTGATTAGCCCACATCTTTTATGATGGTAAACTTCACTATGCATTGGCTAGTCATGTTCTTTGGTTCGTTTAGTTACTTATACATTCATTATCTTTTTGTCAACCTATAAACTTATTTTTTTCTTGTGCCTTCTAAATGTAGGGATTGGAATGTAGATGTCATCGAGTACCATGTGTTAAACTTATACACTTTAGGAGCAGAATTGACACATAAAATTTTGTTATATAGTTGTGTATCTAACATTTTGAGAAATTCTATATCTCAGACTTTTGATAACATTGGTATATTTATACATAATATGTGGTATCAATGATATACAATAATTTTGTATGAAAGGTGGTGTGTACTGCCAAACTTGTATAATGATGAAATACATGTAAGAACAAAAATATTTGACAAAAAATTCTTAAGGATTTGTTGAATGTGTTACATAGGATGTTTTATAAATTCGTGTACAATAAAATATAAGGCTTTGTTGAATGTGTTGAAAGTAGTAAAGGATTTGATTTAAATATTATCATTTTTTTGTACAAATGTGTGTTCAATCATTCACTTATGAATCTCACATAGTATCAAAAACATTTAGTACTAAGTTGGTGGTCATTAATAGTTATATCATGGTGGTCATTTATAGCATAAACATTACATATACAAACTTCCTTACCCTTAACCCTAAAGATAATCCAAACCACTCTTTGGGGAAAACAAGGATTACAACACCCCCTTTTCCTTTTTGATGAGAAGCAATGAAGCTTTTAGAGTCCTTCCAAATTAATTTAAGACTGATTTCTAGTGGAAAACCTATAGCCTTAAACCTTTTCCATCATGAAGATATCAATTTCATCTCCATTGGTGTAGACTTAATTATTTTCTAGGCCTACTAGACCTAATTGGGCACATTTACAAAGGAAGTGCTCTGATTCTGCATTCCAGAATCCTCTCATCTATACACATAGTTAGCATAGGTTTATAAACTTCCAAATCCAAGCCCTCAAGCCTTGATTCCACCCCAAAGTGCTCAACCCCTGCTGAGAGAAAAATATATAACTCACTCAAAACAACTCCTCAGGAGCCCAAACTAGTTGCAAATGAAAGCTATTTCCAATCCTCAAGTTCTCCAATTGGTCTCAAGCCCTCATTCATCTGTATAGATCCATACAATTGCAAAAAATCATAGAATTACATCACAAATTCATCCATATAAAACACCTTTTCTATTTTTACTTCCAAATCTCCCAAATGTCCTTTAAAATTATTTGTATGATAAAATATTACTAGTTGGGGTTGTACTTTTCCCAAAAGAACAAGTCTTAAAACCTTGGAAAACTTCTCTAACTTAGGAACCCTCACTTTTTCTTGGAAGGGCTAATTGGGGCACTTAATGAAGAAAGTACCCTTCAAACCATGAACTCCACCAATATAACACTTGGGACACTTTGAGGCACATGAGACAATATCATTTCTCCAATTTTGGGTCTTGAAACAATACCCATCAAAATTTATAGGGAATCGAGCATCTAGTTTATGCTTCTCTACCAGTCACATACCACTAACAATTCGAGAGCATCAAAAACCAATTTTCATGGGACCAAATAGTCAGATCCATCAGCTCTAGATGGCTAGGTAAATGCTAGGGGAGACCTTTTTTCCTCGCATAGCATCAAGAACATTCTGGCGCATGTCAGACAGAAGTGTTCCCAAGGTGCACTAAGCCAAATTGGGTAGTGATTTTTGGAGATCCATATGTCAGACCTCACGAGAGATATCAGAGATCCATGAAGTGCACAAGGATTTTCTTGGGAAGGCCTACAAGCATGCATCTCATTTCTAGGAGATTCCACTTAGATTCTATTTGGTGACCCAATCTTGGTTAGTGAAAAAGTTGCATTGTTATTCAGTTAAAAGTTTCTCAATGGTGCATCTTTCAAACCATTCATTATGGGATCAAACAGTTAGCTCCATTAGCTCTATTTGGCTAGGTAAATACCAGTGGAGACCTTTTTATGCTCACGTAGAATCAAGAATGTTCCAGCGCATGTCAGGCTGAAGTGTTCCCAAGGTACACTAAGACAAATTGGGCAGAGATTTTTGGAGATCCATATCTCAGACCTCGTGAGAGATATAAAATATCCATGAAGTGAATAAGGACCATCTTGGGAGGGCCTACAAGAACATATCTAAAAGATGGGAGATTCCACAAGGATTCAATTTGGCAACCCGATCTCGGTTGGTGCATATTTAAAACCATTCATCATGGGACCAAACAATCAGCTCCATCAGCTGAAGTTGGCCATGTAAATACTAGGGGAGACATTTTTTTTCTCGTGTAGCATCAAGAATGTTTCAGCGCATATCAGACCAAAGTGTTCCCAAGGTGCACTAAGCCAAATTGGGAAGCAATTTCTGGATATCCATATCTCAAACCTTATGAGAGATATCATAGATCCATGAAGTGCACAAGGACCATCTTGGGAAGGTCTAAAAGCATGTAGCTTATTTTTTGGATATTCCACTTGGATTCCATTTGGCAACCCGATCTTGGTTGGTGCAAAAAGTTGCATTGTTGCTCAGTTGAAAGTTTCTCAATGGTGTATATTTCAAACCATTCATCATGGGACCAAACAATCAACTCCATCATCTCTAGTTGGCCAATGAAATACTAGGTGAGACCATTTATTTCTCATGTAGCATAAATAATGTTTCAGCGCATGTCAGACCGAAGTGTTCCCAAACTGCACTAAGCCAAATTGGGAAGCATTTTTTGGAGATCCATATCTCAGACCTCATGAGACATATCAGAGATTTGTGAAGTGTAGAAGGACTATCTTGGGAAGGCCTACAAGCATGTATCTCAGTTATGAGAGATTCCACTTGGATTCCATTTGGCGACCAGATCTCGGTTGGTGCAAAAAGTTATATTGTTTCTCAGTTGAAATTTGCTCAATGGTGCATCTTTCAAACCATTCATCATGGGACAAAACAATCAGCTCCATTGGCTCCCATTGGCTAGGTAAATGCTAGTGGAGACCTTTCTTCACTCATGTAGCATCAAAAATGTTTCAGCGCATGTTAGACCAAAGTGTTCCCAAGGTGCACTAAGCCAAATTAGGTAGTGATTTTTGGGCCATGATGATTTGCTTCAAAAAAACACAAGAAAAACTTTGTAACAAATAAATACCATTTTGTTGGTCGATATGAGTTCTTTGAACACTTCTTGAAATTCTAGCACGAAATCACAACTTCAAATTGTCAATTACTTCTAATCACGTTATAATCACTCACAAGGCCCCGTCTTGGCTCATAGAATGGATTGTGAAAAATGACATTGTAACAAATGAACTAACTCTCACTCAATTGTTTAAAAATATCTTGTCTCTTAGCCCTAGAAATATTCAACTACTCCTTCAGTCTCTCAATCATATCATTAGCCTTTGAAATTTCCCTTCTATAAAATTCCATGCAATCCTTCCAAGGTTGCTAGGCTTCTTCAACAAAAATAGGCTCTGATAACAATTATTAGTATATAGAGGCACTAGGGGGAGGGGGATTAATCTGTGTAAACAAGTAACAAACCAATTTAACCAATAATCATATAATGCTTTTAAATAAATTCCATGAAATTAAACATGTAAGTGTAATGATGCAATAGAAGTAAAACAATTCAAACATCCACAAAGAATAACACATAATACCATAATTTTAATTGTAGATTATGCTTATTACTTTGGTTTGACAAAACATTCTCAAGGTAGTTACTTTGGAAAATATTAGGTCTCTTACACATGACAACGCACAACAAATATATAAGATGGAAATGAACATTCATACAACACATGAAAAATATATTGTATGAAAATAATACATACATACAATGCATGGAAAAGATATAATATGAAAATGAACACATACATAAATACAATGCATGAAAAAGACATAATATGGAAATAATACATACATACAACACATGCCAAAGATATACTATGGAAATGATACATGCATAGAACACATGACAAAAATAAAATAATTATAAATGAACATGTAGATATGTATATTATATGAAATAGTTTTGTACAAAATGTGGCACATATCATCTCAAAAAATTTACAAAATTAACATATCTAGATACAATGTGGCATACACCATCTGAGGATGTGCCATATGGCATCTCAAAATAAGAAATTCAACTACAAATGTTTCTAGGAAATCCTATTCTATTGGTGGATGATCAAAGTGAAGTCTCTTGAAACTTGATGCAACGAGGGGAAAGGAGGTGGGGCCTAGGGCACACCCAACTACCAAACCACCTTGTAGAACCAATGCGGAAGCCAAACAACATAGTGAGAGAAGAAATACAAAGATATTTTTATATTAACTTGATCAAAATCATTACTTGCTGGGCTATAAGGCCTTCTCAGTTTTGGCCATATATTCAATGAATTACTATAAGATCTTCATACAACAGAGATCACAAATCTTCGATCTCAATATCTAAATATTTTCCCTCTTTCTCTAAGATTCATCTTAAACTAAGAACATATAAAATAATATTTACAAGAGAGCAACAAGGAAGGTCGACACTCAAATCCATAAGTGAGACCTAGATTTTTTTCCACACAGATCCAAATGAGAGACCCCAAATCAATTAAGCCATCAGAATTAACTGAAGAAGTTAGCCACCAGATCTATCTCCAAAATAAACACCTCAAGCAGGAGATCACCAAAAATTAGTAACCGTTGGTAAGAGGATAAACGAGCATCAGAATACCTGTCGATAAGGACATCACCAAAACCTGTCAGTAAAACATGACTGAGAAACATAGAACAAACATACTTGAGCAATAGAACGCGAGCGACAGAGACAAGCATTGTCAAGCATCATAACCTGAGTGATAGAGAATAACTAAAGAACAAAATCTAACATCTTTTTGGTTATGCAGGATTGCCAAAGACCCAAGATTCTCTTGCATCAGACACCTAGGGTAAATAGAAATGATTCCCCGAATCATGTATTAGGTCCAACCTTAAATGAATCCAAATTATATTGAGAAATCCAAGATGAGTCCTCAATCAGTCTGTTCTTCCATTTCACCAAATAGTCCATATATTCCCTTCCTCTTGTACTTCTTCCACTTATTTGTTTCAAAATATTCTCAACTTCTTCTATCTTCTTCTTAGGACAATCACTTGGTACTATTATTTCTTCCTTAGGTTCATGATATTCATACAAGTCTGAAATATTGAATATAGGTGATATATCTTCTCATTCTTTTTTACATTGAGATTACTGATCAACAACCTTTTCACTTTGCAACAGATCTTTAAGAGTAGCCAACTCCAATTAGTTCACAATAGAGTTAAAAGGACCAATTAACAAGGATGCGGGTCCATCCTTCTACACTTTAGGTTCTACAAAACAAAGGGGGGGACACCCTTCAACACCTTCAAATATTCAGTAAGGCATCAATCAACATAGATCTCAAAAAGGCTCAACACAACCGGGAGATACTAGGTGATTGGCTAATCACCCATTGAACATCGACCTTGAAGTGGAGCATGATATTAGTACAACCACAAACTACATATAACCTTTAGATATTCAGAGTTTATTTCTTTAAATGTAGAAAATAGCCAAGACTTAACTAGATATGCATCAATACAGAAGATACTACTCAATGATTAGTGCTTTATCCATTGGGAAATCTCCTTTAACCAAAATCAAAAATACAAAATCAACTTTTGTCAGAGATTCCAAGCCATAAACACAATAAATTTAGATTAATACTACTTATAGAAATCCTCTTGTAGAAAACTGAATGAAAATATGTCACATATACAACATCATTTAATCTAATCCTAGATTAGAACTAAATAATTATAACACATACATAAATAAACTCTATGCAAAGAATCAAAAAATTTAGAATTCACAAGACTGACATCAAGGAGAGATTTGAATTTGGAATTCTCATATTAAGTGTGAAGAATCACATTACTGCACACAAATTTCCAATCAGGAATATACCACTTCAATAAAATGTAAAAGATCAAATAAATTCTATTCTATCTGATACAAAACTAGTACAATCATAAACTACATCCCTAATGGAACCATGAAATCACTAGAAAATGCTGGAGTGAGTACTATGGAACTCTCTATGGAGACCAGGATTTGGAACCCTGTAACAATGGAAGAAATCTGAATATCTAGCCAAATAAAAAGGTTTCCAGATATTTTCTTGAAGCACCACATGTCTTCTTTTCTTTTACCAATTTTGATTTGATTCATTCTTTCTTCATTCTGTTCAAACCACTTTTATTCTGCATCAAAATAGACTACAAAAAAAAATCTTCATTTCAAGGCCTTTCCAACGATATATGATACTTGCTATTTTGATAAAATTTTCTCCCCTAAATCACTAATCAAACTTTTCCTCTCATGCATACTTTTTCAACAGTTTGAAATATTTGAATTTACATGCTTTTTCAATAGTTAGACTATTAAATTGAGATGATATTTAATTTCAATATTTGCATTTGTATATATTATCTTTTATCTTTATTTGCCTAGATTTCAACTGATTTTGCCAAGTGTCAATCCGGCTTAATGGCTTATAGGTTAGATTTCTTGCATCTCCCTTTTAAGCCATTAAGTCCAGCATAGGATTTCTTTCAAACTGCATGTCTTTTAACTCTTTCTTTTTTGAGATAAATCCATTTTTATTTTCATATTAATCCTTTTTAATCTGTAGTGCACCAAAATCTGCCACATGGAAACCTCTGACTTTCTCTGTGTGACCACTTGGCACCATGTGTCATCCTTTGATTTGTCTTTAGGTTCACCTAGGAACCTATGTCACATGCACTGCTTTTACTACCTAGAACACACAAGATCGTGCCACTTGGTACTTCTTGACTGGCTCTATGAAACCACTAGATGCCACATGTCAGTGTCTAATTTTCCACCTCTGTATTGCATCAGATCTTTCCATGTGTCTACCCTGTCACATGTGACTCAGACTTAATGGCCTAATTGTTAGATTTCTATCATCTTCCCATTAAGCCATTAAGTCATCTATCGATCTTAATCACCTCAAGATCTGCATTGATCTAACAGGCCCCTCCAGAATACTGCCATGTCACCTCCACCTTGTTGCCTTTCTTATCCTTATCTTTCCTACAAATTTCTCTCCAAGCCATTAATCCATTCATCAATCTTTATCACCTCGGGATCTGCATCGATCTGACAGGCCTCTCTGCCAACTCACCTGCCACATCATCTCTGTAGGGTCCATCAAAATTTGGTTTCTATCACCTAGGTATGCTTCCTAATGTATTTGTCACCTGCACATGGAGAGCCTCTAGGCTTCTTCAAATCACATACTGTTTCTTTTTGCTTATATAAATCTAAGTTTCATATTCCACCATCAATGTGGGTATGAATCCCCTTCAGCTTTAAACCTTTTCTACATTTTATCTCAAAACTATTGGGGCCCATCAGGATGTTGAGTCATCTAGCCAAGGGGCCCACTAAGTGACCTCTTGGCTTCTTATTCATATTACATTGCAAGTGCTGGAGTATAAAATTACTTTGGAAATCCCAAACACAGGCAATGTGGGATTAATGATGTTTGCATTTTCAAGCCTTTTCAAACCTCCTCTATATACCCGCACTGGATGCCTCCCTTCATGCTCTTTCAATATATTTACCACTCCAAACACCATGTTGTCATCACCTTAGCCTACGTAGCCTTCATGTTGATCAAACACAGCTTCTATTTACATATTTGAAAAGTTTAAAAAACTTCCTCATTGCTTCCTGCGGGTGGGGTCCTTCATTTGGCTGCATCTGCAAATTGCATTTTCCATGAGTTTTTAAAATATTCAATGCAACATCCTCAATTATTTCTTCAATGCGTGGTAGGTTCTGGTCTTTTAACTTTTCATTTGTTTAAACTTCTCTTCCACATGCTATGCAACATTCCAAGTCAATACTTTATTTATTTTAAAACTCTCAAATCTTTAGCATTTGGTTCAATGTTTTATAAATTATTTCACCTACTTCTTCATTCCTCTAGCCAAGCTCTATAAACCTTTTGTATTGTTTTTTTAAAACTCTCAAATGGCTTCCACTGCATAAGACATCAATAACTCTTTATGCATTGTGGACTCCTCCATACGTAGGCTGCTCTATGCCTTTACAACTGCATTTGCATTTGATAATGTTTTTAAATGTTTGCACAAGTCTTTATTTTAAAACAACCTCTCTAATGCTGCATGGCTTTCTAAAGTTTTACACCAACATATTTGCAATGATAATGTTTAAAACTATTATTCTTTTGGCTTCCCTCTACTCTATGCAGGTTATGTAATTTGTTTTGTCTTTATTTTTATAACATTCTAAACTTTGTGCAAATATCCATTATGCCTTTGTAGATAGCATGCTATGCACAAGGTATTGCATGTGTGGGCTTTCCATCATTGCTGTTTTGTGCAACCTTTTCTCTTATATCTTCAGCGCAATACATTGACATTGGTTTTCAAAAACTTTAAGAAAGTCCTCCTTCACTGCTACACTCACTATCAATGTAATGTCTTACACAAAGTATATGCAATAAGAATTAATAATTTCAAGCATTAAAAACTATGCTGACATCCCTCTATGCATGGGGTCCTTTCATTTGTTCATGGCACTGACAACTCCCTAACTCCTCTGCACATAATTCAAATCTGCCTTTGTATTTGGCATGTCTTCAAATAGAAAGCCTCCAATAATCTACACAAGGATCTTAATATTTGTTCATTTTTCATTTGCATATGTTTAAGACTTCCTGCTTTTACACTTGCAACCGTGCTTTCAAAATAATACTTCCATCTTCAAACACATTACCATGTATTGGCTGGGTGAATCTAATGTACGACTCAATGTTATCACCAAATTGACTTTAAAAAATGAAGGGTACTTCCCATTCATCTAGAACAATAGGAAGTGAGCCACATTTGAGTTTGTCTTCTATACATCTACCATGGTGGCTATGAGATATGGTATACAAGTCACTGGATGCACTAGACCTTGTCAAAGAACAATCTCCATAACCTTGAGAGCAGATTTTTGGACCTTAATGAGAACACAATGAGTAGCCTCCTGAACTACTTAGGAAAATAGACTGAATGACCCCTTAAAAATCTGAGGAGTGAAAAAAACCACTCATCTCCAGCATCTGATCATGGTTATCAGTTGGATTCTCTTGAAATCATTAGGGCCAAAAGATAATAATACTCAAAATGAGCAAGCTTATTCAATTTGTAACTTGAAATATTCAAATTCATGCAAACCTTGCCAAAAATGCAAATTGTAAAGATAATGGATTAACTCTTGGGGGTCCATCACTTGACAGAGTGAATCATTCATCAAAAATGAATATGCATACAAAAGGGCTTCACCGTACTCAGCTTCAGGTGGAAAGTGCAACTGATCAAACTTGGGCATCCCAGAATACTTTGCAAGTGCAGCTGTTGAAATAGCATAAATCTTATTTGGATTGACTTTTGCAAGACTACTAAAACATGCCCCAAGAATTCACCACCAGTTCAAGTAATACATTTACATGCAAAGAGAATGGTCCCACAATTGGTTCTTAAAAACAACTTTCAGATAAAAAGTTATCACTCTATGAAAGTGACCATTCTGTAAACTTCATTATGTTCTCCATTGGCAATCTGCAAAAAATCCTTCAAATTTGATTTCAAAAACCAATCAAGAAGAACCCTCAGAATCTGAACCTCTGAACATGGATTCACCTTCACATAAGGAATGCAAAACTTTTACTAACTTGCTTTGAAAATGAACTAATCACTTGGCATTAATATGCATAGTTATCAATTAACAACTTTCAAAACCTAAAACACAGTGAATTGCAACAACTAGATTTGTAATTGGTCAGGAAAAGAGGTCAAACATATTGAAAAGGGGCTTAAAATCTTTAGGAAGGTACACTTTCATGTTTTCAATACATTGGAAAAGTCAATTATTCAGGACATTCAACCAGGTACAACTTGCAGAAGCTCAAAGTATGCTATTTAGTAATTCTGCAAATTACATTATGAGAAACTGAATAAAATGCAAACTAAATGACCTTGGAAAACTAGACATCCAACTTCATAGGGGTCTGAAAATGGAAACAAGGCTTCTCTTTCATGCCTAAAACACCTCAGAATAATCCTTATGTCACGAGACTTTATTTGGCCAAAAATGCAAGCACGCAAAGTAGGTTATTTACCATAATTAGGCAAAGTGTAGAATGCAGATTTGAGGTAAACACCTTTAAACAACTATATCTAAAACTCATCAATTCTGATATCTAAAATTTGTGACCCATTTTATCTACCCCATGATAGGTTTTGCACATGTTCCCCAAGTGGTATCTCATAAAAATCCTTGGGTCAAGTTTTACTTGCACTCCAAACAGGCTTCTTCAAAGAATTTTTAGGGGTACTCACCTTGCCTTAGAGAAAATTTTAAATTGGTCACTCCAAATTTTGTGCCAAAATTGAGAGTACCAATAGTGGCTCTATTTAGGGACACATGCCCCTTACAGGCACATAGAGAATTCAGAATCTCTTGGTGAAGTAGACCACTCAAAAATCATACTACTTCTCAACTTCCCAAAATTGGGCTCCTTATTGAAAACACCAAACACCTAACACACAACTGAAAGAAAAGCGGCTATACAACTTGTAAAATATTTACAAATGGCCAACAACCACCAAACTAAAATCAACACTTACCCCTATCAAAAACTTGATTCTCATTTCCATGGATCAAAGGTAAATGATACTTATTATTTCTTGCAACATGCTGCCCAATATCTTCAACATATCAAATAAAAATAATCAACATCTTCCCTATCATTAGGTTCTTAGAATTCACCCCAGTACTAATAACATTGATCATTATGTAACACAAAACTATCACACTCTTTACCACCATTGACAAGCTAAAAAGAAAAACTTTCAGCTCATTTACATGGCTGGAATCAAACATATCAAGGATGTTGGTTTGCACAAAGGAATCAATCTTAGTCATAACAGTAACTTGCAAAATATCCAAGTCAAAACATGATTGCACAATTTTGGAGACTTCTTGCTGATTAGAACTTTTACGAGCACCCTCCAATTTGGAAAATGTATCATCAAGTAACAGTTCATTTAACATTTGCAAATCTGAAAAAACACATTCAAATTTATCATTTTCTTTAGCATCTTGATCAATACAAGAACCATTTACACCAAATTCATCCAAATCTAATTCCATAGAAGCATATGAGTCATCATATTCATCATACTCGACATAATCAGATTTTTCACAATCATATGCATTTCCATCTTGCACATTGTTTGCCTTCGAAGTAGGAAAAATAAATTCAGCATAGGTATCATACTTCTCATTCATTTGCATGTCTTCACTATCAAATCATATATCAATCAGGCATTTTAAAGTAGGGTCTACATTTGATGCATACCTTTGAAAATAATCAGCCAATAGTTCTGAAATTTTTTCATTCCTTAATGAACATTGAATTTCATTTTCATTTCTTTTAACTTCTTCTTTACTACTGCAAATACCTTCTCCATTGGGAACAAGGATTGAATTTTCTTGTCTCATGCCTTTTGGTGCAAAGGAATCATCCCAACCACTCTCATCTACATAATAACCATTCTCTTGTTGATCACAAGACTCTTCCCTAAACTGAGAACAGAGGTCTACCCTACCATGCTGATAATAAAACAAATCCAACGGAAACATCTGCAATTAGAGTTTCATTTTTGAGATCTTGATATTCATTAATTTCACTATGAACATCATAATCAACATTGCCATCATAACTAGAGTCAATATCATTAATACTTTTAGATTCAGGTTTTTCAAACTCATCTATCCATTTTTTAACCATTTCAATGCCTTCCTCTCTACATGATGGAGACCAAAATACTGACTTAGGCATACAAATCTCTAAGAACAAATGTAGATATGTATATTCTTGAAGTTCAATCCCTTTTGGAAGCTTATCATATGTATTGAATTTTTTTTCATAAAACAAAAGTATGGATTCTTCATTTATTTCTCCTACATGTCTTTTAAAAAAAAAGATGGCTTGGTCTTGTATTCTTTGATTAAATAATGCAATACCCTTTTGGATTTCTTCAAGATTTGCTAAATAAATTTCAGATATAGGCATCATATCCTGATCTATTGAATCTAGAATATCCATTGCACTATTTATCAACAACACATTTTATCATTCACAAAGATTCCATCCAACTTTGTAATCATTTTTTTTACATAACAACATAACATACTTCTGAATCTAATGACTAAAAATATAAAACAAGAAGTATGACCAAAGACTTCATATCTATTTTCCTTCTTTTAGTGACTTCTTCACTTAGCAAGGAAACTATTCATAATTATTATCATGGAAGAATTTTACCCACAAAGAGGAAAATACTTGGCACATATTGTAGTGGTTGTAAGATGCTAGATCTAAAATCACCTTCACACCTTCCACTAAATATTTTATAGAGTCACCACCTCCTTTTGGAGGATAGAGAACTTGAAACCACTGAGATGTAATCCCAACTCAAATTCTCTCACACTTGCATTTAAACTTTCAAATTCTCATGATGGGGGAGCATTGCATGTTCATTGATTTCTTCATTGGTGTCCATTACTTGAAAGACTTAGAAGCTCACCCTACTTTCCTTTGGGATGTTGCTTCACCTCAAGATCTTGTAATTGCCTTTATTATCTTGTAGATATTTTGAAATAAATCTCTCATTCAGAACTTCTACAAAGATTGGATTCACCACCCAATACAAATTGGGAAATATTATGAAAGATTGAAAGGAAAATCCCTTTGCAAAAGACCTTTATAAGACAAAACTAACTCCTCACAAGACATGGATTCTTGGACATAAATATCTTAGACAAAAAACAATATCCTCCAAACCCCATGACATGAAAATAACTTTTCAACTCTATGCAAATCTGGACATACTTAGCTGGATTGAAAATAAAGAAGGAAAGGAGCCAAGCTCAACTGAACCCTTATTGACTATGCATTTAATACAATTCTCCCCACTAGAGTCACCATTTTGTTGGTGACTCAGATGAGTCAAATAATATAATCAATGAAACACGAGATATTTATTCACAAGTTCAAAACAATTTCTTACATCTCTCCCCAGCAGAGTTGCCATTTTGTTGGTGGCTCAGATGGGTCAAATAATATTATCAATGAAACACAAAAGATTCTTTAAAGTTCAAAAATATTTTTCCATCTCTTTCCATAGAAAATTTGCCATTTTATTGGTGACTTAGATGGGTCAAATAATATAATCGATGAAACACCAGAGATTTCTTCACAAGTTCAACAAAATTTCTTACATCTCTCCCCAGCAGAGTCGCCATTTTGTTGGTCGCTCGGATGGGTCAAATAATATTATCAATGAAACACTAGAGATTCTTTAAAAGTTCAACAAAATTTCTCCATCTCTATCCCTAGTAGATTCACTATTTAGTTGGTTCTTTTTTACGCTGACATAACTGATCAACAACCTTTTCACTTTGCAACAAATCTTTAAGAGTAGCCAGCTCCAAGTAGTTCACAATAGAGTAAAAAGGACCAATTAAAAACAAAGTGGGTCCATCCTTCCACGCTTTAGGTTTTGCAAAAATAAGGGGGGACACCCTTCAACACCTTCAAATATTTAGTAAGGCATCAATCACCAGAGATCTCACAAAGGCTCAACACAATTGGGAGATACTAGGTGGTTGGCTAATCACCCATTGAACATCGACCTTGAAGTGGAGCATGATATTAGTACAACCACAAACCACATAAAACCTTCAGATATTCAGACTTTATTTCTTTAAATGCAGAACATAGCCAAGACTTAACCAGATATGCATCAATACAAAATATACTACTCAATGATTAGTGCTTTATCCATTGGGAAATCTCCTTTAACCAAAGTTAGAAAGACAACAATCAACTTTTGTTAGAGATTCCAAGACATAAACACAATAAATCTAGATCAATACTACTTATAGAAATCCTCCTGTAGAAAACCGAATGAAACTATGTCACATCTACAATGTCATTTAATCTGATCCTAGATCAGAACTAAAGAATGATAACACATACATAGGTAAACTCTATGAAAAGAATAAGAAAATTCATACTTCACAAGACTGACACCAAGGAGAGATTTGAAACTATAATTCTCATATTAAGTGTAAAGAATCACATAGTATATGCAGGAAACCTACCTATTGGGAGCATGCTCAGATATGCAAATGTTAGAGATATACATCAATAAACTACATTAATATATCTAGGAACATACTCTAAAATAATATTTCCATCATAACCTATGATGAGCTAAACAAGGGCACCCAATGCCTTGTTGATTTTCTCTTGGAGAAGGTTTGTAGGTGTGCTCTCCCAACACAATATCAAAATCCCACTTTGATTGCTTGCATGCTATGGATTGAAACCTATAATGCAAACTAATGGATGTGATGAATAACCCAAGAACAAGTATGAAGAACTTGTCTCAAGTTATTCATCAAGATGAGGATGAAAATGCATATGTTATACTAGAATGATATGCAATAGATAATAAAACCAGAGTCATTTTCCATTATTCTGACATGTGATTTCTAGATTCAACTATCAACTAATGAGCATAAAACATAAAATGCACTAAGAATTTCTAGAGCTAAACTAACATGATAACAATGCATAAAAGGGAGATGATTTGCTCTTGATAATGGCCTCTATTTATAGATTTTTTGGAGGAGAGAGGGTTTGGATGAGGTGGAGCTCATGTGGCATCTACATAGGTGCCACATGAGGGACACATAAGCCATACAAGAGGCCCACTTTTCTCACACATGTGTGAGCAACTTTGGACGTGATGGGTCAAAGTGTACTTAAAGTACACATGTGAAAGATCTTGTAAGAGGTGTAAGAGATTTGGGCCAATAAAATACTTTTAAAAAGTGTAAGAAGGTGTCATCATGGGTGTAAGAAATCTTGTTGGCACCAAATAAGAATTATTTGGAAAAGTGTATTTTTGGAAATTTTCTCACACATGTGTGAGAAAATAATTAGGACTAATATGTGTAGGAATCAAGAAATTAGCCTAATTAACCTTAGTTAATTAGTGAGTAGGTTTATTTGGTGAGAGTGATGTGAGGTAGGGTAGGATCTAGGTTCAAATTAGCTTAATCTAAATTTAAAATTTAGATTAATTTGGTTTAGTAGAATTTAAGTCATATGGAGGAATAAATAAATTAAAATTTATTTAAAGGGGACTAATGAAGGGGAATGTATTAAATAAAATTTAATACATCAAAGGGGGATAGTATTTAAATTAAACTCAAATACTACAGAAAGTGAATTATATTTAATTAAATAAATAGAAGAACATAAAAAATATAATTAATTAATTAAAATTAATTATAATGCTAAGGGGATATTAATTAAATTAATATAAGGATGACTTTAGACGTCTATATTTTGCCCCTCTTTGATGCGACATCAAAAGTGGCATCGCATCAAAGAAAAGAAAATAAGATGCCCCAGAGAGGTTAGGAGAACCTATGGTAGCGAGAGCGGAGGAGTGTGCTCCCTCGAGAAAATAATAGGAAAAATACAAATTTTTAATAAAATTTTCTCGAAAAAGATAGGAAAATGGGGAAAGAGGACCAATTGCATGGGTTTTAAAGAAAAATGGAGGAGAAACAGGGACTAGAATGGGGGACACAGAGAAAGATGGAAGAAATGTGTCCTTAAGGGGCTATAAATAGTCCACTGGGGCCCATAGACAAGTAATTTTCACTCACAAAGAGCCAAAAGAGAGAAGAAGAAGAGAGCGATGGCAGTAGAGCGAGATCCTGCATAGCTTGGAGAGTGCATTCAGGTTCACCAAAGACCAGTAGATGCAAGACCACTGGTGATTAGTCGACCACCTCCTAGTAAATTATGAATTTAATGTGTTTTTAGGTGTCTAGGGTGTCATTAATGTGTCTAAAAGCTGGTGCGCAGCATAGATGGAGGTCTCCTGACCACCGTCTGCATAGACGGTGATCGACGGACTACCGTCCTCATAGATGACCAATCTATGATCGACGTCTACATAGACGGAGATTGAATGATCTCTATTTGTGAGGGTAGAGGAAAAGAAGAATATGCAACAGAGACAACAGAGTTAGAACTTCACTGTCTATGTGGAAAAATGTGGCATCTTAAACAACCATCTCCACAGACTGGCGTCTGCGGAGATCTTTGAGCTCTGCAGACTGGCTACTGCGAAAGTCCATCTTCTTCAAGGGTCAACCATCATTTGTGTTGATTGACCCAAAAATGGAAGAAAAAAGAGGAAGAAGAGGAAAGACAAGGGTCTGGGAGTAGTTTTTGATGCCCCAGACAGGCCTGGGACATTTTTTGATGCCCCAGAATGTTATCTAATGTCTGACATTAGTTTGCTGGATGTAGGATGATACCATCACCTTCCGAGCGAGGGAGTGCTACCCAACGATGATAGAACTGGAGCAGTAGTTGACAACAATAGAGTGGGGGATCATTACATTATGTAGGCTAGAGCGTGTATGGATTTGGCCACATCTACGAGTGCATAATGCGCTTATGTCTGCTCTGATCGAGAGGTGGCACAGTACCACTTTGAGCTTTCACTTCCTGACAGGGGAAGCTACTATTACCCTCCACGACGTGTGGAGGATTTATAGAGTGCCTATTTGGGGGCTGATACCTGATTACTTCTTTGAGGGTTCATAGCCCTACATGGAGATGGCTCTTGGATGGAGGTATGTAAATGTGCTGATTACAGAATAGTGGATGTCCTGGATAGGAGCGATGACACTTTGACCACGGTTGTGGCAGGTAGCTTTATACCTAGCTGGTTTGATAGGGGGATAACTGATGCTTGATCATGTAGGCAAGGGATTTCTGATTCATTTGGCTAGAGTCCTTAGTAGCATGGTGGAGGACGGAGAGTAGTACTATTGGGGATATACCATCCTTAGTCAATTATATTATGATCTACACATGTGCACCTACACAAAGGGTAGGGCACTAGGTCCCGGATGCACACTTCTTCTGGTATGGGTGTGGGAGCAATTGTGGTCATATGATCGATTAGGCACCAAGAGACTAGAGTGGCTTACAAGCCATTCATATGTAGATATAGGCCACTAATTAGCTATGAGGCCACAAATTTAGTCAGGTACTGGCGACGAAGACTTAATGAGACAGGGGAGATATAGTGGGCACCCTATGCAAGGTGCAAGGCCTAGGGTCACAAGATCCCATAGCAGGATGGATACACAAAGGACAAGTTTTATGACTTGTATTATACAAGGTTTGTTTAGACCGATTGCTGGTTGATCAAAAGGAAAGCATATATGATCTCTAGATACATGTCGACTAGGGTACAGAGATAGATGGGACAGGTTCAAGAGGCAGTTCCAGATGGGTTCCCACATCCATTGGTGACCCAAGAGGTGGGGAGTATCTTGGGAATGGGGGTAAATTCCTGCATAGCACAAGAATAATTTATGGGGATGATAGAGGTCCCATGGATCAGGGCATGGGAGTCTCTATAGGATGCAGGTGTAGTCCCACCATATGCTCAGTGGTGGGTGGCACACAAACCGGTTAGATTGACAGTGTTGGGGATAGTATAGGCAGATGAGTAGCTTGGAGAGGGAGGGGATGGAGGGAGATAGAATGATGATGATGATGATGAGGAGGGAGGAGACAAGGGAGGGGTCAGGGGGAGGAGAGTCTGGCCTAGGGTTGCAATTTTGAGATAGAGAGGTCAGGTTGAGTTACCAATAGGGAGGCAACCTCCAATAGTTCTAGGTGCTTAGGTACAGGGACATGATCATCCATAGGGGCCATAGGGTCCACCAAGATAGGTACAGGGGCCATAGGGGCCACCAGGACAAGGATATGGGCCACTGGGATAGGGATAAGGGCCACAAGGGCCACCAAGATAGGTACCACTAGTAGGCTATGTAGCCCAGGATACTCATGATACTTTTATAGCAGAGCAGGACAGTCTTTGGACTAAGCTCGGCAGGGTACAAGGCTTGCTAGTGACATCTCAGGTGATCAAGGTGAGTGCGCAAGTAGAGATCTATATGCTATAGGGGGTACTAGCGACTGCTCAGGCCATAGTGAGCAGATTACAGATAGAGTTGGCTAGGGTACAGGGGGAGTTAGCAGTGGAGACCACTCAAGGAGATAGTTCTCAGAGAGCATTAGATTTATTATAGGCTCGGGTGGACAGTGGTGAGTTTTCCATCATTGAGGAGCATAGGGATCCTTCAGAGGAGCTGGCAGCGATGTCAACACAGATAGAAGCTCTGACCACAGAGCAAGACCTAGCACGAAGACCTATAGAGGATTATAGAGCTGACTGAGATATAGTGCATCTGGAAGGTAGGGCGACATGTGTAGGTCAGATGATGGTAGGTGTTGTGGCAGCACAGAGAGAGGCTAGGCAGAGAGGATAAGAGGTTGCATACTCTATGGGTCTCTATCATAGTGTAGTACCAGAGGAACTATGACAACCTGCGTACTCAGGGAGAGCACAGGAAGAGAGCACTGGGTGAGGCTCACATGGATCAGTGGGGTTACCATCATAGCCACCACCATGATTCATCTCAGACCTATTTTTGATACACATTTTTGTATGATTGATGCAACACATTATGTATGACATTGACATTGTGAGATATATACATGGACTTTGTGGACTATTGGGACTATATGGACTCTATGTTTGATTCTTATATGATATGATGTTTATACAGGATGTATGGATGCATTTATATTACACATGTTTTATGAATGACATGCAGGATGAGATGAATGTATATGATTATGCTGATGTATTTTCGATGTAGGGATGAGATGCAGATATATATAGATGTTAGATGTGATGTGTTAATGCTTATAGATGGATATATTTTGACATGTATTGATGTAAATTCATATATGATGGGTGAAATGTGTAAGGAATCTAAAATGAATGGATACTCAAACAATGTTAAGGACTTAACAATGCAACTAAATGAATGAAATGTAACTATATGCAACTATAATGAATGATGATTGAATGAATGAAGTAACAATGCAACTAAATGCAACCTTAATGAGTAATGATTATTGAATGAAGGAACAATGCAACTAAATGCAACCTTAATGAGTAATGATTAATGAATGAAGGAACAATGCAACTAAATGCAACCTTAATGAGTAATGATTAATGAATGAACTGAATGAATAAAAGTAACCTAAGGAATTAATGTAGTATGAGACACATGAGGACACTATTTTTTGTGTGTATCAAATAGGTCTAATAAAATCACTTAGGTGACTAGATAGGGGGAATAAATAGAAACCTTTGCCAAGAGAAAAATCAAAGTGCAATATGACCTAACTAAAATGCAAATACTAACTACATGATGATAGTGGGATTGATACCGTGTTAATGTTGGAGAGCACACCCTAGTTTGATATTGCAAAAGGAGTTATACACCATGTGCTATAAAACACAAGTGACAGGGTTCCTTTGCGTAGACTAGACTCTCAAATAAATAGGTTGTTAGGAACAAGAATGAGAGATATCATGTATGATGAGAGCTATGAAATGTGACTCATGAGGAGATGTAGTACATCTAGATATTTGAAGGGATTTGAGATGCATGAATCCTGCCCCTAGTGAGGTGTACATAGTCATAACCAAATATCAAAACATAAATGCACTAACAAACTATGACAAGAAGATCATACCACAAATGACACGTATTTCACTATATACTCACCATAACGAACCAAGATATAAAAGATTGAGGTGGTCGCGATAAGGAAATAGTAAAACACAAGATAAAATTAAAAAAAAAGGCATCCTAACCAAGTGGTCATTCAATCCAAAAGTTCTTGCCATGAACAAGTTTTATGTGATGATTGATAGAAAAGTCGACACCAGAAGGATGCATCCTGATGGGGCAAATATTGATTGATAGAAAATGAGAATTCACTAGTAATTGCTTGTGAATAGAATGATCATTAGGAAAGTCAATTTGTTTTCTGATTAGTAGTGGATCTGATGTTCATAGTCTCAGAGATTCTTAAGTCCAAAGAAGGCTAAAACTGCCTCATCCAAGTCAAAAATGTCCAAAGCTAGCGATGAGTCTTGCTGATCCCATTCAATTAATTTATGGTTTGTGAGGGGTAGACGAGGGGATGAAAGGTTAGCTTGGGTGATAGTGAAGACATGATGGATTTGGTTGTCTAGGTCATCTTCAATATAGTGGAAAGGTAATTCAAAGAAATCTTCCTTAGTGTCTAAATCTGAGGCAGCTAGACAATAATCCCTAGTAAAGTTAGTCTTGGTCTCTACAGAACCCAATCCATGTCCTTTGGGATAGCCATTGGCTGTTATGATCTTCTTCTTACCCATTTCATTAGCTCCAAGGCTAGTACCATGATATCCCATGATTTTGACAATGGGAGTAACCTTAGGATACTTTCCTTTGGGGAAATTTATAGTTATTTCCTCTTCATCACTATAGAGCCAATCAAGGACATTATATTCCATGCATTCATCTGATAGGGACCCCCAATGTTCAAAAATAGTAGATTTGTAGCGCATAAGTGCTTAACCTTTAGAGGGGGGTAATGGTGATGGTCTTCCATAAGACTTTGGAGACAAAGGGAGTTTCTTGATACATAGAGAACTTTCAAACTTATACTCTCCCATGCCTTGATCTGTAAAAGTGGCCTTTTCTTTAGATGAGGAGGGTTTTTCTTCAATGACCTTGTCTTCAGTGACTTTTTCCTTTCCTTTCGATTTCTCATCTAGTGTTTCTGATGTCTTTTCTGTAACTAAGGGAGTGTTTGAAACAAGGGCTTCTTGATTTGAACATTGGCCAAACTCATTCAATGGAAAATAGTTAGATTGTTTGCCTTCCAGTCTCTTGTAGTATTGAAAGGGATTAGGATCTCCAGGAATTGTGATTTCTCTACTGTGATGTGGGAACTTTAGACATTGATGATAAGTAGAGAGTACACCTTTGATAGTGTGTATCCATGGACGTCCCAACAAGATATTATAAGGTAGATCTAGATCCAGTACATGGAAAATAGTTTCAATCAGGGCTGGGCCCAACTGTAAGGGTAGTGTGATCAGACCCTTTCTTTCTTTCTCATGATCATCATAGGCCTTTATTGTGATTCATTTGTCTACATCAATGAGGTCCTTAGAAAGACCAATATTATGAATCATTTTCAATGTGCACAAGTTCAAGCCAGATCCACCATCTATAAGGATTCATTTTATTCTTGTGGATTGGATTTTACCTTCTATATGGAGGGATTTATTATGATGTAGGTCAGGACCATGAAAGTCCTTATCGATGAAGACAAGATGTTCTTGTGTGGCTAAGTTCCCTATCATAGCTTGGAATTGCACAGTGTTGATGTTCTCAGGGACATGGGATTCATTTAAAGCTTTATCAAGGATTTCTCTATGAATTGGCGAGGTTTTCAGGAGCTCTAGAATGGATATCTGTGCAGGCATCTTCTCTAATTGAGCCAGTAGGTCATAGTATGAGGTAGGCTGAGTAGCAGTAGACAGTGCAGCTGGTGCATTTGTGGATGTAGAAGGTTTATTAGCAGCTTGGATAGTGATTCTCGGTCTACATGTACTAGCATTACAATCAACATCTTTGAGGATTATGGTATTAACATGCATTTCAGTTTCTTCAATGCAGCTACAAAGAGAGTCAAACCCAAAGATATTGTTTTCACTTAAACTCCCACACGTTCGATCATGGCATGTGATAGTATTGGTAGAATATTCATGCAGGATCACGTTTGATGCATTGTTCTGATTGTGAGGTGGGAAGGGTTGATTATAGACCTTGAGTTTTGCATTAGATGAGGATGCATTCTAACATTCAACTTCAATTTTTCCATCATCAATGAGATCTTTCACAAAGTGTCTAAGCTTCATGCATTTCTTGGTATCATGTCCCTTGATACGATGATAATCACAATACTCATTATCTCTATACCAAATAGGTTTAGGTTGATTCTCATCAAAAGGTCAAGTATTTGGATAGACTATCATTCCTTGATCCGCTAGTTGTTTGAAGATCACATCTAGAGGTTCTGCCAAAGCTGTGAATTGTCACCGTTGTTGATTCTTGTTATTATTATTGTTGTTATTGTAATTATTGCAAGGAAATAAGAATGATTGATTGTGTGGTTGTTGATTGTTGTTTTGATTGTTCTGATTTTGATTATGATTGTTATTGTGATTGTTTTGATTTTTATTATTGGATGCTTGGACATTTTGAACATGCTTGGCATCGGTTACTCCATCATTGACAACTCCTTTATTTTTACTCCAAAATTTTAGTTTATCATTATTGGAAGGAGTATAGTGCTTGATGCTACCTCTTTGCAAAAGGCCATCTTCAATGTCTTTTCCCTTCTTGACAAGGGATTCAAAGGTGTCAGGTGAAGCCATTTTCATTTGGAAAGACATCTCAGAGATCAAATTCTTTGTGAATATGTCAATTAAGTGACTATCAGGTATTTTCCATGGCATGTGATTTACAATATGTCTCCATCGTTGTAAGAAACTAGCAAAAGTTTCTACATTCTTTTGTTTAGTATTGCACAAATCACTGAGTGTTGCTTGATGCTCAATGTTATATGAATATTGTCCAACAAACTTCTATGCAAGATAAGAGAAAGTAGAGATTGACCCATAAGGAAGGGCCATGAACCATTCCAAAGCTAGGCTTCCAAGACTCCTAGTGAAGAGTCTTTTTAAGTAATTCTCATTATAGGCAACTTCTTGACATGCAATGTAAAACTCTTTGAGATGTTGTAGAGGACATGTTTCACCTTTGTATTTCTCAAGTTTAGGCATCTCAAAGTTTTGTGGGAATGGTTGCATTATGATAGACTTGTCAAATGGATAGGGAAAAATATCCTCAAAAGAAAACTCCTTCTTGCCCCCAATTTGTATGATGCATAGGATGGATGTTTATGTATATGCTTTTCTTTCCTATTTATATGATGATGCTTATGTATTGCAATGTATTGCATAATGCAATAATATTTGTTATGAATGCAATAATTTATTTTTGTCTTTTTTTCCATTTGAAATGTATGAATGCAAAATGTAAATGTATGTTTGAAATTTTTCTCGTGTATAAATGAATGAATGCAAAAAATGCACATGTTTTTATTGTTTTTCAAGTTTATGAATGCATGTATGCAGGATGTACTTGTTTTTAATGTACCAGAGTACTAGACCAAGGTGACTAGGAGGACTGACTAAATAATTGTTAGTAGAAAGCAAAAATTAGATGAAGAAATGTTAGTAGAAAGATGTTGGCTTTCAAAGTGGAAATTGTGTTAAGAGCTTATTTTGATATTGCAAAAGCATATGCGACGCATAGTGGCACAAAAGCCAGAGTGAAAAAGTCATCCTTTTTGCATAAAAAAAATGATGCAGATAGATGATGATCATCTCTATCCCAAAAGCATGTAGTAGACATGCCCCAAAATTTCATGAGATCATAAAACAGGTAGAAAAAAGTAAAGCAAAAGAAACTGGTCATGAACCATCCCGGCTACTCTCATAAGTTCAGATAATATCATCGAGTAGTATAGGAACATGATCAAAAAAGAAAATAAAAAATATTCATGAAACAATGTGAGCCAACAGCCATTCTGAACTTTTGTTACTTGCATTAAATGTTCATTGATTGGTAGCTTAGATTTGCAAATTGGTTGATTTGATAATTGATTGATAGCTTGGACAGATTGATAGATAGCAAAGGTTGAAAGATTGAACAGTCCAAATAGATTGAATGCTAAGTCACAATGATTTAGATCACATATGATTTTGTTAAGCACATATTTGATTATTTTTCCACTAATGTCGGCAAACATGATGCTCAATTCGCATATAGAAGATAAGTATGTACAAATTTATTGCAGATTTTTGAAAAGATTTTTGTAATTTTTAGGATTTTTGAAATATTTGAATGTTTTAGGTCTTTTTTCAGGATCGTATTTGAATCTTTAGCAATTGTTTCAGGACATTATGTAATTTTTAGAAGTTTTTTCAGGACATTATTTGATTTTTTTGGAATTTTTGCATATTTGGATTTTTAGGATTTTTTTAGGTCGTTAAGATATTTACAATGTGTTATCTCCTGAATCAGATAGTCGAGGAATCTCATGGGTAAACCACATTCAAGGTCTAGCCCCAAGTTTGAATTCAAATTCAAACACGCTCAGTGCTAGGAATCTGGCCCTAGACAATAAAGAGGCTATATATAGAGGCCAAAAGGACAGATAGACTGGGTAGACCAAGGGGAAGACAAAGAAGATCAACTAGTTACAGGCCATAAAGGGGTACTAAGGTCGATACAAAGTGAAAGATGTGATCAGGAAAGGACATCAAGATATCAGGTGGAACCATGATAGACAATGGAGCAACAACTTACTATGTGTGGTGCCTGTTTGCTAGGTTTTCACCATGATACTTGCCCAAAGCGCCTATTTTCCAGGTTTTCACTATTGGATGGGATTTTTCTCTTGATTTCTATTTTTATGTGCCAAGATGCCTGTTTGCTAGGTTTTCATCAAGGCAACCATTTTTTTCTTTTTTTCTTTTTTATCTTTTTTCTCTTTTTTTATTTTTAAAATATTTTCTCAGAAATTTTTTCAATTTTTTTTTGTACTTTTTTCAGGAACTTTTTGCAAAAAACAATTTGTACTTTTTTCAGAAATCATGCATAATACTTACGGAGGTGCATGTTGTTTAGTGCCTCTGGCAATGGTTCTCCCTTAGGTGTTGCAAGCTGATACACTCTAGACCTATATGATGCTGTGACTATATAGGGGTCGTCCCAATTTGGTTCAAATTTTCTAGCCTTCTCTTTGTGTGGCTAGGTCTTATAATTCATCTTTAGAACTAAGTCTGTGATCTCAAAATGGTGAGCTTGGACCTTCTTCTTGTAACTCCATTTGAGATGGTTCTAGTAGGCTTGCAAGTGTACCAAGGTGGTTTGTTTCCACTCATCAAGCATCTCGAGCTCATGTAATCTGGAAACTCTATACTACTCATCATCAACAATGCTTTGTAAGGATACTCTCAATGAAGGAATTTCAACCTTGAGGGGTAATATGGCCTCAATGCCATAGACAAGAGAGTATGAAGTAGCACCAATGGGGGTATGGATGTTGGTCCTATAGGCCCACAGAGCTGGGTTGAGTTGTAAGTGCCAATCGCAACTAGCATCATTGATAGTCTTTTGTAGGATCTTAATGATGGTCTTGTTAGATGCCTCTGCTTGGTCGTTTCCTTGCGGATAGTAGATGCTACAAAATCCATGATGGATTTTGAATTTCTCACAAAGTTGGGTAACATCCTTGTTCTGGAATGGGCTACCATGGTCAGTAATGATGGCCAGGGGAACTCCATAATGGAAAATTATATAATTTAGGATGAATCTGGAAACTTGTTTGCCGGTAATGTATGTCACCGGGATAGCTTCCACCCATTTGGTAAAATAATCAGTGGCTGTGATGATGTACTTGTGGCCATCATAAGATAGGGGTTTGATCTTCCCTACAAGGTCAAATGCCCATTGTAAAAAGGGCCATGGAGAGACCACTGGTTGTAGATCCTATGCTAGAGCATGAATCAAATTACCATGAATCTAGCACTTGTAACGTTTCTTAGAAAATTTATGAGCATCTTGCTCCATGGTAGGCTAGTAATATCCTGCTCAAACCAAATTCTTGGTGAGACTCAAACCATTGAAATTTCCACCACAAATACCATCCTGGACCTCATGTAAGGTAGTGTCAGCCTCTCATGAATCAAGGCATCTTAGGAGAGTTTGGTCATAGGCTCTCCTATAAAGGGTATCACCAACAATGACATAATAGGAGGCTTAACGGATAAGAGATCGATGCGTTTTCTGGGATAATGCAAGGAGTAATATCTGGGCATGTAGGTAATTGTCGACATCTTGATACCAAGGGGAATCAGGACCAACAATGTCACACACAAGCTCAAATTGTAGAATATTGAATGCTGGAAGCAATAGCTGATAAACAAGAAATTCACATATCTCTTCATTATTTGGCATGTCGATCATAGATGAAATAGTGGCCATAGCATCTGCTTTCTTGTTATGTACCCATGGAAGTTGGCATAAGCTGATTGTGACAAATTGCTCCTTGAGAAAATTGGCCTGCTGTTTGTAAGGTACTAGCTTTTCATCCTTAGTTTCATAGTCATCAGTGACCTATCAGATGACCAATTGAGAATCACCATACACCTTGAGGTACTAGATTTTCCATAGAATAGAAATTTTAAGTCTACTGACCAGTGCTTCATATTCGACGATATTGTTGGTACATGCAAATGCGATTCTATAAGATTTTGGAATGACATCGCCTTGTGGGGTGACAAACATGATGCCTTCCCCTGATCCATGCCTAGTATATGAGCCATCAAAGTAGATTTTCCACTCATTAGATTCAATGAAGGTGAAAATGGACTCATCTAAGAATTATGAAAGCAACGGGTGATCATCAGGAACTGGTGCCTTTGTGAGCTGATCTGCTATCACCTAGCCTTTTATTGTTTTTATGTCCACATATTTTATGTCAAACTCACTCAATAGCATGACCCATTTGGTTAGGTGACCCATGAGAGCTTCTTTGCCTAAGATATACTTCAATGGATCAATCTATGACATGAGCATGGTTTTCTAGTGTAGCATGTAATGTCTTAACTTTTGTGTGGTGAAAACCATAGCAAGATAGGCTCGTTCAATGAGTGAGTAGTTTAATTCATATCCAAACAAACTTATGTTGATGTAATAAATAGCTCTTTCTTGTCCTTCTTCATCCTGTTGTGCAAGAAGAGCACCCAATGCAGTTTCTATGGTAGAAATGTACAAGAGAAATGGCTTCCCTGGGATGGGAGGCATCAAGATTGGTGGATGCAATAGATAATATTTTAGTTGTTGGAAGAAGTGATCACATTTGTCATTCCAATGGAAAGTCACACCCTTATGTAGTAGATTTTGAAATGATTGGAATTTATCTACTAGTTGTGCAATAAATCAGTGGATAGACTGTAATTTTCCTTGTAGACTTCTCAACTTCCTTAGTGTGTTTGGTGGAGGCATCTCTAAAATGGCTTGCACCTTTGCAGGATCCACCTTGATACCTCATTAAGATATGATATAGCCTAGGATTTTTCCAGAAACAACTCCAAAAACACACTTTTTTGGGTTTAGGCAGAGCTTATACCCTTGCACTCTTTCAAAGATTATTGCTAGAATACTCAAATGATCTTTCCTGGTTGTAGCTTTGCAAAGGAGGTCATCAATGTAGTCTTCCATTAAGATGTGCATAAATTCATGGAAGATTGTGGTTCTTTCCCATTGATAAGTTGTTTCAATGTTCTTCAGGCCGATGGGCATGACATTCTAGCAATAGGTTCCCCACAGACAGGTGAAAGTTGTCTTGGCTTGGTCCTTGGGAGTAATCCAAATTCGGTTGTAACCAGAGAAGCTGTCCATCAGTGACAACATCTCATAGCCCATAGTCATGTCAAAAATCATGTTGATGTTAGGCAAAGGAAAATCATCTTTAGGGCATGCCTTATTTAAATTATATAAATGAGTGCATATCCATATGCCCCTAGCATGCTTGCTAACAGGAACTAGATTGGAAATCTAGTCTTCTTAATTAATAGGTCTGATGAATCCTACATCAAATAAATTCTTCTATTCTTCTTTTACTAGTAGAGCTATCTGGGGTTGCATTTTTCTTAGCTTCTATTTTACTAGATTCACACCTAGCTTCAGAGGGAGGTTGTGAAGAACTAACTTAGGATCCAGGCTAGGCCTATTAGCATATGACTAGGCAAAAATTGATCTGGCACTAAAGGAAGAATCTGACAAACTCATCCTTCTCTTCTGGCAAGAGTGATGCTGCAAAATGTATGATCTTGGGGTTGTTTGGTGTTCCCAAGTTAATTTCCTTGTTCATTTCAATGAGTAATATCGACTTCTCCTCTGGAGGGGGTATGTCTAGTCTTCCATCCTCGGGTGCCTCAGAGAGGTTTTCACCCTCATATACATTCTTTGTTTTTACTTTTTTCATGGTCAACTGGTGCCTTTCAGTTTTCACCAGAGGACCTATTATTTTTCTTTTTTTCTTTTTTTATTTTTTCTTTTTTAATTTTGCGACTAGAAGATGGAGTTGACTCCCCTAGATATGTTGTAGCAACAAGGTCAATGGAGAATCCTCTTTTGTGGTCGCCAGATGGTATGCCCTCTTGGAGCTAAAAGAATTCTGCTATCACTCCGTCATTCTCAAAGCAATCCAAGCTCGGTGGTCCTTGCTTGTCCCAATCAATAAGCTCAGGGTAGGCTAGGGGGATGTCATCCTTAGTGGCACAGATGTGTTCAGGACCATAGGTAATGACAAAGATGTAAATATCAGTGTCTTAAGAGTTAGATACTTCATGCATTGAAGGTTCAGGACTGGGATCCTAGAAAATTCTAGACCAAGGAGCAGGATTGGCTGTGGGAGGAGGGGGAATTGTGTTAACATGTTTGTCTACCATAGGAAGGTCTATAGGGTCAGGGAAGAAATGGTCAAGCTCATAAGGAATAGAATTCTAGGTTTTTCATTCTCATTCATTTGAATTAGTAGTGTACTTAGAAGGGGGATCCTCAGATGAATTTGCATCATTTAAAACCTCTACGTTTTCACATGAGGCCATTTTGGCATTCAAAGAGCCAATTCGTAATGGTTTGAATCCAATTCCCAGATGAAGGGGATGGCCTTTTGTAGTGATTGGTTCAAAAATTCTTTGTTTGTATACTCCAAGGCCACTGTGGCCATCATATCCTCTTTTTTGCATGAGTGTGAACCTAGGCCCATATCTTTCAATGAGAATCTCAGTGGGCTCTTGTTCTTGTTTCTGTTGATCTTGGAAAATCTAGCTGGATGCATTTTCATAAACATGTTCTTCATGCAAACCTCCCCACAGAGTGAATTTAGGTGAGGGCATAACCTTCATGGTAGTTTTGGGTGGTTGTGCTTGCAATAAATTTGGTTTTCCATAAGACTTTGGGGAGAGAGGAAGCTTCCCAATATGAAAAGCTTGTGCCATGGTATACTCTCCACACCCTTTATCTTCAATCTTCAGCTTTCCTTTGATAATTTTTTCAAGGGTGGCTACATAATATTTGTAGGATTTGGATGAAGTGGCTTCGTTGTTGGTAGGCACCTATTGTGTGGGCCCTTCTCTCAGATTGCACAAAATTGGAAAGGGTTAGGATCACCTGGGATGGTGATTTCAACTCCCTTGTGAAATAACTTCATACATTGATGGTACATAGAGGGAACTGCCTTCATGGCATGGATCCATGGGCATCCTAAGATCATGTTATAGGGAAAGTCAAGATCTAGGACTTGCAACAATGTGTTTTCAGTAATGAGACCAATTCTGATGGGAAGGATGATGACTCCCTTGGAGGGACATTGAGCATCAGCATAGGCCTTTATTGTGATTCTCCTAGAAGGATCAATGTCACTCTCATTGTAACCAAGATCAAGAATAACCTTCAAAGTGCAGATGTTAAGTCCTACTCCACCATCTATCATGAATCACCGAACTATGGCATTATGGATAAAGACTTCCAGATGGTGAGGGTCATTATGGCCAAGCCGGTCACGTGGAACATCATCTTTGGAAAATGTGACATTTGGGACACAAAGAAGTGCCCCATCATGGCTTGAAATTGGTTAGTTTCAATGTCGGTTGGGACAATGGACTCTTTCAAAGCTTTGTCATGGACTTCCTTGTGTTGAGGGGATGTGTGTAGAAAATCAAGGATTGATATCAAGGTAGGGGTCTTACCCAACTGGTCAACAAGGTTGTAATCTGAAGGTACCTTGGGTTTGGATGGTGTGTTAGGCATAGAAATATTGGTACAATAGGTAATGACTATGCATTGAGGGTGACTATCCTTATTATCCTGGAAGGTCAGAGTGGACACACATGAATCAACCTTGGAGAAACAATTGATGGTATAGTCATGGCCAGTCTGAGTGTAATTGACATTGTTCTTGGAATTTGAATTTGATGTAGAGGCATTCCCCTTTTCATGATCAACCAAGGGGTTTGTGAAAATAGTGTGGTCAGTGTTGGAAGATCCTGCCATGGGTTCAACTTCAATCACACCCTCATCAATAAGGTCTTGGACCTTGTTTTTTAATTGGTAGCAAGAATTGGTTCTTTGTCCCATTGTCTAATTATAATCATAGTATTTATTTTCATTCCACCAAGGGGGTTTCACTGCTGGAGGATCACGGAGTTCGGGTAATTGAATGTAATTATTTTGCAATAACTATTGTAGGAATAAATGGAGTGGTTCACCGAATGGCATGAACTATCTTTGTGGTCCATCTTTGTTCCTCGGTGGTCGACACTGCCGATTATCATTCATTTGTGCTTGAGGTTGTGTTGGAGCTGGCGCTGGAGGTGGTGCTTGAGTTGTTGTCTGCGTATTGGTAGCAACGGGTCCTTTGAGAATAACTTTATACTATATTACATTAACTGTCCATGCATCAACAATACCGTCATTTGTGACATTTTTATTTTGAGACCAAAATTTTATCTTGTCACTGGAAGTTCTCACAATCTGATTGTCCTTGTGTATTTTTAATACTCCTTTTTCAATAAGAGCATCTTCAATGCCGATTCCCTTTTTCATGATCTTTTGAATTGTACTTGGTAGTTTAACCTTGAGCTCATACATCATATCGGGTACCATATTTTGGATAAATAATATAATTTATTATTCTTCTCGCACATCAAAAGGACATTGACTCACCAAATTCCTCCATCACAAAAGGAAGGTCATAAAGGATTCTCCAACCTTTTGTTTGGTTGTGCATAAGTCAGTTACCATAACCTTACTTGATATGTTGAATGCAAAATGAGAGATGAATTTGTTAGCTAGTTCTTTCCAAGATCTGATATTGTGTGATAAAAATGTGTCACACTTCTATGAATCATTCCATCCAAGGTTTCTCAAGCATGAGGCCTCAAATATCGATCCATAGCTCTCTAGTCATGGAGTGTAAAGGTTTGAAATGGAGGCACTCATATTGACCTAGTTAGTTCCTATGCAAGTACACCATGAAACAAGAGATTCGAATGTATGAAAATGAAATCTAATCTATATGATAACAATGCATGAAAATAAATTAATCTAAATGATAACAATGCATGATTAATCTATGAAAGGAAATATAAATGCAAGTTTAATCTATGAAAATAAACATGAATCTAATCTACATGAGGAGCCATGAATGCAAGAAGAAGAAGACAAGAAGAGAGAAGTAACAATATCCAAGCTCAAGTGCTCAAATCCTCCTCCAAAATTGCTCTCCAAACCTGCAGCATAACAATACTATGAAAACCTAATATGAATGGTTGATTGATTGATTGATTGATGATTGATGATTATGAAATGAGAAGGAGAGATTTCCTTTTATAGGAAAGTGAACAATTGAGATTAAGAGGAAAAAAGAATTGATCAATGGTTGAGATTAAGAGGCAAAAACCCACCACTTAGGAGGATGTGAAGAAAAAGGGATTTTTATTTAATTTATTGCCTTTTTCATCAAATAAAGTGTTTTAAGTGGGGATTTTTATTTATTTAATTAAAAGAGGGGTTTTCTTTCAATTAAATAAATTAGAAGAATTTTATTTAATTAACTGGGAGAAATTGAATTTCATTAAATAAGAGGAATTTTATTTAATTAAAAGGGAGAAATTTACTTTAATTAAATAAGATAAATTTTATTTAAGGAAATTAAATCTTTTAATTAAATAAAAAAGATCAAACCTTAGGAAATATTGAAATAATTGAATTGATTACAATTTGATCAAGGAAATTGATGTGAATTGAAAATATTGCAAAGCATTGATTCAGAAATTTGATAAATTGATAAAATGATAAATGGGGCCCAAAGTCTAGGCGACCATTTTAGGGTGCATATAGATATTATTGGGTAGTTTAGAGTACCACTCCATTGCTTGACCCCGAAGGCTTCAGGGGAAGATTCACATGAGATACGTATCATCATGATTAACCTCGATGCAAGATGTATAAAATTCACGAATGTGATTAATTGGATTACCTTTCCCTTTGTATTTCTCAAACTTGGGTACATCAAAATTTGTGGGAAAATGAGGCATGTAAATGCTTGGATCAAACAGATTAGGACACAAGTCTCATTCCATATAGAGTGTCTTCGTGTCCTTGAATTTCATATCATTTATTTTCTTCTAAAAGCATTGGATTTGTTGGAGCATTTCTTCATTCTGTGAAGGCTTCACTACCTTTTTATGTTTACCAAAATGATGTGTCTGCCTAGAAGCCCTTGAACATTGACTGTATTCTGAGGCCCAATCTGAGTCTAGCAAATCAGATGATATGTCGTCGACTAATTCCACATGTTTTTGGTGATCTTCCACATAATGTTGATTTATTGGTGGAGGATTGTATTACTGACCTTGTGTCATATAATACGGTTGGGAAATTTGTTGTTGATATCGGGGTGCATATTGCTATTTTTGAATTTGCACCCCATGCTGTTGTTGTTGACATATTTTGTTGTTGTACAACATGCAGTTTTCACTACTGACCATATGGTTTCTGAACATGTTGTTGTCTTTGTTGTTGATCATAATATTGTTGTAAAGCATGTTGTTGTTGTTGTATATACTGTTGTTGTAAAGAACGTTGTTGTTGTTGTACATATTTTTTTTGGAGAGCATGTTGCTGCTCAGCACATATTGTTGGGTATGTTTTTTTTTTTTTTCTGGGTGCACTTGTTGCACCTTTAAACCTTGCACATGTTGTACAATAGGATGAGATTCTTGACCCATCAGCATTGTCGATTATTGCATGTTAATAGCTTGTTGAAATCCAAGTGGGCCAAGTATTCCATCAATATTTTTAGTCTTGCATATTTCTGGTTGTGCTTGAGACATCATGTTAACTTGGGCTGCAAATTGGGGTTGCACTACATCCATAGGTACTTCTTGTCGATCCACTCAGGCTTGTTGCACTTGTTGTTCTAGTTATTTCACCTTAGATGGAATTGGTGTAATATCCACAAGGCTATTTTTATTTTGATCTTGCAATGGATTTGGTATAGTTGTAGTAGTCGCATTAGATAGATCAAAAGTGGGTACCAATGGTGGTTCATTAAATGGTCCTTTGGACATTGTTGCATTTGAAGTGCCTCTTAGGAATGTTTTATGTGCTACCAAAGGAGGACCACTTGGTTGTGTTTCTTCAAAAGGGGGTACATTTGGCATGCCCCAAGGAAATGTGAATGTCTCTTTTGATCCTTTTGGCAAGTGATTATTTAAATAAATCCTCCATGTTCTTTTAGGACCTTTCTTAGCGATTTGTGTAGAATCCACCATTTCGGGAGGAGGGAGTGCTTCTTCTTCAAATAAAGGATTATCCAATGGTATATATTTTTCCCTTAGAGGAATATTGGTAGTTAAATCATTTCATTGTCATTTTTGTATTAGCTCCATAGCTAAATCATTGAAGGGTTGTTCTTACTTTTCTGTATCCCACACCACTAGGGCTTGGTTCTCTTCCAAAGTAGATGATGGGGGAGTTTGATATTCCAAAAATAGTTGAGGATTTGTCTTCCGAATCACTTTGATATACTATCATGGATCTCGAGTCATAAGGTATGTTAATGTCTACTGAATTTTCTTTTTCTTAATGTCATCATCAATATCCTCTATAGGTAAATATTTGAAGGAAGCAAATGTCCCATGTGAGTCACCAGAATCTTAAGAGGGACTTGAGGCATTTCCTTGATCTTGATTATCTAGTGGTGGTGGGGGAGGTTGATAAGATCCAAAATCCATGTTTGACATAGGTTTTTGCTGCAAATTATTAGGTTGTACTTGATTGATTTGAGAAAATCATTGGCATTCCTCCTCAGGTGTAGGAGGAACACAACTTTGGCTGAGTGGCATAGGTACAAAGATTGGGTCAAATTTTGGGGGAGGTCCCCACTGAATAGTGCCAAAGTTTTGGGAAGCATTAGAAGAATACCCCATGTTTCATAGGTCATTTCTTGAAGTAGGCTCTTGAGGGAAGGTGACATGTCTTGGATCATTAAAGGCTTGATGCACTCCTTCCAATTGTTGCATGTTGACTACGTCAGTTTGATCATGATAAGCAACACCTTGTCTTGGATCAAAAGGTAATTGTGATTCCAATTGTGATGCAAATATAGGTAAAGGAGGATGTTGTTTCCCCTTGTATTCTTGAGACCTTGTAAAAACTGGGATGATTACTATATGCAAATGCAAGATTTTTTTTGGAATTTTTTAAAATTTTGGGGAATGCATATTTTGAAATGCAACTTTGGAAATGCAAGGAATTTATGCAAATGCAAGTTAAGGTTTATGCAACTATTTTTTTTGGATTTTTTGGACTTCAACAATTAATCTTTTGAAAGGAGACAAATCTAGGAGCATAACCTTATGAGGTTGAATAAGGATCTTGACTTGAAAGGATTGGATTTTTGGAACAAAGGACAAGTTTGATAAAAAGGCTTAGGTCAAATCCATCATGACAAAGGTGGAATAAGACCAAATTAATAAGGATAGGGGGTTTGAAATTTGGAAAAAAAGGGGGATCAAGTCAAGATCCTATTTTCAACATCATAAAGAGAGGTCCCATGATTTGGATACTTTCTAGGATTTTTTGCAAAGTTTTTAAAGAGGATCTAGGAATGAGCTAAGTATGGAAGAGGGCTATGATTAGGACTTATGCAAAAGGACTGTAATGAGGATTAAAATGAGGTCTATAATGCAAGGAGATTTTTGAAATGCACAATGCAAGGAGATTAGGTCATGAATATGCAATATGAAGGCTATAATGCATGCCAATAGGCCCCAAGTGAAAAGTTCAAGGTTCCATATGTTTACTCAAAAGACAAGGTTTGTTGTGACCATTTGATTATTCTTTAAGATTGATTTGGAAAAAAGTTTTTTTTAAGGAGAGTGTTTTTAAAGATGTCTTCATTTTATTAAGATTTGAACACCCACACAAGACACATCATTCAGAATGGTTGTTGTAAAATGAACAAACACACCACTTCCTAAGGATAGCAAGGATAGTATCTGTTGAATCCCCACTTGAACCAAAGTTCAGCCATGCTTACTAATAGCAGACAACCTAGAAGCTTTGAGGCACGGGCTCCTCCTTACATGTGCACTCACTTCTTAGGCACTCTGAGCTTCAACTCCCAAGGGACATCACTTTCCAAGGGATTGTTGTCTCAACTAATAGCCACAAAAGTGTGGGGTGTCTTTGTTGGTCTCTGGACTTTTGCGCCAACAGATAGAAGCTTTTTGGCTAGTATGACATGGTGTTTAATAAGGGCATCCATTTGGGTGATTATACGTGCATCATATTAGCTCCATTATGGAGGCCTCCCAGCCTACGGAAGTTATGTTCCATAGGTTTTAATGCACCACAAGGGTACTGAGGGAGATCTTATTCCCGATACAATGCTTTCAACACCTATCCATTGAGAGATTAATCACAATGACATATTTGTATCCCTGTTGGGTGGGCTTGGCTTTAGCCTATCACTGGTTGGGCATCCACTCTCACTGGATTTACTAAAGCACTTGGGAGGTAGCCACTCTATAAGAATGATATGATTTTATCTTGCACCCAAGATCCACGAAGGTGAGGTTAGAGGATATGCTCATATGATTCTTAGGGTCTTACAATCTAGAAAACACATTACACACATGAAAGAAAAAGGTTCATTTCAAGCACCAAAGTGAAGTGTTTTCTAAATACAAAAAGCAAACACAAGAGTTTGGGAAAACACAATGTATTCTACAAAATGTCCTGCATTTGAAACCATTAGTAGTTTTAGGATTTATTCTTCATCCCATGATTGCCATAGTGCTGCACAAACATATTAGTAACACCAAAATCAAGTAATCTAAGTGCAGAAATAAGTATAGGAATGTAGAAACCCAAAAATAGCATTGAAAAGCATCATTCTTACCACCTATGTGGGAATAGTGACCACTTTCACCGCATAATAGAAACCACCTACATAGGAACAGGCTCCCACCTGCGTAGCTTCTAACCACCTATGCAGGAACAATGACCACATGTGCAACAATTGATCAGAAGCCTAAAAATGACTCAAAACTTGTAAAAATAGAACTTTTCTCAACATCTAAACATGCAAAAACATAGCTAGGGTTCATTAATCATTTCATTTAGGTTGATTTTCAAATATTTGAAATGAAATTGAAACCCTAACTAGCTTGCATATACATCAAAGTGGTTTAGGAACACCATAAGGGAAAAATCTACATTTGATCCTAAACTAGTTTAGAGTTCATTTCAGGTACCCAAATCAGATGTGCATGTTTTTTTTAGGTCCCTTATCAACTTAGACAACTTGATCTTGCATGAAATAGTCCATTTCCACCCCTAGTTAGGCTAGATTGCAAGTTTGATTGAAATTTGAAAAAGCTTGATTGTGTAAAACCCTAAACTAAATGAGATTCATTTTAAGAGCCCAAATCAAAAAGTGAAAGTTCATTTTAGAATTTTCAAATCAAAATGTGAGGTTCATTTACCACATTAGGGTTCATTAACCAAATTTAGGGTTCATTTGAATAATTTAGGATTCATTTTAGCTTTTAAATAGGGAAAAAGCAGAGGAGAAAACCTAAAATGCAGATTAGCTTCCTAAACATGGAAGAAGTGATCCTAAATGCTAAAATAGGATCCCATATGACCAACTACATAGCTAAGTAGCCATCTATGTAGCTTTGGGCTCCAAGTGCGCAGGTCTAGGTCCCACCTGCATAGGACTTAAACACCTGCACAGAAATAATGATCTCCTGCACAGTAAGCGTAGGTGGTATAACCACCTACATAGAACCTATAACCACCTTTGTAGCTTGGCTTACTACATGCGCAGCTCTCTTTGAGAACCTAAAAAAGATGCAAAAAAAAAAAAAAAATTTGTCAGTTAGGCATGTTTCACATCGGGTTCACCAAATGTAAGACCAAAAAAGGGGTTAGAAGCATATCTAGGTAACCAAAAACCCTAAACAATATGCTACCCTAACTAATCTAACATTAAAACCATTTGAAACAAGAGTTGAAATATATGCAAGATGACACAAAAAAAACTCCCTTCAAATGTAGTTCTAATGGTCTCCTTTCTTCTCCATTGAGGTTGATATGTTTCTCTTTAACAAACACCAATTGCACAAAGAAACTTGAAATCTTGAATTGATAATGAGAATTACTAGGAGGTGAGTGATCTTGAGGTTTTCTGAAAATCTCATGGTTCAACCTTGAATGATAGGAATGCACCCATTTTATAGAAAATGAGATACAATTTGGTTAGATTGCACAAAATCCTTGCATAAATGCAGATTTTGGTTGGTGAGATGCTTGGAAGCATGAAATGGGGGAGAGATATTGAGGAGATATTGGAGGATATTGAAGCTATTGAGGAAGCACCTTAATAGGGATGTGAATCCTCAATTAAGGGATATGGAAATTAGGTAAGACTAGTATGACATGGTGTTTAATAAGGGCATCCATTTGGGTGATTATACGTGCATCATATTAGCTCCATTATGGAGGCCTCCTAGCCTACGAAAGTTACGTTCCATAGGTTTTAATGCACCACAAGGGTACTGAGGGAGATCTTATTCTCGATACAATGCATTCAACACCTATCCATTGAGAGATTAATCACAATGACATATTTGTATCCTTGTTGGGTGGGCTTGGCTTTAGCCTGTCACTGGTTGGGCATCCACTCTCACTGGATTTACTAAAGCACTTGGGAGGTAGCCACTCTATAAGAATGATATAATTTTATCTTGCACCCAAGATCCACGAAGGTGAGGTTAGAGGATATGCTCATATGATTCTTAGGGTCTTACAATCTAGAAAACACATTACACACATGAAAGCAAAAGGTTCATTTCAAGCACCAAAGTGAAGTGTTTTCTAAATACAAAAAGAAAACATATGAGTTTGGGAAAACATAATGTATTCTACAAAATGTCCTGCATTTGAAACCATTAGTAGTTTTAGGATTTATTCTTCATCCCATGATTTCCATAATGCTGCACAAACATATCAGTAACACCAAAATCAAGTAATCTAAGTGCAGAAATAAGTATAGGACTGTAGAAACCCAAAATAAGCATTGAAAAGCATCATTCTTACCACCTATGCGGGAATAGTGACCACTTTCATAGAATAACAGAAACCACCTACATAGGAACAGGATCCCACCTGCACAACTTCTGACCACCTACGCAGGAACAGTGACCACCTGTGCAACAATTGATCAGAAGCCTAAAAATGACTCAAAACTTGTAAAAATAGAACTTTTTTCAACATCTAAACATGCAAAAACATAGCTAGGGTTCATTAATCATGTCAATTAGGTTTATTTTCAAATATTTGAAATGAAATTGAAACCCTAACTAGCTTGCATGTACATCAAAGTGGTTTAGGAACACCATAAGGGCAAAATCTACATTTGATCCTAAACTAGTTTAGAGTTCATTTCAGGTACCCAAATCAGATGTGCATGTTTTTTTTTAGGTCCCTTATCAACTTAGACAACTTGATCTTGGATGAAATAGTCCATTTCCACCCTAGTTAGGCTAGATTGCAAGTTTGCTTGAAATTTGAAAAAGCTTGATTGTGTAAAACCCTAAACTAAATGAGATTCATTTTAAGAGCCCAAATCAAAAAGTGAAAGTTCATTTTAGACTTTGCAAATCAAAATGTGAGGTTTATTTACCACATCAGGTTTCATTAACCAAATTTAGGGTTCATTTGAATAATTTAGGATTCATTTTAGCTTTTAAATAGGGAAAACGCAGAGGAGAAATCCTAAAATGCAGATTAGCTTCCTAAACATGCAAGAAGTGATCCTAAACCCTAAAAGAGGATCCCATATGACCAACTGCATAGCTAAGTAGCCATCTATGTATCTTTGGGCTCCAAGTGCGCAGGTCTAGGTCCCACCTGCATAGGACTTAACCACCTGCGTAGAAATAATGATCTCCTACGCAGTAAGCATAGGTGGTATAACCACCTACATAGAACCTATAACCACCTATGCAGCTTGGCTTACTACATGCGTAGCTGTCTTCGAGAACCTAAAAAAGATGCAAAAAAAACAAAAAAAATTGTCAGTTAGGCATGTTTCACATCGGGTTCACCAAATGTAAGACCAAAAATGGGGTTAGAAGCATATCTAGGTAACCAAAAACCATAAACAATATGCTACCCTAACTAATCTAACATTAAAACCATTTGAAAAAAGAGTTGAAATATATGCAAGATGACACAAAAAAGACTCCCTTCAAATGTAGTTCTAATGGTCTCCTTTCTTCTCCATTGAGGTTGATATGTTTCTCTTTAACAAACACCAATTGCACAAAGAACCTTGAAAGCTTGAATTGATAATGAGAATTACTAGGAGGTGAGTGATCTTGAGGTTTTCTGAAAATCTCATGGTTCAACCTTGAATGATAGGAATGCACCACTTTATAGAAAATGAGATACAATTTGGTTAGATTGCACAAAATCCTTGCATAAATGCAGATTTTGGTTGGTGAGATGCTTGGAAGCATGAAATGGGGGAGAGATATTGAGGAGATATTCCAGAGGATATTGAAGCTATTGAGGAAGCACCTTAATAGGGATGTGAATCCTCAATTAAGGGATATGGAAATTAGGTGAGATTAGGAGGATATTAATTCAATTAATAAATCAATATTCCTCACAAATCTAAATTAGATTTATGAAATTATAAAATCTCATAAATTGGAATTAGCTAATTAATTAATAAAAACTAATTAATTATTGGAGACTTAGGGAAAAGGGGAATAAATAAAGTTTATTTATTTATTCAATTAGGACTTAGGATAAACTATGGGTTATTCATCCAAAGCGGGAAATTAGTGGGTTAATAGGTCAAATTGAAGATGTTTATGTCGAATTGAAATGATTTTGATAATGTTGATAAGGATTAGGGTTAATTCCAAGGGTTCCAGAATAGTTTAGGAAATCATGAGGCATCGATGAGCTTTGACAATGTGCCCAAATAATGATGATTGGAAATGATTAAAAAAGAGCCAATGAACTTTGATGGCATTGTAAGATTGCAATGGGGAAACATCGATGATCTTTGACAATATTCCTAAAATGGTAATCAGAAATAGTATTGACAATAATGAACAACACTATTGAATTGAAATTGATAGATTGATAGCGATAACACTAATGATCTTAGACAGTGTTATCAAATGGTTGATTGAAAGAATATGAAGCATCGATGATCTTGGACAATGCTCCTAAAATGATAAGATTGATTGAATTGGAATTAGGGTTTGATTGATTGGTTTGAAATTGGGTTGATTAGGCATCGATGATCTTGGAAAATTCCCTAGAATGGTCAGAAATGAGTCAAGAAAATTTTGTGAATAATTAGGAAGAGAATAGGACAGATTTGAAATGATTTAGGAAGATTTGGAATGGTTTAGGATTGAATAGGATTGGTTTAGGAAGGTTTTGAAATGATTTGGGAAATTATCTATTTGATAGAGAAACTAGAATTGTTAGTAAAGAATTGAACAATTTTGCAATATTCAATCATTGATGAAAGACAGAATATCGCTATACAATAAAGATCATATGCATGACATAGAGGAATAATTAGGTCACAAAACAACATTTCAATTGTATTGCGAACAATGTTAAAACACGTAGACCAGCATGCTCAAACTATTTTTAGGTGTCTACAACATTGAGTAATAGTGAACACCGAGTAAATATAGTGTATACTCAGCATAGTAATAATTGAGCTAGGGATCACCAAAACATCACGGTATTGACCAAGAAACTTAATCAAACTGAGACTGACTAAAATGATGATCTGAAAAATTAATGATTCTTAGGTAAATGATAAGATTTGTTATGATGATCAAACAACTATGAAAATTCAAGGATGATCAAACAAAGAATAGTGAAACATGTTTTTGACACAACTATCGAGGAAGGTTTAAGAGGAAAAACCAATGATGGAGATTAAGAAACAAAATCTAAAGGATGAAAATTAAGTGATTTATGATGTCTATATAAGAGACAAGAGATTCATTACAAAATATGATGCTATGGTGCACACACATGCAAATTTCATGCATAATTGATCAAACTGGTTAAAGGCAGAACCTATGTCTGAGGTGGTTTTTCCCTTAGCAAGGTTTCCACGTTAAAAATCTATGTGTTAATGTGTAAGATTGTTGTGGATTATTATTTTTCTTTACACATTACTTAATCTGCATTGATCGGTAATTAAAGTATTGATTTACTACTACTCAGTAAATGACTAGACAACTTAATATACAATTTTGAAGATAAGTTTGAGATCCCAGTTATATTTCACTGAGTTGTTTTAAATGTTTTAAATTTTTTTGATATGCATCTAGAGAATTTGGGATTGTAGGATAATTGAGAACTAACTAATTTACCCCCCCCTCTCTCAGTTATCTAACAAAACTATCATTGGCCAAGGCTTCCCATTGATGTCTGAAAATTTGTTCAAACATGCATAATTTTGCAAAGGGATAAAGGAGTTAGAACTAATAAGGGTCTTTATCAACCACTCCTAATTCCAAAAAAAGCCATGGGATAGTGTGAGTATGGATTTTGTCTTTAGACTTTTTATAACTAATCATGGATCTAATAGGATCTTTTTTTTTATAGTTGACAGATTTAGGAAAATGACACACTTTGTTCCTTGTAAGGTTTCTAATGATGAATCTCATATTGATAATTTGTTCTTTAAAGAGGTGGTCAGAATTCATGGATTGCCAACATCTATTATCTTGGATAGAGATGTCAAATTCCAAGGGCATTTTTGGAGAACCCTTTGGAAGAAGTTGGGCACAAACTTATCCTTTAGTTCTACATAACATCCACAAGTAGATGAGTAGACTGAAGTAGTAAATAAATCATTGGGAAATCTCCTCAGATGTCTTACTAAACAATATGGATAGACTTGGAATACCATTCTTCCTCAAGAAAAAATTTATTTTAATCATTCAGTCAATAGGTCAAATGGAAAGACACCATTCTAAGTGAACTATGGAGTTCACCCTAGAGGAGTAATGGAGTTGAGAGAGTTATCAAATGAATTTAAGGTCAATGTAAAAGGTGATGAATTATTAGAATGGATCAAACAGTTTCATGATCATGTCAGAGAAACATTAAATCAAAATGCTGCAAAGTATAAATAACAAGTAGACAAAAAGAAGAGACATGTTACTTTCAAAGAAGGAGATCAAGTGTGGGCATATCTGAACTAATCAAGGCGACCTAGGGGACACACCAAATTAAAAATGAGAAGGATTTCTCCCTATCAAATACTCCACAAATTTGGAGACAATGCTGATGAAATTTATTTACCACCAACTATTGTTATTTCTCCTATCTTTAACATTTGTGATCTCACTCCTTTTAAAGGTGATGTAATATCTAACAACTCTTTAAAGGATGCTAAAGATACACAGGTTGAATAGATTAAGGACTTACCACCAATACAACCCTTATAGTTGGAAAAGATTCTTGACTCCAAGGTTGTCAAGAAAACTAGAAAGAAGACCTATACAAACTACTTGGTTAAATGGAAGGGGCTACCTGACATTTATTTCATATGGATGAATGAAGAGTGTATTAATAAACATGGGACATCCCTTCAAAATTTTCTCTCAATTGGAACTTGAGTATTCAAATCAAGGGAGTATGGTGGGGGAATACCTCCCTCCACTCTTCAAATAAATATAATTCAAGAATCTCTAGAAGATTCACCCAAGGGCCTTCATACCTAAGGGTCATAGAGATCATTTTATAAGTTGTTAATAAGCCAACTTGTAAGACCTAGTCACCCTTGGTGTCTCTATAAACCTTGGGCTTTTACTATGGTCAAATGGCATAATTTTATTTTTAGGTTAGTCTATATGTTTTCTTAGGCTATTGGATTATGTTTTATGTTAAAAATGATCCATGGAATCTTCAAATTTGGTCCTATAAGAGAAAAAGTGCTATTTCACAATAAAGGCAAAAGGTTGCACAATGCAAGAAATGTTGTCAATCAACTTTTTTAAAAAGTTGAAAAATAAGTTGTAAATTCATCCCAATGGTCACAACCTTCAAAAATTAGTTGGATTTATTGGGAAATGTCTTAAATAATCCCTTTTAGGTGAGTGGAAGATATTTGATGTACAACTATTTGCAAATCAATAAAAAATCCTTATTTTCCCTATATTCTGGACTACAGATGGTGTGTGTATAGATTTTAAATTTGTTGTAGAGGAAAGAGAATGAATTAATTGAAACTTGACATGAAATAGGAGTACAAAGCAATTTATTTGAGTTGATTTGAAGATCAAGATCAAAATTTGTAAGCAATTCTCCCTCGGGTGCACAAGAAACTGTCCTTAATAAGTAGTTTTCAGATATCATACCCTAACTTTCTTTCCCACAGAGGGAATTCCTTATCCCTTAGGGAAATACAAGTAGGGTCAATTTTATATTGGATTCTAGGATCTTGGGAAAGGGGGAATGAGTTTTCTAATTTTACTTGCAAGCCCTAGCCCAAGCATCTCTATGTGCTTGGTGCAGTCTAAAGATGAATGAAGTGACTGTAGAACTTTGGGGGTGGAAAAATTCAATATAATGGTATATTTTAGTCTCTTAGGGGTCCCTTTTAACATTCTAATTGGTGGCATATCAGTGGAGTTTGACTAGTGAATTCTTCCTTAGGGAAACAAGCACTTTAGGTCTAATTAGGCCTACTACAACAATGTTGGTTGGGTGTTATCCTTTCAAGTTGGGAGTCTCTTATTTTGGGGATTTATATAAATACATAAAGGGTGTCTAGATCTGGTCTTATTTTGGTAGATACTTTGAGAAGTTTTCAAACTAAATCCCAAAAAATCCATCCTTAGTGCTACAAGCCAGGAAAGCCTAAAAGACAGAGTTTTTGTTTGAATCCTTAGACATTCTAAGGTTTTTAAAGTCACTCCTATTAGAGATAATTGATAAGTGTGGAACCTTGCCATCCCCTTTTCAACACATAGGTTCCTAGTTTGTGACAAAGTCTAGTAGAAGGCATTTCTACGTAGGAGACATAGAATCCTCTAGGAGGATAATGAGTTTGTGATTGATTGTAGGATATTTTCAAAGGTGTAGAGCACTCTTGCAAGAAATTCTGGGTGTAAGAAAGGCACCTAAGGTCACACCACTTAATATTTTCCTAATTAGGGGAGAGCTCTACATCATAATTACTGAATAAACTCATATATCTAAACTGTTATTGGTCAGTCCTGACTCCATACAACATCTCCTATAGTAGGAAAAGTATTATGTACATAGAAGAATATGAAAAAAAATAAGGAACCAAACTTACAGATAGATTTATTTTTCTTCCTTATTGCTGATAGGTTCTTGGCAAGTTGAGTCATATGTAACTTGGAAAGATCATATATATGATCCTTTTTCACTATTTTTTGTTGCCTAATTGATTGTAACACATGAGACACTATCCAATATACTATACTAATAAACTTTGTGTGCAATGACTCTGATTCTGAAATCAATTTCTGGATTGGTGATCATATAAATTTTTATCCCTCATTTGTTCCACTCAGCTAATGTGAACTTTGTGACAGAACATTGTACGCTTCCCTTGTATAATGGGATAACCAGTAACTCAGTGAATAATTTATTTGGTACTTTTCTAGTCCATTTTACAACTATAAATACATGTCACGTGTTCTTCTCAACACAATTCTGATCCATTCAACCTTGAAGTCACGCGGGAAGTCCAGGGCATAGACTAACCCTTTCTTAGCAAGATGCTGATGATCATATTTTAGAACTCCATTTTCACACAATTTGTCATAGGCTTCCCTCCCTTCAAAGTCTCCAACTTCTCCAAATTTACACATATAATATGCTCACACATCATGGATCATAGGTACCTTTGGTGGAACCAATGACAGGGCTCACGTGAGATCTCCCTTCATCACAATTTTAGGAATGACTTAGAAGTTTGGTGGTGCACACATGTCGCTCCTAACCAAATGAATATTCATCAGAACCTTGTCTTTTCTTTTCATGCCAATGGATAAACTAGCTACCATTGCTGCAATTTAGGGTTCACAAAGTAGGTTTAGTGTAACTCAAAAACAACTGGTCTACAAACTTTTAATACTAGCCGACGATGCACAGGTGAAATATTTTCAAAATTAGCTCAATTTTTTCTCAAATCGCCTTTAGAATGCTCTGCAAACTCTAAATCGCTGTGTAATGAAGAATGAATGATTAAACTAATTTTATACCCTCAAATAGTCATATTAGGTCTTCAATCACTGCTTCATGTAGTGGTAGGTGGATAATAGTTTTCCTTGGTATTTAATTAAGTTGCTCGGTTATCACACACCACTCGGTCAAAATAGTGACTCAGTCACTACTTACACTCAATTGATTGATGCTTAGTTGACTGATGCTCGATTGACATATCAGCTTAGACGGTATGGTAACTGGAGAAATGTTGATATTGATGCTTAACATCAAATATTCATTACAGTTCTTTTGCTCGGTTCTTATCTCAGATCTATCCTAATGCATCTTAACTTATGCAGATATGGACTTTAACACATGTTATGTTAGGAACTGGTGTAAAATATAACATTTTTAAGAAAAAATTCCTTACATACCTTTGTGCTTAATTTGAAGTAGTGTGATCACCTGATCCATTGGATTGGGTGATCTCGGCTTTACTAGATCCACTACTTCTTGCTTCTTTTTTCTTTCTCCATGTTAGATTCATCTAATTCCTTATTTTCTCAATAGTAGGTTTTAGGGCTCTGGTCTTGCAATCTCTCTTGGTATGACCTATCTTGTGACAAGTATAGAAGACCATACTTCCATTCATAGAAATTTTGGATTTACCTATAAAATGTGTACTTATACAATTCTCTACAATATGACCATATACATTGCAATAATGACAAATGTGCCTTGTATTATAATCCCAATTGAATGTGTTACCTTTCCTCAGTGTATTTCTTTGTTTCCTAGATGTCCATTTGGATTTTGCATTGGATCTACAATCTTGGGTTCTGTAGACACCTAAAATTGGGCAGGTGTTCTCTTATCAAGAAAATCTACAAATCTCAGCAAAATGATATACATCAATTCAAATGGACATTTATCAATCAGAATGAAATAAAATCAATTCAAATCAAAGGATCAATTAATAAATGACATAAAATTATTAAATATAAGCCTAAAGGTATTAATCAAACTATATCATTAATTTTAATCAATTACTTGTATAGTTTAAATAAAAAATAAAATTGAACCTATTCCCCTAAATGGATAAATTAATTAATTGATTGAATTAATAAATCCTAATATATTTCAACATTAATTTGAGGAACCAATTAGAATTGAGGAAAACAAAGCACATGGATCACTCCTAACTTTCAATCTCAATCACTCATTTTGAACTTTGAATCACAATCACTCAAATTTGTCTCTTTGTCCCAACCTTTGAGACAAGAATTTAAATTGTCCCCCCATTTGAAACCATTTGAAATCTTCTTACTCAATCAAGGCTTAATCATAATAAAATAACTCTACCCCCTACACTTGGGAAAATCCTATAAATAGAAGCCATTTTACAAGCATCATATCATAGAAATTTGAATGCAAAGCATCTAAAGTTTAGCCATTTTCATAGAAATTGAGAGCATATCAAAGCACAATTGAGCATTTTTCATTGCATTTATGAGAGCATTTGAGTTCATATTTGAAGGATTTGAGAGAATTTCAGAGATAGAATGGTAGATCTTCATCATATTTCTCATTCTAGGACTATCATTAGTAGAGATTAAGGCTAAGAGTTCTATTAACATGCTTAGATAGAGAGCCATGAGATGCTTATTGATTTGTTTGTAATTCTTAGTTTAAATTGTCTTTATTATTCCATAGGATTTATTATAAATAAACTAATCTCATGAAGGTGTATTTCATTCACACATAAATGGTGCCCACCATGGGGTTTTGAGCCTCTATTTGTCATTTTTATCATTGTAGTGTGTTTTTCCTTAATTTTTGTGCTAACTTTTTAGGTTGCAGGTCAAATGATGCCTATGAGAAAAACAATGATGCCTACTAGCAATGAAGTGATGCCTGAGGAATTCCTTCTATTTCTATCTTAACTTCTTTTCACACCTGTCAGATAAAGTGTGCCGCCTGTGCACATAAAGTGATGCCTGCTAGTTGGGAAATAACATCTATAATATTTCTTTTACCGCGTATGATCTATTTTGTTTCACATTTAAGCAGCTTTACAGTGCCTATGAGTTGTCTTTTAACACCTGTAATCGGTTAAGTAATGCCTAGTTTACTGCAAAGTAATGCCTAGGTTACTACAAATAAATTCTTAACACAGTATAAAATCATGCCTACTACTTGTAAAATGATGCCTTCTTTCGTCTGTGTTTTATTTCTTTCAGATTGATAAATTTAGTTTGCTAACTCTCTATTTTTGTGTTTTCTATAGATGAACATACACTTAAACGTGCAAAAACCAGAGCTAATAGTCACAAGGGACAGAAAAGAGGTAAGACTATTGAACAAACACTCTAAACAAGTCCATAACGCTCAAATTTTGAAAATTTTAGAGAAAGAGGAAGTTTTGTATGATCACTATATCAAAATTGTGAATGCATCCAAAAAGAAATTTCATTCCCTAAATTAATTTCACATTTTAAGTTTCTTAGGAGCATTGGTGCAAATTTGATAAGAAACTTCATTTTGATTATCAATTGTTTTGGTTTTCTTCACTTTGTTTTGTTGTGTTGGACTAAATTTGTTGGAGGAGATGGAGAGGGAACAAGCACCACTAGGTGAGTAGCAAAAAAAGAAAAATCTATTAAAAATGATTTTCTAGCTTAATAAATGAGGTACTTATCTTAACAATATTGCATTGATCAAATTGTGGCAAGTTCATTGATATCTAGCTTAATAGGGACTCCCTATTATTGTCCATTCTCAACAAAACATTAGGTATATGCTCTCAACTTTTCAAAGTTGATCAAAAATCCCAAAGTGTTGCATTTGGGTGGTAGAAAGAAAGGGAAGAAATTGAACCAAACATTTCATATTTTAAGAACCTCCTTGTCAAGAGGTTGAAAAAGAAAAAAAAGTTTTTGAAGTGTTTGGAATGAAGGAAATCAATAGGGATATGCTCTTCACTCTGTGAGTGAATCAAACTCCCAAACTTGTTTGACTAAGTTCAATTTTTTTCTTTCTATATACATGCTGGATAAATTAGAGACTTAGAGGGTCAGCCTCTCGAGTACATCCTTAAGAGGATGGTGAGAGGGAAAAACCCAAAGTGGGAGACACTCACTTTATCTATGAGATTATCTGACCCACTATAAAAAAATGCAATCTTCCTTAATGGGTTGTAGTGACTAAATTGTGCTTACGTTTCTTCACTTCCTCTAGTAGTCCTTTGGGATTGCACAAAATCATACTTTTGTGCATGTGGGAAGACCACAAGGGGGTATAATAACTTTTCATAATTTAGAACAGAGGTATTAAATTAAACCTTATTAAGCAGCAAGCTACCTCTTAGATCCATATTGTTTAAGAGCCAAATTTGACTCTAGGTAGATTGTTTGTAAGATATTCTTTTTCAAGACCTGTTAAAATGACCGAAAACATACACTTATTGTGTTTTAGGCATATGATGCAAAATTTATGTGTGTGCTGTGTTTGTATCTACATTTTCAAGAAAGAATTCCAGTTGATAGATTTGATCACAGATTTAATATTTTTAAAACCCTAAAAACTGTTAAAAACCAACCTTCTCTACAAAGTGTCATGTACAACAGTTTAAATAATGCCTGGAACTTTTTGTGATCCATATACAATTGAAACAACACCTACCACTATTGAAATACAACCTAAGTCACTAGAAACTAGCACTGGCAACATTTTAAACAATGCCTACAAGAAGACAAACGCCGCCTACAATCTGCAGAGTGTTGCATACAATAATTCTAGTAAATGCCTATACAATGTAAAGTCATGCCTAAATTGCAGGAAAATGATGCCTAAAAACAAAGAAAGGAAAATAGAGGACATTTCCTGAGGGCTTGAAAATAATCTTATTATATTTTTGGATACCTAATGCAAGGAGGGTATGGAAGATGGGGCCTAGGGATCTCCCAACTACTAAACCACTCTATAGAACCAATGCAAAAGTCAAACAAAATAGTGAGAGAAGAAACAACATAGATCCATTATCATTAATTGATAAAAATAATTACATGTTGGTCTATAAGGCCTTCCTGGTTTCATCCATATACATAACAATCAATTACAAAAAATAGACCTTCATACAACAGAGATCACAGACCTTTGATATCAATATATAAACATTTTCTCTCTTGCTCTAAGGCTTCTACCTAAACTAAGAACATAAGAAGGAATATATACAAGAGTTCACCAAAGAGGTCGGTGCTCAAATTCCTAACAAAGACCTAGATTTAGGTCCACACAAATCCCAATGAGAGACCCTACATTAATTCAAAAATAAAATTAAATGTAGAGGTCAGCCAGATCAGGATAAACATCTCAGAAAGATGATCACTAGAAAACAAAAAATCATCAGTAAGGACAAACCTGAGCATCAGAACACCCATCGGTAAAGAGATCACCAAAACTCATCAGTAAAATCATACCCAAGAATTAGAAAACCCGTTGGTAAAGAGAAGACCAAAATCTATTGGTGAAGCAACAACCCGAGCAACAAAAGACAAACTACAAAGAAAAAGTAAACATCTTTTTGGTTGAGAAGGATTGCCAAGGACCCAAGATGCTCCTACATCGGACACCTGGGGTTGCAAGAAATGATTCCCCAAATCATGTATTAGGTCCAACCTAAAATGAATCCAACTTTGATTGAGAAATCTAAGGTGAGTCCTCAGTCAGTCTGTTCTTCCATTTTACCAGATACTCCATGTATTCCTTTCCTCTTGTACTTCTGCCAACTCTCTATTTCAAAATCTTAACTTCTTCTATCTTCTTCTTAGCATAATCACTTGGAACTGTCACTTCTTCATCAGGTTCATGATATTCATACAAGTCTGAAATATTGAATATAGGTGATATATCCATCTCAACAGGTAATTCAACTTCATAAGCATTTCCACTATCAAATCTTCTTTGTATCTTGCAAAGGCAAAATTTCTTCATCTTCAATTTACCATATGTGCCAATAGGAAATCTTCCTTTCTTCAAATGAACCATAGTTGCATCACCAACTTCAAATGTTTTATGTTTTCTTGATATGTCTGCACTATCTTTGTATTTCTGATTACTTTTGTCCAGCTTCTATTTTACATCTTCATGCAATGTCTTCATAAATTCTACAAATTCCTATAATTCAACACTTATTTTCTCTTCTCTAGAAATGTCTCTCAAGTCTGATATACCTCTCAGTTGTGTGCCATGAACAATCTCAAAAGGTCTTCTTCTAACGCTTCTGTTTACTGAACTATTGTATGCAAATTCTACTTGCGCTAACATCAAATCCCAATTACTTGGTGTGTCGCCGACTAGGCATCTACACAAGTTACCCAAACTTTGTTTTAAAACCTATATTTTTCCATCAGTTTGTGGATGAAATATAGAACTAAAATTCAACTCAGTATCCAACTTCTTCCAAAGTGTTCTCCAAAAATAGATAACAAACTTACTATCTCGGTCAGAGATGATACTCCACGGTAATCCATACAATTTGACAATCTCCTTAAAGAAATGATCTGCTATATGTACTACATCTAATGTTTAATCACATGGTATGAAATGTGTCATCTTATAAAATCTATCCACAACAACAAATATGGAATCATTACCTCTTTTTGTCCTTTCTAAGCCAAGAACAAAATCCATGTTGATATCACTCCAAGGTTTCTCAAGAATAGTAATAGGTGTATATAAATCAGGATTATAACTAGCTCCTTTTGCAACTTGACAAACTCCACAAATTTTCACACATTTATTAACATCCTTATACAACTGAGGCCAAAAGTACCTTTCCTTCAGCAAACTTAATGTTTTATCAATACCAAAATGCCCAGCCAATCCACTACTATGTTTCTCTTTAATCAAATTAGTTCTCATTGAACCTCTCAGTTAACACAATTGAATACCTTTGAACAAAATATATTCCTAAATGAAATAGTCTTCATAATTACTTGATTGATTTTAATTAGGTGCTCTGCACACTCTCCACTACTCTAAAAAATTAGGATCACTTTCATAGAAATTATTCATGTCATCAAAACCAAGAACTTCAATTCTCATTTCAGTCAACAAAGATCTTCTACTCAATGCATCAGTAACTCTATTATAAACTCCACTCTTAATCTTTATCACAAATGTAAAACTCTACAAATACTCTACCCATTTCATATGTCTCTAATTCAACTTATTCTGACTACCAAAATATTGTAAAGCCTTATGATCAGTATACAACACAAATTCATTTGGCATCAAATAATGTCTCCATTTATTCATAGAGTTCACTATAGCATAGAATTATTGATCATAGACATAATATTTCCTTTTTGCATCATTCAAATTTTCACTAAAGAAAGAAACAGGTTTACCTTCTTCAGTCAAAATGGCTCCAATTGCACTTCCACTTGCATCACATTCAAATTGAAATACCTTATTGAAATTAGGTAAGGCTAAAATAGGTAATTAAACAACCTTCATCTTCAAAGATTCAAAAATTTTATTAGCTCCATGTGTCCATTTGAATTATCTTTTGTCTCCTTTATTGTTTCATTCATAGCATTACAAATAGAACTGAAATTTCTGATAAAACTTATGTAGAAACATGACAATCCATGGAATAATCTTACCTCAATGACATTCTCAAGTGTAGGACAATTTAGTATAGCTTCAACCTTCTCAGGATCCATCTTCAAACCATCAGCTGAAATTACAAAACCTAAATATACAATCTCTTCTTTCATGAAGGAACACTTTATTAGATTTATCAACAACTTTTCCTCTTTCAATCTTTGCAACACTTGCCTTTTATGCATCAAATTATCTTTTCTATTCTTGCTGAATGTCAAAATATCATCCAAGTATACAATCACACACTTATTCAGGAATTTATTCAAAAATTCATTCATTAACCTCATAAATGTACTTGATGCATTAGTTAAAACAAAAGGCATAACCAACCACTCATACAAACCTTCCTTTGTCTTGAAATCAGTCTTCCACTCATCACCTTCTTTGATTCTGATATGATGATTCCCACTTTTCAAATCAATTTTGGTAAAATATCTTGCTCCACTCAAACAATCCATTATGTCATCCATTCTTGGTATAGGAAACCTATATTTCACTGTAATCTTATTAATTTCTCTGGAATTAGTGCACATTTGCCATTCTCCATTCTTCTTGCATGCCAACATAGCAGGTACTGCACATGGACTCAAAATTTCTAAAATCAGAACTTTGTTCAAAAATTCATGAACTTGTCAGTTAAGCTCTTCATTCTCCATCGGTTTTAACCTATGTGGTGCTTTGTTTGGTAAACTAGCTCTAGGAATCAGATCCATACAATGACTGATATCTCTCATTGGTGGCAAACCATTAGACACATTATCTATAATTATCTCCATGTACTCAGTTAGTAACTTCTCAACTTCTATAGGAATGTCATCTTCTATATTCTTACTTGGTTTTTTAGGAGTCAAAGAATAAAAAATATCATTCCTTTTCAAATACTTAACAAACTGTCTACCTTCCATCAGATGAAATTTCACAGATGTACATATTTCACCAGCAGATTCTTCAACCAAAGGTAACAAAACTCTCTTCTTACCATCAACCTAAATAGAATATCTATTCAATCTTCCATCATGTATCGCATGTATATCATATTTCCAAGGTCTAACCAAAAAATATGACAACAATCCATAGGCATAATACTTTCCAGTTTTCAAATTCACAAAACATTGTTCACTCAACATTAATGTATGATCATCCTTGATCCATGAGATCTAATAGGGTTTCAAATGTTTCATCCTCTCCAACTACAACTTTGTGACCATTTCCTTAGATGCTAGATTCTTTGAGCTTCCATTTTCAACAATCACCTTCCAAACTTTGTCTGTAACTCTACATCTGGTCTTGAACAAACTTTTCCTGATCGGATCTTTCTTATCCTTCTCACTCTATAGTATTCTTCAGATCATGAGATTTCCTTCCTTCTCAACTTCATTATGTGGCTCTTCTTGCATGAAGTCATTTCTTATACTACTTCCTTTCTTACTTGCATGTGTACATTCAAATGATTTATGTCCTTCTTCACCACAATTATAACAAGTTACTTGGAATCCCTTTCTTCTATATCCACCTCTAGAGTAATTACCTCTTCCTTGGTATGAACTTCCACCTATCCATTTAGTCATTCCTTTATCTTGATATGTGTCTAAAACTAACTTGACTGGTTCAGATCTACTATTTTTACCATGAGATCTACCTCTTTCTCTAGGGAATCTTCCACCTCTACCTCTTTGTCTTCATTCATATATCTTGTTTAGCTTTTCCTCAACTTTTAGGGCCAATTGATATGTCTCCTCAATGCTTTCCATCTTGACCAAAGTGATCTCATCTTTTATGGAACTTCTCAATCCATTCAATTATCTTGCTACTCTTTCCACTTCATCTTCCACATGTCCAGATCTGATATCCAATCTATCAAATTCCTTAGTATAGTCTTTGATTGATTTTTATTTCTTCTTCAAACTTTGCATTCTCTTGATTAGGTTAATCTAATAATCACAAGGTATAAACTTGCCTTTCAATTGGTTTACCATCTTATCCCATACCTTGATTTTTTCTTTACCTTTCTTTTTCCAACCCAATTGCAGATGTTCCCACCATAAGGATGCATGAACTTTCAAATTTTTGCTTGCAATATTGACCTTCTTGTCCTCTGATAAATTTTCATATTCAAAATACTTTTCCATCTTAGTTATCCAATCTATCAATTCATCAGAATCCAATTCTCCACTATACTTAGGAGGATTAAACTATGGTGTGGATTTCAAACTTTTCAAAGCTCTCAAGAATCACTCTTCTTCAAGATTCATTATAGGTGTAGGTGTAGCTTCACCTTGCACCTCTTCTATTTAATCATCACTAACATCCTCAAGATGTCTCCCTCTGTGTTGGAATGTCTCAAAAACTTCCAATCTATCAGCCATAAATCTAAGCATATCATATAGACCTAGATCTACATTTCCTCTCCCACGAACCATCTTGAATCCATTTGCAATTATAGTTCAGATCACAATTTTCTACCCCACAACATTAACAACTAGGGTTAGGGTTTACAAGAAGGAACTTATATCTCACCAATGATCTGATACCACCTAACACAAGGAGGGTACAAAAGATAGATCCTAGGGTTGTGCCAACTACCAAACCACCTTGCAGAACCAATACAAAAGACAAACAACACAGTGAGAGAAGAAATAGTAGAGATCCTTTGTCATTAATTGATCAAAATCATTACATGTTGAGCTGTAAGGCCTTCCCAGTTTTGTCCATATACATAACAATGAATTACATAAAAATAGACCTTCATACAATAGAGATCAAAGACCTTTGATCTCAATATCTAAACATTTTCTTTCTTTCTTTTAGGTTGCTACCTAAACTAATAACATACAAAGGAATTTATAAAAGATTCCACCAAAGAGGTCAGCCCTCAAATTCCTAATAGAGACCTAGATCAAGGTCCACATAGATCCCAATGAGAGACCACACATTAATTCAGCAATGAAAATTAAATGTAGAAGTCAGCTACATCAGGATAAACATCTCAGGAAGATGATTACTGAAAAAATAGCAACCCATCGGTAAGGAAAAACCTGGGCATCATAAAACCCATTGGTAAAAATATCACCAAAATCCGTCAGTAAAAGCATACCCGAGCATTATAAAACCCATCAGTAAAGAGATAATCAAAATCCATTGGTAAAGAAAGAACCCAATAAATAGAAGACAAACTACAAAGAAAAAGTAAACATCTTTTTGGTTGAGAAGGATTTCCAAGGACCCAAGATGCTCCTACATCAATACCCTTTTGGAGATTTTACTTGTTCATAAGTTCAGTTTGATCAGAATCCCCCATTATTGGAGAAATTGCTAAATTGTTAAGGGATTGATCAATCAGGTGATAAAAAGCCAAATTTTTCTTAATCTATGCTCATGTTGGCTTTCACCCAATCACACTACATCAATTCTACCCTGCAATGTGACAAAACTTATCTAAGACAGGAGATTCCTTTTCCTAGTGATACTTTTACTTCTTCACACCCATGGAAACAATCCAACCAAGAAGTAGAACCGAACATGACTTTCCCATTTGTAAACATGTATCTTTACCTAATCAACAATGCCAATAGAGATAACACCAACAAAAATGGAAATGGGGAGGTCAATAATAATGGGGCCGATGGAAGAGGAATTGACCCTAACAATCAAGGGGTAGAACCTAACAACAATGGTAGAAATATTGACCCTAATGATGAAGAGGCTACTGAAGAGAAGGTTAATGAAGTGGTTCAAAGCCTATTCTTCATGAAAATCATGGAGAAAGTGTGAGAAAGAGATAGGGAGAAATATTTTCTAAACCTATCACAAGCGGGGACTAAACTCCCTCACAATTTTGATGTTGATCAATTGAAACAAAAACATGAAGAAAACCCTATTGACATAATGAATAAGAAATTTAAATTATTCCAAATGCAATTGGATACAATGAAACAAGTAGGGGCTCCTAAAACCTTTTCTATGAAGGCATTGTGTCCATTTCCATTCGAAAAGACACAAATTATGGTCCCATTCCCTACCAATGTTATTTTTCCTAAGTATGATAAGTACAAAGGAGAATCTGATCCTCAAGATCATCTAAGGAAGTTTTGTGCATTGAGCTTGGAGTTCATGCATGAAATAACATATCTAATGAGGTTATTCCCAACAAGTTTAGCATGCATGGAAATGGAGTGGTTTTCCAAGTTACCCTCTAACATCCACTTTTTTAGGAACTGGCCTCCAAGTTTGTAACTCATTATTATTATAATATCAAACATGAGGTTACGATGATTAATTTATGTAATAACAAGCAACATGAGGGAGAAGGATTCCTAATTTTCCTACAAACGTGGAGAGTGGTATTTTATAGATACCCTCAAAGTGTGCCTAAAAAGGAGAATATGGATATGTTCATTAATAGCTTGAACAATGAAATGAATTATCGGTTAAGGTTACAATACCCTAGGTGTTTCTAAGATCTAAATGAGAATAGAGTTACTATGGAGGAGTTATTAGTTAATGTTGGAAAGTTGACTATACTGAAGTATATGACTCTATTTAGTGTTTTCATTATGGCAACAAAGTCATATGAAGTTTTGGAGTCAGCACACATTATCAGAAGATCAGAAATTGGCTAAGTACAGAAAATAGGACAGAGCAAGGAACAGACTGTTATAGTTTTGATTAACGTGTGTTCATTTGTTATCCAAATGATGTGTTCCTTTGAAGATAATATTATGAGTATTTTTAAATTCTAATTCTAAGAAAGCATGATCAGATCTGCAAGTATGAAGAAGATACAACCAGTTGAAGAGGTACAGCTAGTGAATGCCATAACAGGACAAAGATCATGGAAAGAGATGACAGAGATTGTTTTGGTGTGGAATTTGCACTAATCCTTAGGACTTGCACCTTTGGATTAGTTATTTTTAGTGACCTGAAAATATATGGTTAAAATTTCATGACTTGATTCATTTGGGATAATTAGTTAGAGCAAATTTGGTGGAGCAGACTGTGTGAAAAGACGTGTCTATTCAGTTTGAGTAAAGCAGTTATAATTAATGTTAAGATGACTTAATGAAGGGTTGCATGGTTATGTAAGTGATCAATATAGATGGTAAAAAATTTCCTAAATCCAACATGTTCATGTCCTTTGAGGAAGTACTTATAGAAGGTCATTTGTGATAGGAAAAGTTGCAGAAGCCAGAGATAAGAAAGCAGAGCAGAGTGTTACAACAATAAAGATATATCTGTCATATGTTGATGATATATATATTGAAGTAGAAGCTTTGAGAGTGTATAAAAGATTGTTGTAGTGATTAATAAGAGGTTAAAGCATTAGTGCACAAAAGGAATTGATCAGACAGGCAGTGTCATAGCAGCAGTTCACCTTGCAGATACAGTGTGTATCAAATATCTAGAAGGTTGTAGCCTTAACCATTTGGATAGTGAGTCCTTAGACAATGAGTCCACCACCCCTAACAGGGTTATTGTAAAAGACTCCTAACAAGTTCTGACCCTTAACAAGGTCACTTTACTTCATGTATTGTAAAGACAACTCCTAACAGGGTTAAGGATCTTCTAACAAGGATCATAAGAAACTAGTACAGAATATTTGTGGGTACTAATTCCCACTGGGGTTTTCACCTGCATTGGGTTTCC
>MU224749.1:1580529-1595152 GCA_018584345.1 Thuja plicata
AGAAAAAGTATTAATTGATAGATCACTGATTCCCCCCCCCCCCCCTCTCAGTGATCCTAATCCTAACAGTTAAAAGTGGAGAACTTAAAATTTATAAGGATAATAATAATTCTAACAACAATACCTCCAACAATAATCAAAATAGGAATCCTCCTAACAATAACCAATTTTGGATGAGGAAAAATAACAAAGGTGTGGTCAATGATGGAGTTGTGGAAGAAAATAATTTTAAGGCCACTCCTTTTACCCTCACAAGAAGACCTATTCAAGTTAATAATGCAATTCAAGCACCCAAAGTTCCTTTCAATAATAACAACAATAATAAAAACTTTAGAAACAATCAAGAGGCCAATAAGCCTAAACCCTTCTTTGTTCCATCACCTAGAAGGAAGTTCATGCGCTTGGGTGAACCATTTGAGAATGCATTGAGGACCCTCATTGCTAATAATATTATTGACTTACCTAGGCCTCAACCCTATGAACCATAAGTGAAGCCTACTTGGTGGAGTGATTCTAATCATTATGAATACCATAGGAATCGAGGACACAAAAAAATGATTGCATGTGCCTAATACATGTGGTGCAAGATTTGATTGATAATGGTGTAGTTAAGGTGGAAGGGCCCCAAAACAATGACGATCATACATCCTTTAAAATACCTTTCTTTAATCATGAGAAAGGTGTGTCTTCAAATTTAAATAATCATGGCAACAATTCTAAAGGTAACAATAATGTCAATTTTTCTCATCATTATGAAAATACTATCAATACCTTATCCAGACATGAGAATGTTGTTAATGTTGTGGTGATAAAGGAACAACTCAAAATGGACATTTCTAATGCCATCAATAGGGGTAAAGCATCAAGTTCTACCATACAAGGAGGTGCTCCTAAACCTATTGGTCCTACACAATGAAGTATTTTGGATAAACAAACATCTACTACAACAAAGAAATATAGTTTAGCTAATCAATTGCAAACGACTCCAGTACAAATTTCTATTTTGGAGTTTTTAAAACTCTCCCAATAACAAGGAGATCTTGGAAAAATATCTAATGGATACTAATGTTCCTATAAAATTGGAGGAAGATAAGTTTCAAAATATGGTAGGACATCTTGTTGCTCCACATTTCCTTTCATTTTTAGAACAAGATGATATGTCCATTACTCATCCTAAAAATTTTCCCTTGCGTATAGAAGTTTTAATCCAAAGGAATAGGGTCAAGAGAGTCCTCATTGATGGAGGAGATGGTCTCAACATTTGCACTTTGAACATTTTCAAGTCTTGAGAGTTATATGAATCATCTATTGATCCTAAAAAGCAAATAACCATCAAGGCTTATGATAATTAAGAAAGATCTTTGAAAGGCATGATTGTTTTACCCATTGAAGTTGGACCTATCAAGAAAGACACCATATGTTGAGTCCTTGACATGAAGTTAACTTATAATATCTTATTTGGAAGGCCATGGATTCATGAGATGCAAGCGGTACCTTCCACCTATCATCAATGTATTAAATTTCCACACATGGGTGAAGAAATCACAATTGGAGGAGATTATAATCCCTTTCAATATTGCAACACATTGAAACCTCTTAATTCTCTATTTATTTCTCATAATAGGGAAGGAATCATTCCTAATTTCACCATTGAAGAAGCTAAAGAGGAAGGTCCTAAGTTAACATCAAATGCTACATCTACTTCCAATCCTAATCAAACTAACTCATCTACATAAACTAAGGGAAAGGAGAAAGTGAGTTATGAGGGTATAAGTTATAAAAGGTAGAAATTTCAAAACCCTCTGAGGATGAGAGAGAAAAAATGAAGAAGGATCATTACCAAAATATGAATGAGATGATAAATAAGTTTGAAAAGCAATGTAGAATCAATTCCAAAGGAGTGGGGGAATATTTTGTTTCCCTATTTGATTTGCCAACTTACCAAAAGACACATGGGAAACCATCAAGTGCTCATGCACCTCACAAATATAACTCTGATTTTGTAAGAGAATGAAAAATCAGCCCTAGAAAAGGAGAACAATGAATTTTTACAATGGCTCTACAATGAGGAAGATACTTTAAACAATCCCATTGAAAGAGTGCAACATATCAATATCCAAACCGATCAATATGTAAAGGGATTTAAAATTATGCAAAAAATGGGATACAAGGTAAGAGGACCCTTAGGAATTAGGAATAGAGGACTTCTAGAACCTATTGAACCTCCTTGGAGGTCAAATAATGAGAAACCCAGAATAGGGTATCAAGAAAAAGTAGAAATTTTAAGCCCTATGCATGATTTTCATGAACATGTACACATGGTAGGATCCGAGAGTGAGGATGATTCTGAAGACTATGAGTGGGATACCCTATCTGAAGACTCTTGTCATGATAAATATGTTGATGTTATTCATACCTATCCTAACATTCCTAATGCCAAAAGTCATGACAATGAAAATCAAGGTTTGAATTCTATACAAGCACCAAATGAGCCTCAAGAATCCAATATAAGTCAAGCATCTAGTGACAACCAATGGATAGGTGAACCTTGGGTAAATTCATGGGGGGGTGACTCAAATGTTATATTTAACCTGGATGCATTCTTTCCCATGGAAATCCATGAGGAATCTAGTGAAGAAAATTTTGATCCTCCTTCCATGTAAAACCTTGAGAAAGCACATGTTATTAGCCTAAGTGATACAATGTACGAACCCTCAAATGAGGTCATTTCCTTGAATCCTTTGAATGAAAACTTGCCTAATGATTCTTTATCCTTTCTTCATCCTAAGCTCATTGATTGGTACTTAACCAAACCAAATTACCTACTATACTTTCTCAATGACAATGCAATGGCTCAATACCTAAACGCAGTTGAGCCATCTTCTTCCATCAACGAATACAATCTGGAGATGATGATAGAGGCAGGGGTCCAATCTCTCAGTCCACTAAATAAAAGAAATAAATTCAAAAAAATGAAAAGGTCTAGTGGTGAAAACCACCATGTGGCAGTACTAGCACCTAAAATAGTAAAAATATTAGATGTTTCTGAAGGTGAAAACCTAATTGTGGCACCTAAGGAAGAGAGGTTGGATATCCTACCAAAAAATTATGATGAGAGATATCCTATTCTCATAGAGCCAATGGAAAAGGTTAACATTGGAACTAACTTGGAACCAAAGTTTATTCACTTATCATCATCATTAACCCCATCAGAAAGGAAGGAGTTCATCAAATTATTTCAAGAAAAGAAAATCAACTTTGCATGGTCATATGTAGACATGCCAAGGTTGGATCCAATTTTTATAATGCACCATCTTAATGTAAGACCTGACATCAAACTTGTGAAGCAAAAGTTGAGAAAAATGCATCCCCATGTATCTCTATTAGTCAAAGAAGAATTGGGAAAGATATTAAAGGTTGGATTCATAAGAGTAATAACTTATGCAGAATGAATCTCCAACATTGCACTAGATACTAAACATGAAAAATTCATTCAAGTATGCATGGTTTTTTGATACCTTAACCTTTCTTTCCCTAAGGATGATTTTCCATTACCTCGCATTGATGCTATAGTGGATTTGATGATAGGACATTCTATGTTCTCATTAATGGATGGATTTAGTGAATACAATCAGATTATCATTGCACCTGAAGACCAAGAAAATATTTCTTTTACATGCCCTTGGGGAACCTTTTCTTTGAATGTGATGCCCTTCAGCCTAAAAAATGCTAGAGAAACTTACCAAAGAGCAATGACCACTATCTTCCATGACATGATGCATACCTTCCTACAAGACTATGTGGATGATATCTTAGAAAATTCACATCAAATAAAATATCATCTTCCTATACTAGAAAATATTTTCACAAGGTTGGAAAAATTTAAAGTAAGATTGAACCCAAAGAAATGTGCATTTGGGGTCCAATCTGGCAAGCTCTTAGGCTACATAGTTTTAGCGAAAGGCATAAAAGTGGATACAGAAAAAGTAAAATAAATTATGGACATGGAAACTCCCAAAAATATTAGTCAAATGAGGTCACTTCAAGGAAGACTTCAATCCATTAGGAGGTTCATTTCTCAATTAGCGGAAAAGTGCCATTTTTTCAAAATATTGCTACCTAAGGATACCATTTTTACATGGGATGATGAATGTGAACAAGCCTTCACTTTATTGAACACATACTTGGTAAACCCACCTATCTTGATGCCTCCCATCAAAGGGAAGCCTTTACTACTATTTATTTCAGCAACAAAGAGATCTTTAGCAGTTTTATTGGCACAAGAGGATAATGAAGGAAAAGAAAGAGATATTTACTTTTTAAGTAGAACTTAGATCAAATATGAATTAAACTAGCTTCATGGAAAGAGATTTTCTAGCAGTTTTTTTTGCCTCACAAAAACTAAGACATTACATGTTGAAACACAAGGTTAATTTGATTGCAAAGATTGATCCCTTAAAGTATTTTTTTAGTAAAACAACCCTAACAGGAAGAATTTCTAAATGGGTGATGGCACTTAGTGAATTTGACATTGAGTATGTGGATCACAAAGCTATCAAGGGCCAAGTTATTTATGCTCAATTTTCTGAAAATCCACTAGTCTCTACTCATCCTATCCAAGTTGAATTCCCAGATGCAGAAATAGTCAATGTGGAAGCCAAGGCATGGAAATTATATTTCAATGGATCCTACACTCAAAATGGTTCAGGGGCTAGAATTTTATTGATCACACCACAAGGGTACACCATTCCAAAATTTTATAAACATTTTTTCCCATGTACAAACAAAATTTCATAATATGAAGCTTTATTCAAAGGTATCAAAATGGCTTTAGAATCGAACATCACAGAACTGCAAGTTTATGGGGACTCCCAATTGGTCATCAATCAAATCAATGATGAATATCAAACCAAGGATGAAAAATTGATGCCATATAAGAGAAAGGTATATGAATGGAAGAAATAATTTCCCTTAATCACATTTGAGAAAATTCCAAGGGACAAGAATAGAGCTATAGATGTTATGGCTACTTTGGCTTCGTTACTCCAAGTGCCTGATCAAAATATGAGGTACAAATTCTTGGTGGAAGAGTTGGTAAAATTGGATTTTGACCTTCTTGAAACCCAAATCATTTCTCTTATTGATGGACATGAATCACCTTGGTATGGACCAATTTATTCATATTTCAAAGACAAATTTTTACCTATAGACCAAACCCATGCCCAAAAATGACATTTTCTATGACAAGCCGCTCATTATACCATCCTATCATATATATTGTATCCCAAAGGTCTTGACAGAATGCTTCTTAGGTGTCTAGAGGATGATAAATCAAGCTTATATTTAAAAGACACTCATGCGGGGATTTTTGGGTCACATTCGAGTGGGTTGAATTCAGCTAAGAAAATCCTTTGTATGGGGTCTTTCTAGAAATAACTTAGAAAAATATGCTTGTCGCTTTGTCAAAGTGTGTGCGAAATGCCAATACCATGGAGACATGATCCATGCACCTACACAAGAATTGCATCCATTTATCACACCATGATCATTTTACCAATGGGGTTTTGATCTTATTGGAATTATTTATCCACCTTCTTCCAATGGTCACAAGTATATAATAAAAACAATATAATATTTTACCTAATGGGTAGAGGTCATACCTTTGACAACTACCATGGGAAAACAAGTTTCTATGTTTATCCTTAATCACATCATTTGTAGATATGATATTCTTCATGCCATCATCATGGATAATGATAGAGATGATCTAAGGTGTGCTTGTACAAACATAATCTAGGAATTTGATTATCCTAGCCTTCCCTACATCCTAAACACACTTCTAGGATCTATAAGTCTATTCTCTTCTGGCCTAAGATTATCCTAACTCAACTCCAAGAGTTAGTCTCTTTGTTCTTCACCTTGAGAAATCACTGACATTAGGGGTACTTCAACTCTTCACTCTTCTTTGGATAACTCCAAGTGAAAAATCTTTACAACATCTTCACAAGTACTGTAGGGGTTGAAACTCTTGCTAAGATTACTTCCTGACTCCCACATAATCCCATTAGAACATGCCATGATTGGTTCTTAAAATAATCATGAGACAGCCAAGGGATTTTGTCTTTTAAGCCCACTGGGTTATTTAAGTCCCAAGTGACAGTAAAACTACTCGGTTAATGAAGACCTGAGTGACAGTGAATCTGCTCGGTTAATGGAGCTCGAGTAATAGAGAGTTTTTTCCACTTCTCTCATAGAACTTCCAAAAAATTCTAGAAATTTTATTAATATTTTGATAAAATTTTGCAAAACCTAAAGGATTATGGTGGTCTTAGAATTCTAAGGTGCTCAGACAATGGTTCCCTTGAATTCAGGGCTAATAGGGAAAATAGGGTATTTTTAGCAATCTTCTGATTTTAGCTCGAAAATCTACCTTAATGGATTGGCCAATGCCTAATCCTCTCAGAGGTTATGTGTAATACCTTTATTATTTAGAAAGCATTCTTGGTTCCATCCTTTCAAGTCTTCCCCTGTAATTACATGTCATTAGTATTCTATCATGCACCTAACCGGGTACACTAAAACTCGCTTAGGGCATGATCTTAAAAGTAGTTAGCTGGTTCTTCCAAGCTCTTCCTTCCATATGCACACTGTACAATGGTTTCCCATCCATATCCCTTAGATCTATGATTATTTTTATGGTGGAGAGCTACGGGGAAGCCATATTTCCTAAAAATACCAAAACAACAACAGTAACTACTCTACTTGCAAAATGCTTTGAAAAGTAAATCTACTAAACTAAAAACAAATTCACTATGAATTAAAAGTTTTTAAAACTATCTATGCTTTTCTAACACAACACTAGATCACTTATTTCAATCCATTTATCAACTCATAAATTCAAAACAAGTTGACTCACTGTAAAAACTAGAACTCAGAACTCTTTCATTCAAAATCAAAATTGCCTAATACATCTGTCTATCTTCTCTATTGTATCTTCTTCTCATCATCCTCATGGAAATGGAATCCATCATCACAAAATATTCCTTGTCCATTATTATAGGCCATTACATTTAAGACCCATCATCATTCTTCAAAGGGAATCCTATTCTTCCAAATGTTGTCATGCAACTTTTGAAAATTGCAAATGTTGTCATGCAACATTTCGACAACATTGACCACTTGGCATAGAACACAATTTAATGATCTCCAATCAACCTAGAATGATGCAAAACTATTCTAGAGACCATTTTATCATATTCCTACCCTTTCCTATGCCTTGAAGGATTTTGGATCAATTTCCCCACTTTTAGGATTAATCTACCTCTAAACACTAATAAAGCATAAATATCTAGGTTAGATTGATCCTACTCAAGTCCACCTAGCTAGACACTTGCAAGAATTTTTAAGTTTAAAACCAAACTCTACTAACTTGGCTAAGTTCAGTACAAGAAAAAAAAAATTGGAGTAAGGATTAGCATAGGTGCTCGTACATTATCCTCCCCAAATGAAGAGACTTCAATCCATCCTCTGATTAAGAAATTTTAATCAATGCCCAAATTTTTAAACTCCATATCCTTGATCTAGGTAGCCTCTGTACCTTCTTTTCTATGACATTTGATCAGGTGCTCATAGTATGTTCTATGTCTAGTCTTTTTTTAGGCCCTTGAATCAAGTATCCTCTCTAATCTTTTACGTGGTGTAGGGTTCAGATTCAGATCATCCACCTCTTGTATAACCTCTATAAGACTTTGGTATGGATCTAGAATAGGTCCCTTATAGAGGACAAGAACTACTAAATTGAAGACCAGAGATAGACCAATATCTTTAGGGAGCTCTACATTATAGGAATTGTTACCATATTTGGATAGAATAGTGCATGGCCCTAATATTCTCATCTGCAACTTATGTGGTACTCCCTTCTGTTGTTTGTCTTTGTTTAGATTGACCATGACTAGATCTCCTACTTGGAAATGAACTTCCTTTTTCCTTCCATCCACCTTTTTCTTGATCTTTTCTACATTCTCTGTTAGTGTCTTTCTCATTGTTTCATGCACCTCTTTCATGGAGTGTGCAAAGTCTTCAAGATAACCACTATCTTTTTCTCCATCCTTCATTTATCTGAGCTCAAATATACCTCTAGGGTGCAATACATAAACAATTTCAAAAGGACTCTTTCCATAAGTTTTGTTTATTTTGTCATTGTATGCATACTCTACCTTTCCTATGAGTTGATCCCAAGTTTGACCATACTCCTTTGTGAGACACCTCAATAGGTTCCCAAGGATTATATTAACTACTTTTGTTTGACCATCTATTTGAGGGTGATGTTTAGACCCAAAGGACATATTGGTTCCCAATTTGTGCCACAATGTCTTCCAAAAGTGACTCATGAATTTAGTGTCTCAGTCAGAGACTATGCTTAAGGGTAAGTCATGGATTCTTACCACTTCCTTGAAGAATAATTTTGAAATATGACAAGCATCATGCACTATCTTACATGGGACAAAGTGTGCCATCATACTGAACCTATCCACAATGACATAGATATTTTCCATTCCTTTCTTTGTCTTTGACATTCCCACAATAAAATCCATTCTCAAATGTTCCCAAGGTCTACTTGGAAGGGGGAGAGGTTGGTAAAGGCCTACATTTGAGGATGTGCCTTTGGATTTCTAACACACCACACAACATTCCATATACTTTTTGATATCCAAATTCATTTTAGGCCAAAACTAAAACGTGTGCACTAACTCTTGAGTCTTATTGAATCCAAAATGGCCACTAAGTACACCATTGTGCTTTCCTTGGATCAAATTTTCCCTAATTGATCCTCTAGGGACACATAACTAACCCCGTTTGAACAATAGATCACTTTGCATAGTATATTTAGAAAACTCATTGTGAAAATAGTATTTATACTCTTTACATACCTTGTATGCTGCTACAAAGTCTTCAGCTTCTACATATAGATCTTTGAAACTATCAATACCCAGGCTCTAAAATTGTACTTCTTATACTGTCAGAATTCTTCTACTAAGTGCATCACCCACTTTTTTTTTCACTCCTTTCTTATTCTTGACATTGAAGGTGTAATCCTACAAGTACTCCACCTATTTCATGTACTTGTGACTGAGCTTGTCTTGTGAATTCATAAAGTTAAGTGCTTGATTGTCTGAATACACCACAAATTCCTTTGGAAGAAGATAATGCCTCCATTTTCTTAGTGCTTGGACTAGAGAATACATCTGTAAGTCATAGGAAGAATACTTCCTCTTAGAATCATTTATCTTCTCACTAGGAAAAGCTATTGGTCTTCCTTCTTGGCTTAGTATTTCTCCAATGGAAACATTTCTATCATCACACACAACTATGAAGAGCTTGTCAAAGCTTGGAAATATCAAGATAAGTTGAGTGGCAATATTTTTCTTTAGCAACTCAAATCCTTGGTCAGCTTTCTCATTCCATACAAACTTTTTATTCATTCCACCCTTAATGGTATCTAACATAGGATAAAAAAATATCACTAAAATATTTAATGAATTTCCTATAGTACTGAGCTAGACCATGAAAAATTCTCACCTCTATTGTAGATTTTGGAGTAGGCCAATTGACAATGACTTCTACCTTATTTGGATCCATCTTGAGACTTCCATGAGACAATACAAAATTGAGATATACTAACTCCTACTTGAGGAATTCACACTTATCCAAATTAATCATTATATTCTCTTCATGTATTCTCTTGAAATTAATCTATAGATGTCTGATATGCTCTTCTTTAGTCTTGCTAAGGATTAGTATATTATCTAGATACATTACTACAAATTTGACAATGTAGTATTTTAGGAATTTGTTAATAAGTTTCATGAATGTAGATGGGGTATCTGATAACCCAAATGACATTACAAGCCACTCATACAAACCTTATGTGGTTTTGAATATTGTTTTACATTCATCTCCCTCATTGACTCTGATTTGGTGATAACCACTCTTTAGGTCAATCTTTGTAAAGTACCTTTCTCCTCCTAAATAGTCCATTAGGTCTTCTATCCTAGGAATATGAAACCTATACCTAATTGTGATTCAGTTAATAGCCCTAGAATCAGTGCATAGCCTCCAAGTTCCTCCCCTTTTATGGTTCTAGGACAGTGGGTACGACACATGGGCTAGTACTCTTTCTAATGAGGCCTTGGTTTAGCAACTCTTAGATTTGCTTGGCAATTTCCTTATTTTGTTGAGGGGTCATCTTATAGGAAGCTTTGTTAGGAAGGGTAGCTCCTAGGATAAATTCAATTTGGTGACTAATAGATCTCTTAGGGGGTAGGCTTGTAGGTTTTCTATCACTGAAAATGTCAATGTACTCTTGAAGTAACTCCTTTACCTCTTTTGGAATCTTTGTCTTCTTGACTATCTTCTCTGCATCTTTCCCTTTTGGCTTTAAAACCAAACCATATGCTACTCCCTCTCCTTCTTTTAGAGCTTTTAGGAACTCCTTCTCACTCACCAGTAGGTCAATAGGACCTGAAGTCTTCACTTCTCCTTCTAACAATGATTGTATTTTAAAAGTCACACCATCCTTCTTAAAGTAATATGTATTCTTAGTTCCATCACGCATGGCTTCTGTGTCAAATTTCCATGGTCTACCAAGTAAAAGGTGACATGCATCCATAGGTAGGATGTCAAAAAATACCTAATCCTTATATTATCCCAATTGAAAACTCCACCCATGCTTTTTCATTCACAAGGACATGTTATCCCTTATTCAACCAAGTAACCTTGTATGGGTTACTCTGTGGAATCCTTTTCATTTTCAGCTAAATGACTACTTCCTCTAGTACAATATTATCAATAGACCCCGATTCTATGATGATTCTACATACTTTACCCATTATCATGAATTTCACTCTAAAGAGTGATCTCCTCTAGCTCAGTTCCTCTTTCAATGGCTCTTTAATTAGTGTCCTCCTCATCATTAATTTCTTTCCTTCCTCTGACTCTAAGGGTACCTCAGGGTGTTTGTTTCCATCACTAGAATCCTCTTGAACATATTCTACTCTCTTGTCACCTCCATGAGAAGTAGAACCTTTTTCTAGACACCTATAGGAAGTATGTCCCATCTGATTATAGTGATACAATTTCATTTTTGCAAAGTATGAACCTCTTCCTTGGCTACTGCCTCTTCCTCTCCAATTATTCTTAGAGCCTCTTCCTCTTTTGAAGCTTCTTCTACTTGAACTTCCTTATTGTTGTTCTATCAGCTTAGTCTCCCCTTAATTCTTGGACTCCAAACTTCTACCAGCATTTCCACTTCTTTATCCTCTTTTATCTCTTCCTCTACCTCTACCTCTATTATTATTGGAGTCTTGTTTCTTTCTCAACTTTCTTTCTCAGCTTTTCTTGCACCTTTATTGCAAGTTGGTGGTATCTATGAATAGTTGTAGGAGTGAGTAAACTTAACTCATCTTGAATAGTCCATTTTAGACCATTAAGGTATCTAGCTACCTTAACACTTTCATCTTCTCTAATCTTTAATCTCATGCATAGCCTTTGAAACTCTTCAGTGTAAGAGTTAACATCGGAGTAGTTTTGCCTAAGACTTTGTCTCCTTTTATGCAACTCAATTTCATAGTCTTCAAGTACATACGCTTCTCTAATTTTGGCTACCATATCCTTCCATGTAGCTATAGGCCTCTTTCCTTCCTTCTATCTCTCAACTTGGATAATTTTCCACCAAGTGAGTGCATACCCTCTTAGTCTAGCCTTAGAAACTTTAACTTTTTGTACTTCTATTATACCATCACATTTAAAGTGATTTTCTAGTCCTTCAATCCAGTCTAGGACTATTTATGCCTCCATCTTTCCAATGAAGATAGGGACTCTTTCCAATGCTTTACCACTCAAATCTGTTATTGTCTTTAAGAATGGTTTCTCAGTGAGGATAGAGTCAGGTTTAGAGGCTTCATCATCTAATGCAATCTCCTTACTTTTTCCTTCAACCTTGTCCTTCACTTCTTCTATCTTTTCTTCCACTTGGCCCACTTTGTGTTTGAATTGTACCAATCTTTCTTTGAATAGTTTATTATCTTATTCCTACTCATCTTCACACAAAGAGGGATTGATAATGGGTCCTAAGCCACTCCCAGCTACCAAACCACCTTGCAAACACAACAATGTCGAATAAAAAACATAATGAGAGAAGAAACAAGAAAGATCCTTTGTATTAATTGAGTAAAATCATTACATGTTGGGTCATAAGGCCTTCCCTATTTTGGCCATATACAATTAATGAATTATAGAATACTCTTCATACATGCAAGGTCACAAACCTGCCTTCTAGATAATTCAATGCTTAATCTTCTATCTTATCTAGGACCCCTAACTGCTGCCTAAAGCTAAGAACAAAGAAACAAATATATACAAGAGTCCAAAAGAGAGGTTGGTGCTCAAATCCATAAGAGAGACCCAAATTTAGGTCCACTAAGATCCCAATAAGAGACTCCAAATTAATTAAGCCAAGAAAATTAAATGAAGAAGTTGGCCACCATATCCAACTCAAAAATAAACATCTCGGGAAAAGGTTGACCGAGAAATAGAGTGACTAAGGAAAAGAACACCATGAGAAATAGGAAACAAAACCTGAGCAACATGAAATAAACAAGCATGCCCGAGTGACAGAACCTGAGCAACAGGAACAAGCATGCCCAAGACATAGTACCAGAGAAGAAGAAAAAACATGCCCAAGAAACAAAACCCGAGTAGTAGAGACCAACCTGAAACAATCATTACCAAGCAATAGAGCCTGAGTAATAGAGTACTTCCCAAGCAACCTCCAAATTAACTAATGAACAAAACACACATTTTTTTTGTTGATCAACATTGCCAATGACCTAAGATTCTCCCACATTAGACACCTAGGTTTACAAGAAATGATTCTCTGATTCATGTATCAGGTCCAACCTAAAATGAATCCAGCTTAGATTGAGAAATCCAAGATGAGTCCTCAATCGGTTTGTTCTTCCATTTTACCATATACTCCATGTATTCCTTTCCTCTTGTACTTCTGCCAATTCTTTGTTTCAAAATCTTCTCAACTTCCTCTATCTATTTCTTTGGATAATTACTTGGTACTGTCACTTCTTCATCAGGTTTATGATATTCATACAAGTCTAAAATATTGAATATAGGTGATATATCCATGTCATTAGGTAATTCAACTTCATAGGCATTTCCACTGTCAAATCTTCTCAGTATTCTATAAGGACCAAATTTATTCATTTTCAGTTTACCATATGTTCCAATTGGAAATCTTCCCTTCTTCAGATGAACCATAACTGCATCACCAACTACAAATGTTTTATGTCTTCTTGATCTATCTACACTATCCTTGTATTTTAAATTTCTTTTTTCCACCTTCTATTTTATAACTTCGTGCAATGTCTTCATGAACTCAACAAATTCCTCTACTTCTACACTTATTTTCTCTTCTCCAATAATATCTCTCAAATATGATATACCTCTCGATTGTGTGCAATGAAAAATATCAAAATAAGTTTTTCTAGTACTTCTATTTACTAAACTATTGTATGCAAACTCTACTTGTGCCAACATCAAATCCCAATTACTTGGTGTGTCTTCAACTAGGCATCTAAACAATTTACCCAAACTTTGGTTTACAAACATTGTTTGTCAATCAATCTGTGGATGAAATGTAGAACTAAACTTCAACTCAGTATCCAAATTCTTCCAGAGTGTTCTCCAAAAATATCTTGTCAAACTTACTATCTCAGTCAAAGATGATGCTCTTTGGTAATCCATGTAATCTAACAATTTCTTTAAAGAAAAGATTTTTTATATGTAGTGCATCTAATGTTTTCTTACATGGTATTAAATGTGTCATCTTAGAGAATATATCCACAAAAATAAATATGGAATCATTACCTCTTGCTCTCCTAGGTAAGCTAAGAACAAAATCCATGCTGATATCTGTAACCACCTGAATTTTGTCTATCACAACTATGGACCCTAATTGCCCTAAGTGTGATCATACCCTCGATTTATGTCCAAATGACCCTATTACTGCTTGGCATAATTCCTTTAAATCAATTTAATATCCTAGGTGATTTTTATCACTGATTTATATTAACTATTATAGCCATACAATTTTGACCAATCAAATCAAATCAAAATCAAACATGGCTATAGTATTTAATTATAAAGAAATTAAATAAATCCCTAAATCAAATACCCACTTGCAATCAACCCATTCCCCTAGCCTATTTAATTTAATTAAAATGGCTATAGTTCCCTAATTATTAAAAAGCAATTTCATTGTTTAAATAATTAATTCCTATATTTCTAAATGAATTAAATAAGTTTATTTCATTTATTAGTATTCCCCTAAACCCCAACCTAACCTATCTCAACCACTTCTACCCTGGGTTCTAACCCTTCTCAACCCATTCACCCATGTTAATCTAGTCCTAATCCTAAATTCTACTCTAACCCACCTCCTAATGTTGTCATATTCCATTAAGGAATACTTAGCAACTCCACCCACTTGAGAAAGTCCACTTTCTCAAGCTGGACTTTCTTAAAGTCCATATTCTCTTACATCCTCCCTTCC
>MU224749.1:1611280-1626682 GCA_018584345.1 Thuja plicata
CCATTCCCCTAGCCTATTTAATTTAATTAAAATGGCTATAGTTCCCTAATTATTAAAAAGCAATTTCATTGTTTAAATAATTAATTCCTATATTTCTAAATGAATTAAATAAGTTTATTTCATTTATCAATATTCCCCTAAATCTCAACCTAACCTATCTCAACCACTTCTACCCTGGGTTCTAACCCTTCTCAACCCATTCACCCATGCTAATCTAATCCTAATCCTAAATTTTACTCTAACCCAGCTCCTAATGTTGTCACATTCCATTAAGGAATACTTAGCAACTCCACCCACTTGAGAAAGTCCACTTTCTCAAGCTGGACTTTCTTAAAATCCATATTCTGTTACATCCTCCCTTCCCTCTTTAAGGCCTTCATTAATGCCTTCATTAATAAAGATGCCTTAAGCCCATGTCTCTCCCATGCCTTATTAATGCCTTGGGTATTAATGACTCTTACATATTCATTTATGAGCCTCCTGATTCATAAATGAACCTTGTCCCCCCTCTCTCTCTCTCCCATTCTTCTATAAATAGAAGCCTATTTTGAGAGCAAATAAGCCTTGACCTTAGAATAAAAATTACATTGTTATGCTGTTAGATTTATTCTAGACTCATATTTCACCCATTTTATCATGCTAGTTTAGTGTTTTCATTTCATCTTTTAGAGCTAGATTGCATGCTTTATCATCTTTTAGCTTGTTTTTAATCTAAAATCCTTCATGCTAGGTTGTATTCGTTACTTATTTGTAGCATATTATGAGGGCTGATATGTTACTAATTACACTCCTCCTAGTTAGCAAGCAATAGGTCGATATTAGTGATTATGCATGTTTTATCTAACCTTTCAAGCTAATGCAATAACTTATTGAGTGTTTGTGTCATTTTCAACAGGTACCCATTTACACACACACAATATCACTCGAAGGTTTCTCTTGAATAGTAATAGGTGTATAGAAACCAATATTCTGACTTAGTCCTTTTACAACTTGACAAAATCCACATCTTTTCACAAATTTCTAAACATCCTCATACAAATGAGGCCAAAAATATCTTTCCTTCAGCAAACTTTATTTTTTATCAATACCATAATGTCCATCCAATCCACTACTATGTTTCTCCTTACTCAAATTAGTTCTCATTGATCCTCTTGGTATGCACAACTAAATACCTTTGAAAAACATATCTTCTTGAATGAATTAATATTCATACTTACTTGATTAATTTGAATTAGGTTCTCTGCACACTCTCCACTACTCTAAAAAATCAGGATCACTTTCATGCAAGTGTTTCATATCATCAAAACCAAGAAATTGAATTCTCATTTCAGTCAAAAAAGATCTTCTTCTACTCAATGCATCAGCAACTCAGTAAGAAACTCCACTCTTATGCTTAATCACAAATGTGAAACTCTCCAAATACTCTACCCATTTCATGTGTCTCTAATTCAACTTATTTTGACTACCCAAATACTATAAAGCCTTATGATTAGTATACAACACAAATTCATTTGGAATCAAATAATATCTCCATTTCTTCATAGCTTGAATAATAGCATAGACTCTTGATCATAGACATAATATTTTATTTTCACATCATTCAACTTTTCACTAAAGAAAGCAATAGGTTTACCTTCTTGAGTCAAGGCAACTCCAATTGCACTTCCACTTGCATCACATTCAACTTGAAATACCTTATTGAGATCAGGTAATGCTAACATAAGTAATTCAACAACCTTCAGTTTCAAAGACTCAAAGCTCTTATCAGCTCCATGTGTCCATTTGAATTCTCTCTTGTCTCATCTCATTGTCTTAGTCATAGCATTACAAATAGAACTAAAATTTCTGATAAACTACCTATAAAAACTTGCCAATCCATGAAATTTTCTTTACCTCACTGACATTCTCAGGTGTACAACAATTTAGTATAGCTTCAACCTTCATAGGATCCATCTTCAAACCATCATCTGAAATCACAAAACACAAATACACAAGCTCTTCTTTCATGAAGGAACGCTTTTTCAGATTTATCAACAACTTTTCCTCTTTCAATCTCTGCAACACCCTTCTTATATGCATCAAATTCTCTTCTCTAGTCTTACTAAATATTAGAATATCACCAAGTATACAATCACACCTTTATTCAATAATTTCTTCAAAACTTCAACCATTAACCTCATAAAATTACTCGGTGCATTATTTAAACTAAAATACATAACCAACCACTCATACAAACCTTCCTTTGTCTTGAAATCAGTCTTCCATTCATCACCTTCTCTTATTCTAATATGATGATACCCACTTTTCAAATTAATTTTGGTAAAATATCTTCCTCCACTCAAACAATCCATTATGTCATCCATTCTCAGTATAGGAAACCTATATTTTACTGTGATCTTGTTGATTTGTCTGGAATTAGTGCACATTATCCATTCTACATTCTTTTTAGGTGCCAACACACCAGGTACTACACATGGACTCAAAATTTCTCAGATCAAGATTTTATTCAACAATTCATGAACTTGTTAGTTAAGCTCTTCATTCTTAGTTGATGTTAACCGATTTGGTGCCTTGTTCGATAAACTATCTCTAGGAATTAGATCCATATAATGCCTAATATGTCTCATTGGTGGAAAACCAATAGGAACATTATTTGAAATTATCTCCTTGTACTCAGTGAGTAACTTCTCAACTTCTGCAGGAATTTTATCTTCTGTATTTTTACTCAGTTTGTTAGGAATCAAAGCATAAAAAATATCATTTGTTTTCAAATATTTAACAAACTGTCTACCTTCCATCAGAGAAAATTTCACAGATGTACATATTTCACTAGCAGATTCTTCAACCAAAGGTAACAAAACTTTCTTCTTTCCATCAACCCAAAAAGAATATCTATTCAATATTCCATCATGTATAGCATGTCTGTCATATTTCCAAGGTCTACCCAAAAAAATATGACAACAATCCATAGGCATAATATCATACAACACCTTATCATAATAATTTCCAATCTTCAGATTCACAAAACATTTTTCACTTACCATTAATTTATGCTCATCATTGATCCATGAGATCTTATAGGGTTTTGGATGCTTCATCCTCTCCAACTACAACTTTGTGATTATTTCCTTAGATGCTAGATTCCCTGAGCTTCCACTTTCCACAATCACCTTTCAAACCTTTTCTGTAATTCTACATCTGGTCTTGAACAAACTTTTCCTGATAGGATCTTGTTTATCCTTCTCACTCCATAGTATCCAAAAGATCATGAGATTTCCTTATCAGCTTCATTAGGCGACTCCTCTTGCACCAAGGAATTTATTCTACTATTGGTCTTATTTCTTATATGTGTACACTCAAAGGATTTATTTCCTTCTTCCCTAAAATTGTAACAAGTTACTTGGAATCCATTTCTGCTATAACCACCTCTGGAGTAATTACCTCTTCCTCGGTATGAACTTCCACCTTTCCATTCAGTCTTTCCTTTATCTTGAGATGTGTCTGAAAATGACTTGTCTGGTTTAGATCTATTTTTTTCACCATGAGATCTACCTCTTCCTCTAGGGAATCTACCACCTCTACCTCTTTGTCTTTTCTCATATCTTTTGTTCAGCTTCTCCTCAGCTTTTAAGGAAAATTAATATGCCTCCTCAATTATTTCCATCTTGACCAAGCTAATCTCATCTTGTATAGAAATTCTCAAGACATTCATATATCTTGCCACTCTTTCCACCTCATCTTCAACATGTCCAGATCTGATGTCTAATCTGTAGAATTATTTAGTGTAGTATTTCACATATTTATCCTTCTTTTTCTAGCTTTTCATTCTCCTAATTAGGTTAATCTGATAATCACAAGGTAAAAACTTGCCTTTCAATTTGTTTACCATCTTACCCCATACCTTGATTTTGTCTTTACCTTTCTTCTTCTGATCCAATTATAGGTGTTCCCACCATAAGGATGCATGACCTTTCAACTTTATGCTTACAATATTCACCTTCTTATCCTCTGCTACATTATCATATTCAAAGTAATTTTCTATCTCAATTATCCAATCAATCAATTCATCAGAATCCAATTTTCCACTATACTCAGAAGGATTAAACTAAGGTGTAGATTTAAAACTTGTCAACGCTCTCAGGAATCTTTCTTCTTCCTAGTCCATCATAGGTGTAGGTGAATCTTCACCTTGAAAATATTCCAATTTATCATCACTAACATAATAAAGATGTCTTCCTCTCCACTAGGTTGTCTCAATAGATTCTAATCTAGTAGCCATCTATCTAAGCATATCAGCTAGACCTAGATCTACATTTCCTCTCCCACAAACCATCTTGAATCCCTCTATAATTGTAGCTCAGATAAAAATATACAACCCAACAACAATATCACCAACTAGGGTTAGGATTTACAAGAAGGAACTTAGATCTCACCAATTCTCTAATACCACCTGATGCAAAGAGGGATTGATAATGGTGCATGTTATGCCCTGCATACCCATCCCTACATTTTGTGTGCAAAATGTTGGGTCCCCCTTTTTTTTCTATTGGCTCTTGCCTTGTTTTCTTTGCCTTTGTTTCTTTTGTTTTCTTCTCTAGGTTTTCCTTCCCATGAGGTTTTTTTTTTTCACTTTTGTCATTCATGTCTCTAGGACCCGGTCCCGGAGTTCGTTGTTTCCTTTCTAGAAGCTGGATTTCAAACTCTGGGATTCTCCGCCGTGATGTCTTCTTTTCGTAAGAAGACATGGTTGTTTGGATTCCCCAGGCCCAGAGTCTGGAGATTTCCCTATTCCAAAGTTTATAGAGAGAAGGTAACTTGATTTTTACCTCAAGTATAAATAAGATTTACATGTCATTTTCATAGTTATCGTGATTAAAAACACTTAGAGTTTTTAGAGCGATTCTTTGGTGAAATGAGTGCGAATTTCTCTGAGCTTAGTGTGTAATGATGAATCAATATTCAGTAGCTTTTCATGAGCGTTAGAGGTCAAAAGTTGTAGAGCGGTTCTAGTACCTCTCCCTTTCATCATTCTTTGGATTCACAGGTTGGTTCTTCTGGTTCTTTCCCTTGCTTCATTTGTTTATGTTTCAGTTTTGTTTTGTTTGTTTCTGGTTTTTGTGTTTCTCATTGTCTAGTTTGCCACCCGTTGGTGGTCGGCTCTACCAGAGGGTTGTCCTCCCTTTGTGTAGGTGTAAGATAATGTATATTAGTGTATATGATGTATATTTATGTATTTTGCATTTGTATATGCTTTGGCCCTTGGCCCTCCTATATTTTTAGGTATATTATGTAGATATGTTGTGTATAGCCCTCAGAGCTCGCAAGTTCTTTGTGCTCTATCATGTATTTTTGTCCCACAAGACAGAGCTTGTCGGGAAGGAGTCACCATGGTTCAAACTCAGTACCTCACTAGTTTAAACCATGGAAGCTTTCTCTCTCCTCTATATTATTGCATTGATGGCAGGATTAATTTCCCACGTATGTCATTTAAAATGTGGCCAATCTAGCATTCAATTTTGCCCCGTATTGGCCCACTTGTTCTAATCAATGCCATAACTATCTTTACACCACCTGCCATTTTAACATGTGCCAACACACATCAACCAAAGTATAGCTTTTTTACAGTCACATCGGCAATGTCTAGTTTGTCCATACTCCAGACTTCCAATAGGACCTTATCTTCTACTTTTCCTTGTCACTGCGTCAGCACACTCCGGAATGCTTAAGCCATGTTCATTTTTAGATACTCTAGAACTTTAGATGTATGTGCTAACATTTTTTTTATAGGTTTAGGATGGTGGAGAATTTCCCAGAGTTTTAATTCATGTTTATATATGTTCTGATGGTTTTTCAGTCTTGCAGGTTGCTGATAAACTGATTGAAAATGTCTGACGATTTCACACCTCTTAATAGTCCCAAACTACCAACCACCTCTACCCGGGCAGTGATGAAATCAAAGATTGAAAGAATGTTGGTGAAGCTTCCTCTAACCTCCAAGTATCCAAAGCATGGAGGTGTTGTGAGGTCTAAGATAGACTCCAAGGTTCAAGAGATAACAGATCCAAAGCCCGGGACTTGGGCCAAATTACAGGGTCTAATCCAGGCAATTTATAGGTTAAAGGAATAGGGAGATAAGACAGCCACTTACCTAGCTTCCTCTAACATCATCAAGGCCATGAAATTTCCATGTAGAGTGCAATCACCCAAATTAATAAGGTAGCTGGGGGTATTGTATAATCTAGCCACTCGCTCAGTTTTGCTTCCAGACCCCTGGCCGCTGCAATATCTTGCCAGCATCGTCACATTGGATGTTCCAACCTTTGCTTCCAGGTTGGGAATTCCAAAGTTCAAAGGGTCCACCGTAATCACCAGAGCTAGCTCACTAAAGGAGTTTGGTGAGGCCAAAATAATTTCCCAGTAGCACCTCAATAATCACTGGTTGAAGTCTCCAAAGTGAGACTATAAGAGAATGAATTTGGAAATTCCCCTTGAGGATTTCAAGGAGCCCATTCAAGTGGGCATTATATTTTTGTGTAGAATCTTTAGATGGCCCCACACTCAGGAATTTTTAGCATAGATGTATTACTTCTTGTACTACATAACAACACATAATGGGACTTTCAATTGGGTGGCAATTATATCTAATCATGTATATATGCAAATGAGGACTGTCACCCAACATTCACAATTTTATATGACTTCATATGTGTTGTGGGCATTGGCACAACAAAGGCCAGATTTTCAAGGTTTGGGATTAGTTGGAGAGCTCAGAGATGGTCTAGGATAGGTCACACCTTGGGACCATTATCCCCAATTGTAGTGGGATCTCAGCTTCAAGAATTTTTGTTGGGTAAATGATGCCTTCATTTACCACAATATTCTTACACTTACCTAAGATTTTGGGTACCACCTCTCATAGGAGGAAATGACACTGGCCAATTCTTATGGCCAATATTTAATTTATTTCAGGCATCATACATACATCAGGGTGAAAAGCTTCAATGGGAAGCCCTACCTCCTTCCCTAGTATTGCAGGGATAGAGTTATTATTTTAGAATTTTGCAGGCAGATGATGGATCTACATGCCTTCTCCACATTGAAGAAGGTCGTCAATGTCCCATTCCCCTTTTCTTATAGGGATTACACATGCATCCTTGCCATAGCCTGAGAGGTAGATAATGAGTTAAAAGGATTGGGGCTGGTTGAATTCAACCACACCCAGAGAAATTATGATCCCTGTGGCAAGATTGCCACCGCACTACCTAGGGCATCCCCCCACATGAAGATGACATTGAAGACTTCTGGGTGGATTTCTAGGATAGCTTTGGTCTCAGGGCCCAGCAACACACAAGAATGAGAAAAGGGCTCATGGAGGCATTGGACCTTTGTACATTCCCAAAGGGTTTCATGGATGACGGGCTGCTAGAAGATCCAGCATACAAGGGACAGGGGCTGGACAAATTAGACCTCCCTCCAGTGGACTGGGCCACTCTGGAGTATTTAACAATTGAAGGGGTATGCCACCCTATCCTCAAAAAAAGTCATAGGTACTTTTCCCAAGTGTGCCCAAAAAGCACCCAAAAGAAAGTAGCATTCAAAAAGACCATTCGCCCTTCAGCCGGCATCGAACCTTCTTCATCCGCCGCACCCACTGAAGAAAGAAAAAATAAAGGAAAAGAAAAAGAGGGAGTCCCGATGCCCAAGCATCCCCTCAGATTCCCACACTTTTGATGGCTAAGTTACATGATCAGATGGAGTCAGCAAAATTGGCCAGCCAATAGATCAGCATGTAGGTGGCTGGTGACCTCCCAATCCGTCTAGTAGCATCTGCTCACCCAATAGGACCTCCCTCATTGGTAGCAATGATGAATAAGTAGACTTTTGCTAAGGTAGAGTCTTCCATTATTCTGGATACTAGGGATTCTCTCACTAGGAAAAAGAAAGCAACTGTGACCCCCATACCAAGCATCGCCCTTGGTATGCCCGAGAAGCCCCTAGTGGATGTAATCTTGGATTCTCCTGAACTTGAAAATATTTCAGACTCCTCTCTGCTGCACGATGATTTTGATGATACCTTCTCAGTGGAGGAGATTTTGGAGATCTGAAAAGGTGTCAATACTATGGTAGAGGAGATTGAGGCTCAAGATAAAGAAGAGGCCCCTACAGAGGAAGAAGTTCCCATCGAAAATGAGACATCAGAGAAAGAGGCTCGGGGAGAAACTCAAATTGAGTCTGAATAGGAAGGGTTACTGGTCAAGGGGACCATAGAATTGCCAAGGTAGCCTACAGATGAGCCACCAATGGAAGGAGAACTTAGACCCCAAGGGACAACCATACCTCCAATGATCACACTCCAAGTGCCTTTGGAAACTTTGGGTGACCAAGTTCCCCAAAGCACTTTCAGTGAGGTTGTAACAGCTGACGTCATGTTAAACTTTAGCCAACAACCTCACCCACCTCTAGAAGATGTCCCAGAGGAAGAGAATATTGAAGTAGATGAGGCCAATAAGGCCCAAGAACAACATCAGCCAATGGAACAAGAGGTCCTGGACAGAGAAAATGAAGAGGTTGTCAGAACCACCGGGGAAGATGAAGTCCCTAAGAATACAGAGACTAAAATTGGGGAAAGGATCCTATGTGATTTTTCAGAGGACACCAGTATGGCAGAAAATATAGAAGGTTTCAGAGAACAAGAAATAAGAAAAGAATAGGAACAAAAGGAACTGAAATAGGAGCAGGGAAAGGAGCTCAAAGATAATGTAGACTCAGGGAATGCATCACTAGATTCAGAAATGGATCCTAATGAATAGATATTGGCAGCAAGGCTGCCCCTGCTGCCCCAATGGCTTGTAGAAACTAAGAAAAGAAAAGCTCTAGCGGTGACTATGGGTGCTCCACTATCACTGGTAGAGATGATGACCAAGAATGCCGAGACAAAGAAGCCCAAAAGGGGTTTGCTAGTCGATACTATCAGGACCAACCAAGTAGGTAGCACCATTGCAGTCATCATAACACCCCCAATAGATATAGATGTAGCAGCCACAAGGCCTAAAGATTATAGTATAATAGAGGTTGAGTTGGGGAAGAGAGACAAGAAAGGAGAATTGGACTTGCTAAAAGAGGATACCAGGGCTATAGAGGCCTGGTACGCAAAGTAGGGCCATAAGCTGCAAGAGGAAAGAGAGACAAACACTAATCTCCTAACACTTTTGGAGGAATTAACATGGTCCTTGACCGAATCCCACCCCAGTACCCCCTCTTCCAGATTGCCACTTGCATAGGGTGACGTAGACTCATTGCACATAATGAAGAAAAAGGTGCAAGTAGTAGACGAGTGGGAAGCTGAGTAGATAACAGCTATGAGAGAATTTATAGTGGCATCCCTCCTAGACTTTTATAGGGTAGATCTCACCCTTGGCCATGCGAGAAGCTCCACTCAGATATGGGAGCAAGACCTAGAAAAATATGACAAATGGAAAGATGGGTTGGAAAAGATCTGCAACCTAGGTGAGGATGTTGCCACAGAGTCTGGAATTTTGGGAAAAGAATCATATGATTCCCTCTAGGTCTAGTACTCTATACTTGCCCTCAAAATTGAGGTTTGCAAGAAACTGGTTAAGACCTTAGAAGAGAATCTAACAGGGACCTGATATCCTTTGGATTTATTTAAGGCATTCATGGTTGGGGTATCACAAGCTGATCCCTTCACCACTGGAACATGTACCCTGAAGGACTATGTCCTTGGCAAGTTTGATGAAAGGATGGAATCCCTGTATCCACAGGGTAGAAATTTTGATCAGGGTAGGTTGTCCTGGTTGTCGAAGACCATGATTCGGTCACATGATGCCATCAAATTGGTGGATGAATTCTCAAGTGGGGAGGGAGAAGTTGAGGATGCGATGGAGGCTATCCGTAGCAGGTGGGACAACATCCAGAGTATAGATGAAGAGAGTATAAGCCATGTCTTAGAAGTTTGGGAAAAATCATAAGTTAATAAAGTTCTCTGGATCCAGGATAATTAAACCCAGTAGCATGTTTGGTATTCTTTATTATTTTGGAACACAAGTTCCCAAATACCAGAGTTCCAAATCCCACAATTTTGAATTATTTACGTGACCCATGTCTCAGTTCCCAATGCTAACTAGTCACTTTCATGATAGTAATAAAGGTTGTCAGAAGATAGGTAACTGCAACAAGGCACGTCAACACGACGGGAGGTTTTTTGACAGATGGTCTTCCCAAGGTGCCACTTCCAAGATACACCTGGCGTATTGGAGATAGAGTGCTGCTTTCCCATTTATGAGGTATGTAGCCTTGATCCATGGGGGATCATATTTCTTCTCTCTTCTTGGATCTCTTCTCGAGGCCAATTCTTCCACTCCATCTTTCTTGTCTTATTCTTCTGACATTTCAGGCCTTTTCCATCTCGAGGTCTTTTGTAGCGTGGTGCATGTAGTACACACCACCGGATAATGTATTATATTGTAAAGTGTAAAATAAGTTAGTGTTAGGGTTAGGTCAAAAGATGTGAATAAATAATAAGTTTGACCTCATTCCAAGGGTCAGCAAAAATGATGATTTTACAATCCATAGTTAATAGCAAAGTGATTTTCTCATTTCTTAGTTGCAGAGCTCAATGCTCCATGGTTTTAAGCTTTCAGTAGTTAAATTCTCCCTAGGATTCATCATTGTACCATGCACTAGTACATGCTGGAAGGATGTTAATGAAGAAGGAAGGGTTCTCACAATGATGTTGTTGGAATTCTATCTTCTGGGTTAGCAGTATTTTATGCTTTGTGTTCTTCATGTCCTCTTCTCTAATGCTTAAAGTAGATTAACGACGTCCTTTATTTAGCTACTGATAAAATATGAACTGATGGTTGTATATTTCTTTGGTATTTAGTGTAGTGTGTTAGTGCATGGTTGATATTTTGAATTTTTAGCATAACTGTAGGTAGATGAAATACTTCTAACTCTGCGATATCTTTTTACATTTATTTGCTAAGTAAAAATGTGCTTGGAGGAAACCCCACTTACCTGAATCCTTGGAGTGGATGAGTTGAAGATAACCAGCTATCCCCCTCAAACAAAATAGTCACATCTCCCAACTGAGCCCCGCACTATTAATACCTAACTCTCATGTGCTTGGAGGCCTAGGGAATCTCATTTCCTCATAAAACCTTTATAGGCAAAGTTAGCCGGTACCCCGGTACGCAGTGACAACTTATCTCTGTTGGCGGACCCGGTCACAAAGTCCCATCAACAGCTTCTAAGGTACTCCTAACTATCAAACAACCTTGCAGACATAACAATGTGGTAACAACAACATAGTGAGAGAAGAAACAGTAGAGATCCTTTGTATTAATTGAACAAACTCATTGGATGCCAGGCTCTAAGGTTTTCCCAGTTTTGGACATATACAATCAATAAATTAAAGAATATTCTTCATACATGTGAGGTCATAAACCTACCTTCCATATAATTCAATGCTTAATATTATATCTTCTCTAGGACCCCTAACTGCTAAGTAAAGCTAAGAACAAAGAAAACATATATAAGAGAGTCCAATAGAGAGGTCAACACTCAAATCCATAAGAGAGACCCAAGTTTAGGTCCACACAGATCCTATTGAGAGACTCTAAATCAATTAAGCCATGAAAATTAAATGAAGAAGTCAGCCACCAGATTGAACTCAAAAATAAACATTTCAGGAAAAGGTTGACTAAGAAACAGAGTGACTTGGGCAAAGAACACCCTAAGCAATAGGAAATAAACATGCATGCCTGAGTGATAGAACCTGAGCAATAGGAACAAGCATACCCGAGAAACAAAATCTAAGTAGAAGAAACAAGAATGCCTAAGAAATAGAACCCAAGTAGCTGAGACCAATCCAAAATAAGCATTACCAAGCAACAGAGACCAATTAACAAAGTACTTCCCGAGCAGCCTCCAAATTAACTAAAGAACAAAACAAACATCTTTTTGGTTGATCAAGATTTCCAATGACCCAAGATTCTCCTCCATCACATCTACCTTCTTTGCAAACTATGCATTTGTCCCCATTTTAGACTCTCCTACTGCCTCTGCTAGTTGAAACATTCACCAAAATCCAAATCTTGTTAGCTCTAATACCAATCTGATAGAGATTCTCAAAGGTGTGCTTACACAAACACAATCAAGGACTTTGATTATCCTAGCGTTCCCTAGATCCTAAACTCACTTCTAGGATCTTAATAGTATTTTCTCTTCTAGCCTAAGACTATCCTAACTAAACTTCAAGAGTTAGTCTCTTTGTGCTTCACCGTGAGAGATCACTAACATTAGGGGTACTTCAACTATTCACTCTTCCTTGGATAACTCTAAGTGCAAACTCTTCACAACATTTTCACAAGTATTGTAGGGGGTGAAAATATTGCTAAGACAACATCCTAACTCCCACAAATTCCCATTATAATAGGCCACAATTCATTCTTCAAAAAATCATGAGAAAACTAAGGGATTTTTTATTTTAAGCCCACTCAGTTAATTAAGTCCCGAGTGACAGTAAAACTGCTTGGTTAATGAAGACCTGAGTGATAGTGAATCTGCTCTATCAATGAAGCCTTAGTAACAGAGAGTTTTATCCACTTCTCGCATAGAACTTCCAGACATTTCTAGAAAAAAGTTTGATAGTTTGATACCCTTTTTAAAAACCTAAAGGATTATGGTGGTCTTATAATTCTAAGGTGCTCGGACAATGGTTTCCTAAAATTCAAGGCTGGTAGGGAAACTAGGCTATTTTTAGCAATCTTCTGATATTAGCTCAAAAATCTTCCTTAATGGATTGGATAATGCCTATTCCTCTTGGAGGCTATCTAAATGACCTCTATGCTTTTGAAACCATGCTTGGTTCCATCCTTTCAGTTCTTCCCCTTCAATTGTACACCATTAGTATTGTATCATGCACCTAATTGGGTATGTTGAACTCGCCTAAGGCATGATCTTAAAAGAAGATAGCTAGTTCTTCTGAGCTCTTTCTTCCATATGCACACTGTATAATGGCTTCCCATCCATATCCCTTAGATCTATGATGTTTTTCATGGTGGAGAGCTACAGGGAGTCCATGTTTCCTAAAACTACCAAAACAACAACAGTAACTACTGTACTTGCAAAATGCTTTGAAAAGTGAATCTACTGAACTCAAAAAAACTTCACTATTAATGAAAATTTCTTATAACCATATCTAATTTTCTAAGAAAACATTGCATCACTTAGTTCAATCCATCTATCAACTCACAAATTCAAAACAAGTCGACTCATTGTGAAAACTAGAACTCAAAACTCTTTCATTCAAAATCAAAATTTACCTAATACATCTGTCTATCTTCTATACTATATCTTCTTCTCTTCATCCTCATGGAAATGGAATCCATCATCACTAAATATGCCTTTTCCATTATTATAGAATGTTACATTTAAGACCTGTTGGTTGTATTTCTTGTTTTTGCTGTTTTGCCCTGTTCCTTGCCTTCCCCTCTGCAAATTTTCGGGTGCTCATGCTTATTCCTTGCCCAAGTTGTCAAAACCCTAAACCATAGAAACCAAGTGTTAAAGGATGCATGTTTAAACCCTTAGCCATGTCTTATGTTTTGTCATTACCTTTTTCAAGCTACATAAGACATGTGCTTTAAGTCGGGTCGCTTGATCGCTTTACCAGAATCGAATATGCTAAATCATCTCCCGACTTTGCTTTTGTCTTGTGTCGCGTAGTCTTGTTAAGAAATGGAATATTCTCTAAGTGACTCAAGACTTAGCGATTTCCTTTCAGCTAGGTTGTCGCTTGAACTCGTGTTATGAAGCTTTTAAAAGGAACGGGACCCACTTCAGTCAGGTGATCGCGAGAAGAGTCAACAGGTCAAAGGAATGTCTTCCGACATCGCGATTCACTTCATGTCACATGATCGCTGGATCAGGACATTCAAACAGTTAAGCTCTGCTTTAGTCGTGTGGTCTTGTGATAGGTTGGTGGTTAATGGATAATAGTCATGACTTAGCGACTAACGGTTTCATGCTAAGAGATTTCCCTCAGTCGGGATGTCGCCAGAACAGGAGTGATGACTCAGTTTTCAGAATGTATTAAGTGGACGAAAGAAAAGATGACATCTATCACAGAGCTGATGGTTGTCGCTAGGTCACCAGAAGAAGAAAAGGGATCAAGTGATAAGGAGACTAAAGACATTTCACCCTCAGTCGCGAAGTCTCTTAATGATTTTAGGGCATGAGGAAATGTATAGCGATTAAAAGACAGCCGTGCGATGGAAAGATGAAAGGATCTAACGGTAGTCACTAAGTCTGGTGATAAAAGTGCCCCAGGGAAAAATTCCTTCCGACTAAGCGATTAAGGTATGTCGCGAGGTCGCCGTAAATAGAGAAATGGTACTTTTTAGTAATAAGGTCATGATGAATGTATCACCCGACTCAGCGACTAAAGGTTGTCGTGTAATCTAGAAACGAGAAATGCACATCCAGTGACTTAGCGATAACAATGAAATATTAAATGGTAACGGTTTGTCACGAAGTCTGATGAACAAAGCTGAGTTAAGGTTAACTCCATGCGAATTTAGTTTCACTATAGTCACCTGGTCGCTGGAAAGACTTGGGTTAGCCGAGGTTAAAGGAATTACATTTTCGCCTAATCTGAAGATCAGACCATGGTTAAGAGAAAATGCTCGCGACAAAGAGACTTTATGAGGTCGCGAGGTCACCTGACAACAGGATATATAAAAGTGGCGCCAAGTGGATGACGTGATAGAGGAGATCACCCGGCGGCCAATCAAATACATGAATTTTTGATTACTGTCTACAAAAGGTAGCTGAGATGTAGGATGGAGGACGAATCATAGAGTGCCATGTCAGCTGTCTTAAAAGTTTTATGATTGCGCCAAAATTCTCATGATTTAAATTTGATTTCCTGTCACCTCGCGCGACTACGGCTAGGTTTTTGAACGTTTCATGGCATGTAAACTTAATGGCAGAACTGACGTTCCTAAATTTTGAGCCATGTACTCTGAATCTTATGGCTATAAATAGGGGAGTGTGCATTCATTCTTGTTCACCAAGTTTATGATCTCAGAGCAAGGTTATTAGAGAAAAAGGTGATATTTAGAGTTGTAGTAGTGTTCTAAGGTGATTGAAATTTTAAGAACTACAGAGAGTTGTGATCTTAGATTTATTTCAATATCGTTCAACCAGAGATTCAAGAGCTTGCAAAGATGAGTACTACTATGAGCATGGCATCTACTAGTGGAGGCAGTGGAGATGATCCTAAAGGAAAACCCAGCTTCTCTGACAAATTTCTGCAGCTGCTGCCAGGGTCCACTCAAAATAGGAAGATTGATGCTGGTGTTTTCAAAGATGACTTCA
>MU224749.1:1650212-1661702 GCA_018584345.1 Thuja plicata
AGAGAGACAACCTGATTATGCTGATATTGTATTTTTCCTTAAAAATGCTAGGTGCCCTGATCATTTACCTGATAACCAAAAGAGAAATTTGAAGTTGCAATCTCAGAGGTATGTTTTAGTTCAAGGAAATCTATTCTGGAAAGATAAAAATGGTGTACTTTTGTTATCCCTTGACAAGCATCAAGTTGAGAAAGTCCTGATAGAAATGCATGAAGGACAATGTGGAGGTCACTTTTCTGCTAAGACAACTGCCCATAAGATCTTGAGGGAAGGATATTATTGGACCACTCTGTTCAAAGATACATACATGCATGTGAGGAAATGTGAATCATGTCAAAGGTTCTCCAATAAGTTAAAGTTTGCAAGTGCTCTATTACTTAATCCAGTAAGTACTGAGGCTCCTTTTGCTGTTTGGGGCATTGATTTTATTAGAGAATTTCAAGAGAAGTCCAGTGCAAGACATAGTTGGATTTTAGTTGCCACTGATTACTTTACTAAATGGATTGAGGCTATTCCCACAAGGAAAGCAACTAGTAAAGTGGTTACTGAGTTCCTGCTAGAAAACATTTTGACAAGATTTGGTGTGCCAAATAAGCTGATAATGGACAATGCTATGAGTTTCAGATCAGAAGAAATGACAAGTTTCTCTGAGCAGTATGGGATTATTATGTCATATTCATCCCCATATCATCCACAGGCTAATGGTCAAGCTGAGTTTAGTAATAAGAGCCTTTTGAAGATATTGAAAAGAACTTTGGAACAAAACAAGAGGCAGTGGCACACTAAGCTAAGATTAGCTCTTTGGGCTGATAGAATAACCTTGAAGAAGGCAACTGGTCAATCACCATATGAATTGGTATATGGATTGCAAGCAAGATTACCTATAAACAACTTGTTGCCTATTTTCCAGTACATTCAGGAGGAACATTTAGATGTTTCTGATAACATGCAAAATAGAATCATGCATCTGAATGAATTAGATGAAGTAAGAAGAAACAGTCAAAAAGAGAATATAAAGCTGCAACAAAAGGTGAAGTATCTTTTTGACAAAAGGGCTACTGAGAGAAAATTCTAGGTTGGTGATCTAGTTTGGATCACACATCTAGGTTGGATTTATCCTAGTCAAATCCACCTAGGTGCACACTTACAATACTGTCTAAGGTCAAAACCAAATTCTACTGACTTGGCTAAGGCTAGTACAATCCAAAAAAATTGGAGTGAGGATTACCCTAGATGCTCTTGTATGAGATAATAGGAAATAATTCAAGAACAAAGATGTGGATGAATTATGAGAAACTTTCCATATAACACACCATTCTTCCTCCATTTACTATCCTCAAGGTAATGGACAAGCTAAAGCTACAAATAAGAATATTCTCAAAATTTTTAAGAGTTCAGTAGACAAATCAGGGAGAGATTGGCATGTTCAGATAAACCTGACATTGTGGGCATATAGGACTAGCATTCAAACACCTACCAGAGCTACACCATTTTCCTTAGTCTATGGGCCAGAAGATCTTCTATCTTTGGAGGTTGAAATCCCATCCTTAATATTTTCTTTACATGGATTAATAAATGATGAGAATTATAGGGTCGTCCGACTTCAACAATTAGAATTGTTGGAGAAACATCAAACACACGCTTATGAAATTTTAAGGTATATCAGAAGAGAATCTCAAGAAACTAAAACAAGCATATCAAACCAAGAAACATTTCAAGTGGGAGATGTAGTGTTAAGTGAAAACCCTAAAAATCAAGCAGATAGAGAAAAGAAGGGAAAATGGGAAGAAAATTGGCTTGGACCTTTTGTAATTACTTCCTCTTTTGGAGCAAGACCTAAAAGCTATCTGATTGTGAGGGTGATGAATTGCAAGACCCTATTAACAACATCCATCCAAAGAGGTTTCATACCGGATCAGATGAAAGAGTATAGGAGGAATGAGTATTAGAAAAGTGTGTATTTGATGATTTCAGCATCATTCTTTGTACATAAGAAAAGTTCAAATGTCCAAAAACATGAGAAAAGTTCAAAAATCCAAAAACATGAGAAAGATAAAAAATTAAAAAACAACGGAAAAGAATAAAAGCATTAAAAAAGAGAAAATTAAGCATCAAGAATGAAAAATATTAAAAAAATCAAAAAATGGTTGTGTAGACACCCAAAACTGGCTCGAGCCTGCTATTCTACGTGTTTTAACATCTATAGCTTTACAATTGAAACATTGTTTTGTGACCTAATTATCCCTCTATGTTACACATATGATCTTTATTATATGACAACATTGTGTCTTTCATCAATGATTGAATATTGCAAAATTATTCAATTTTACTAATACTTCTACTCTATCAAATTGATCATTTTCCTAATCAATTCTGATCAATCCTAAACCAATCCTATTCGATCCTAAACCAATCCTATTTGATCATAAACTATTTCAAATCATCCTAAATTAATTTGAATCTATTCTATTCTATTCCTAATCATTTTTAGAATTGTTTGGACTCATTCTAACCATTCTGGGGCATTGTCCAAGATCATCGATGCCTAATTAACACAATTCTCAAATTGATCAAACCCCTTTTCTAAATTCAATCAATCTTGTCATCATTCTAGGGGCATTTTCCAAGTTCATCGATGCTTCATATCCCTTTAATCATCTATTTGATAACATTGTCAAAGTTCATCGATGTTATCGTTATCATTATCAATCTATCATTATCAATTAAATAGTGTTGTCCAAGTTCATCATAAATTCTATTTCTGATCATTATTATTTTGGGAACATTGTCCAAGTTCACCGATGTTTCCCTATTCCTATTTCAAATCCTATGGTGCCATCAAAGTTCATTGACGCTATTCAATCATTTTCAAACATCATTATTTGGGTGCATTGTCAAAGTTCATCAATGCCTCAAACCTATCCTAATTCTATCAATATTATCCAAATAAATTGAATTGTACATTAATACCTTCAATTTGATCAATAATTCACTAATCTATCCTCTTGGGATGAATAACCTAAGGTTTGTCCCTATTCTTTATGAATAAATCATATTTATTGATTCTTATCCTAAGTCTTCACAATTAATTAATTTTTAATTAGTTAATTGGCTAATTCTAATTTATGGGATTTTATAATTTCATAAATGCTAATTTTAATTTGTGAGGAATATTGATTTATTTATTGAATTAAATCCTCCTAATTTGTCATATCCCTTGATTGTGGTTCACATCCCTATTAAGGTGCTTCATGATATCTCCCATATATTTTCAATATTTCTTCATTCAATTTCCCCCTAATCATGATTCCAAAATCCTACCTTCTTTTCCCTCCATTGTGTATTGAATTTACGCACTCTAATTCACCTAATTGCTTCTCATTTTTTATAAATTGAGATGCTTTCCTCTATTTCAAGTTTGATCCACTATCTCCTAGTATTCTCACTAGCAATTTTTGTTTTCAAGTTCTTTGTGCAATTGTGTTATAGTCAAAGAGAAACATAATCTACCTTTATGGAGAAGAAACAAGAGAATTTGAGCATCACTTGATGGGAGTTCTTATGTTTTTATTGCATATTGTCTGAGATTTCCTATTTCAATGGCTCTAATGTTAGATTAGATAGGTTAGAATATTGTTTAGGGTTTTTCATTACCTAGATATGCTTTTCTGCCTTTATTTGGTCTTACATTTGGTGAACCCGATGTGATTATCATTTGGTGGTTACCTAGATATGCTTTTTCTGCCTTTTTATGATGTATAACATGTCTATAAAAAGTGTCCCTCTGCTAGAGAGAATCTTCTATCATCCTCTACTCACTGGGTCCTCTTGATCCCAATCCTATATTGATGATGAGGCCCCTCCTGCCTAGTGCCATCTCTATCTTGATCTAGGTGGCTCCCTCAATTGTAGCACTCCCCTGCTTCTCTGTGTCCACCTAGATTATGATCTTCTAGAAGACACTCTGTAACTCGATGCCCACTAATCTTGTGGCACATCTCTCTCATACATATCCCTCTAGTATCTCTTCTCCTCTCAGGAATCACCTAACATCCTTGCAATATCATGTACACCTACATCTTTGATGGTACTAATGAACAGTTGCAACTCCTCCTCATCCCTCTATGCTCTGGCTATAGTTGTATCTTGAGAGGCAATCAAAGTATCCCCCTCTACTGTCAATTTGTCTACCTATGCTATTAGTGATGATCGCTCTATAATCCATGATTCTCACTCTAGAGCCCATGAAACTCTATCTATGTCTCTCTCAACTGCTAGTAGGTCTATCTAGCTCGTCAGCTCTGCAATGCGCTATCTCTGTTGCATATCATCCTCAAACCGGTCATCAGGCACCTGTATGTCATCCTCATGTAGCAGATCATACCTTTCCTTATCCATTTGCATCAAAATATCACCAAGATCCTTGTCAGCATCATCCCCATCCTCATCGTTCTCCTCATCCTCATCCTCCTCCTCACTCTTCTCATCCTCCTCATCTTCCTCATCCTCCTCCTCTGTGCTCTCATCCCTATCCATCCACACTCTTGGTACTGAAATCACTGGATCTGTCAGAGGAACAAGCCTATGCTTAGAAAACTATTGGTCATACTCATATGTCATCCCTGCACCTACTAACCACTGTCTAGGATGCAACTTCTCAAACTCTTCATATTCCACCTACATCCGGAGTGCTGCACCCCTTGATCGGGAAAACAATGTTGTGCCTATCAGTACTCCTTGTCTCTCTCTGAATTTCCTGTGTACTCTCTCTGATAGTTGAATCTCGATCACCAAGTGACCCATGATAATCCTCCTGATGAGGTACTTCTCATGTTAGCAATAGGGTAAGTTCTCTTTGTCATCATCCCATCTAAGGAAATATCTATATGGTCACCATGTGAAATCTCTGATAATATCTATCTCATGCCTCAAATACAATGTGTATCCTAGTGGCCCCTGTGCAAGTGCTCCCTAATAATAGTACATGTATGACATTTTTGGCTATACGATCCTCTAAACAATGGGCCAAAAGACAACTATGTGCTCATATGTCCACACCTGCAACAATATGATCTCACTATTGATTGATAACACTCCTCTGTATGCTAACTGGGGGAGCTAGTAGTACATCATCTCCAACATACATAGACCCCATGGAAACACTATACCCTCCATGATCATACACTCTAAAACTCTTCCCCAACCGATAGGGAATCCATGGCCTCATCTATCAGGAACTATTAGACATGCGATCACCCCAAATATCATTGCAATCAGCCTATCATGATGTCTCACAACTGTCTCCCACTAGATCTCATAATCTCAAATATCAAGGTCCTCATCATCACTGTCAAACAATCAGTGTAGTACTAATCTCCCTATCATGGGGTCATATTATGCTAGCTCACCATGAATAGAAATCCTAAGGATATGCCACACATCCTCCAAAGTCACTATCACCTCACTTGTTGGTAGGTGGAATGAGCTCATCTCCGAATATCATCGCTCTGTAAGTGTTGTAATCAAGCCACAATTTGCCCTAATCTGGGGCATAGAAGTAATATAGTAAAGTCTTATCAAGGCTAGGAGCTACATCTTATGTCTTCTCATTCTATGTTAGATATCTAGACATGTCAGTCTACTCTCCCGTATCCATGGTATCGCGAGTTCCTCCTGCTAACACCATAAAAATTTGGTCAACTTTCTATACTATCTGTTACTTGTTGACCAACCAACGACCTATTTTGACCAAATTTGACCTAATTTTTACCTTATCCTAGGGTTATGACCTATTTAGGAAAGTCTGGGATGGTTAAGTACCCCCCAAGCCCTATTTTATCCCATTTCCAAATACTTTTACCAACTGTGTAGTTTGGCTTACCAACTACCTAGCTTGGCTTACCAGCTATGCATGCAGCATAGGTGGTCATCCCACCTATGCTTGCTATGTAGTTTGGGCATGTAACCTATGTAGGTTGTCATGTGAGCTATGTAGGTGGCATGAGTGGACCCCTTGTTAACCCTATTTGACCCTTTTCAAGCCATACACTTCCTAAAAATGTGTACAAACCCTAGAAATAACTAAGAGGCTCAGATGTACTCACCTCGGGTCTCACTTTGGTTGAACATTGGTATCTGTGCACTTTTTCCCCACGCTAATTATACACTAGCAATCAATCCATTCTCCTTTCTCCAGAGCTCAAATTCCTCCAAATGTGATAGTGAAAATGACCTCCAAATCCCTCTCCAAGCCTTTTTATAGCTTCTTGGTTTCCTAGATGGATGTGCAACCCTTTCGTTTTGTGTTTGTCATGATGATTTTTGCACTCTGGTCCCCATATCTTTTGCGTTTGACCTCTGATTTTTGATTCATTTGTTGTTGTGGATCCGTCTCATCATTGTCAAGAAATTGACCTATCATTTGCATTTTTTTGGTCAATTTCTCGAGGGGGAACCTATCTATCCCATAATCACTAGGGCATATTTTAATGCGATTTTCTTCAATATTATTTGACACAATGCTCATTATCGCATTGTATCAAAGAGGGAAAAAATATAGACACCCAAGAATGGTTCAAGCCTACTAGTCTACGTGTTTTAACATTTTTAACATTACAATTGAAACGTTGTTTTGTGACCTAATTATTCCTCTATGTTGCGCATATGATATTTATTATATGACAACACTGTGTATTTTGTTCATGATTGAATATTGCAAAATTGTTCAATTATTTACTAATATTTCTACTCTCTTTATCAAATTGATCATTTTCCTAATTGATTCTGATCAATCCTAAACTGATCCTATTCGATCCTAAACTGATCCTATTCAATCCTAAACCATTTCAAATTATCCTAAATCAATTCAAATATATTCTATTCTATTCCTAATCATTTTTAGAATTGTTTGGACTTATTCCAACCATTCTGGGGAATTGTCCAAGATCATCGGTGCCTAATTAACTCAATTCTCAAATTGATCAAACCTATTTTCCAAATTCAATCAATATTGTCACCATTCTAGGGGAATTGTCCAAGTTCATTGATGTTTTGTATCTCTTTAATCAGCTATTTGATAACATTGTCAAAGTTCATCGGTGTTATCATTATCAATTCAATAGTGTTTTCCAAGTTCATCAATGCTATTTTTTATCATTATTATTTTGGGAACATTTTCCAAGTTCATCAATGTTTCCCTATTCCTTTTTCAAATCCTATGGTGCCATCAAAGTTCATTGACGCTATTCAGTCATTTTCAAACATCATTATTTGGGAGCATTGTCAAAGCTCATCAATGCCTCGAACCTATCATAATTCTATCAATATTATCTGAATCAATTTAGTTGTACATTAATACCTTCAATTTGATCGATAATTCACTAATCTATCCTCTTGGGATGAATTACCTAAGGTTTGTCCCTATTCTTTATGAATAAATCATATTTATTCATTCTTATCCCAAGTCTTCAAAATTAATTAACTTTTAATTAATTAATTGCCTAATTCTAATTTATGGGATTTTATAATTTCATAAAAGCTAATTTTGATTTGTGGGGAATATTGATTTATATATTGAATTAAATCCTCCTAATCTCACCTAATTTTTCATATCCCTTAATTGTGGTTCACATCCCTATTAAGGTGCTTCATGATATCTCCCATATATCTTCAATATTTATTCATTCAATTTCCCCCTAATCATGATTCCAAAATCCTACCTTCTTCTCCCTCCATTGTGCATTGAATTTATGCACAAAAAGCAAAAAAGAGAAAAAAGAAATTAACCCAAAAGGTAAAAACCTGGTAATCAGGCACTTTTTGATCCCTTAGGTCTTTTCTAGTTTCATTTGTACATATTTACTTTTCATCCTCTCACTTTTATATCCTTCATTGCATCCGTCATTTGTGCATAGTCATAATAAAGTTTCTAGGCTGGATTGTCGCATACTAGGTTTCTTTTGCCCAAGATTCACAAGGTCACATTTATTACTTCGGGAAAAAGCATTGGTTTTTGGTACAAATGGATTTAGAAGTGCTACATTTTTGTCACATATCAAAGGAGATTTTCACAAATTTAGAGGAAATATATTGTTGAACCTTTGATGGATATCATTGTTCAAACCCAAGTGTTTCATCTTGCAACTTGATCATTGAACTTCACGACTTTTATTATCAGGATTAAAAATTGACAAACACTTAACTGACTAGAAAGTTTTGGAATTCTATTGAAAATATTTATACAATGAAAAACACTTTAGATTTTTTCTATGATTTTAATTACATTTTTTCATGTCTTTTTAGCTAATCATTGATGTTTTGACTAGATTGGCAATGATGACAACATGATCTTTTCTTGAATTTGAGTGAGTGTTTTGAGGAAGATCCACCAACTTGTGTGAATTTGTCTAAGGACATGGTCATCAAAGAACCATCAAGGAATTTCATATAGGAAGGAGGGTTAGCCTTTGTTTGTTTACACAAAAGGATACCTTGGCTATTTAGATCTTTCATATATTAATACCAAAATCCACTTGCAACATTGAATCCAATGAAACCGGTATTCATACTTCCATAGTTGTTTATTCAACTACTGAGGGTTATACTAGTTTCCAGATGGTTACCAAAAGTGATGAAAGCGGTATTCATATCATCATGATGTGGTCAGTGATGGTTGTACTTTCACCTAGTTCCACAACACTCAATGATGAAAATATCTCTTTTGCATTTCTTTTGCAAAAAGCTAATGACAGTTAGTTGAATTGCATTGCATTTTCATGTTAGATTAATTGCATATTTAAATGATTTTCCAAGTTCAAGGGGGTTAATCAATTTTGGGGGTTCAATTTCAATTATCTTGTTTCAAAGCAGTGATGTGAGATTATATTTTCCATTCATTCTTACCATTAATTATTAATCATTATCTATTATATCATAAAATCAAAAGAAAAGAAGCATTAATCATTCATCATTTTTACATCCATTTTTAGAGTGCATTTCATATAAGTTGCATACATTGAAAATAAAAATCCGAAAAGATAGTTTCATTCATTTTTACCATTGCATTTCATAAGCCATTGCATTCACCATAAAAATCAGAAAAGCATATAGAAGTAGCTGCATAAATCATTTGCATCCATCTATCTATGTCATATATAAGATAAATTACATCCATAACATATTAAAAGTAAATGCATCATAGACATCATATAGATCTACATATAAATAAACTTCACATCAACATCATAATAACATAATGAGAATCAAAGATCATCACCAAATAAATGTCCATCAACATCTGTATATCAAGATACATTAACAAAATGATACATCATCAAATTCCTTATAAAAAATAAATATGATACATAAATGCATATCCAGAGGATCAATATCAATCTATCTCACAAACTAGTAAGGGAACCTGATCCATCGCCTATAATAGTACCTAAACCATCTCCAGTACCTATACCATCAGGATCTCCATCACCTGATCTATCTTATGTAGTTGGAGGTACCTGAGTAGTGCTAGCTATACTAGGTTTCTATGCCATCATCATCATAAAATGTTGCATCATGATAGCCACCTGATCAATCCAACCTCTCATAAATGTCATCCCACCCTTTAAGGTCTTCACATCTTGTGTCAAAGCATCTATCACCTAAGGATCCTATGGATCATGTGGTTCCTGTGGTGCCAGAGGTACCTGTGGTGCAACAAGAATATGTGGAGCTACCTATGGTATAACATAAATCTATGGAGAAAGTTGTGGTAGAACAAGAATCTATGGAGGAAGTTGTTGTGCCTGAACCTATCCCTATAGAGGAACCTAAAACGGTGGTCTTTGATGAAGGGCGCTCCCCTTAATACCACAAATACATAACAAAAATAGAGAAGCAACAATAATTTGCAAGAACAGAAAATGGACTTCTTATTATCTCCACAAATGCGGAATTACAAAATTTCAGAATTACAATATGCAAAGACACATGGGCATTCCCCTTAAAATATTTTGTAGGACAAAGCCTTGAATTATTACCCAGATCTACCCCAAACTGTCCGGAACTGCCTAAGACAACACTACGGGCCTTCTTTATATAGGCAATTTCCACTGTCTGAGAAGGTTCCAGAAATTTAGCCCTTTGGGCCGACCAAACTTAGAATTGTTTTATTTTTCATTTTAGTACATCAAAGTCGGCTCAAAATAACTTTTGAAACCCTCACAAAAATTTTGAAGGAAAATTATTTTCTTCTATTTCAGGTGGCCCAACTTCTAGAGACCATAAGTCATCACCAGTTGACCCGATTGACTATTATAGCCCTATTTCAAAAATGCTACGAAGTTCTCTACAACACTTGAATTAAGCAAGCTTCATTCAAGCCAAGTTTTGACCTCTTCCGAGGCCTCTAAAGCCTTCAAAACTGAGCTCAAAGTTTCTGTACCCTATTTTCAATACAAAATTTTTTCAATATCTTCAAAACTAGACTTGATCTAGCCATGAAACTTTACTGGCAGGCTAATATGACTGAGATGAACCTCCACATGCAAAATCAAAACATTCTAAGATCGCATGACCAACTTACTAAAAATAGCAAGTTTCCATAAATAGAAGCTCTGCACAAGGTAGCCCTTATTGAAAAGAAAACATAAATATTTTTGGGTGATGCAAGATTACCCTTACACCCAGGATGCTCCTGCATCAGACACCCGGGGTAATTTGAGAAGTGACCTTGTCACGACTCAGGTGTGCAGAGGAAAACCAAGATGGTTAACCTCCTCCCTTGTCAGCCATGATGAATCTTCAACAGGTCATCCTTTCCACTTGACCAAATATTCTTCATATGTCTTGTTCCTTGTGCTTCTACCAACACAACTGTCCAGTATGTCTTCAATCTCCTTGGTATCTGAACTACTTGCTGGAATACTCCACTGTGCCGCTATGATATCATCTTCAACACCTCCTTCATGATACTCTGTCAAATCTAAAATGTTAAACACTGGTGAAATATTAAGCTCACTGGGCAATTCTACCTCATATCCATTTCCTGAATCATGCTTCTTTAGTATTTTACATGGTCCAAACTTCTTCATTTTCAGCTTGTTATATGTACCAACTGGAAACTGCTCCTTCCATAAGTGAACCATGACTTCATCCCCAACCTGAAATTCCTTATGTCTCCTTTTCTCGACTGCCTTAGCCTTATACTGTGCATTCATTTTGGCAATGTGTTTCCTCACTTCTTCATGGATGTTCTTCAAGTGTTCTGCAAAATCCTCAGCTTTAGCACTACTTATTTCTCCTTTATCTATCTTTCGCAATTCAGATGCATTTCTTGGACTACTTCCATATACAATCTAGAATGGTTGTTTACCAGTGCTCCTGTTGACAGAATTATTGTATGCAAATTCCGCCTGTGGTAAAATCAAATCCCATCCTGTTGGCTTATCTCCAACCAAACATCTCAGCAAATTCCCCAAACTCCTATTCACCACC
>MU224749.1:1681273-1703967 GCA_018584345.1 Thuja plicata
AAATGATTATAAATGTATAATGCTAATGATAATGCAACTAGAAATGTGTGAACAATGTTCAGAATAAACAAAATGAGCAATGCAAATGATTTAGTAATGAACACTAAATGAATGAAATGAATGCAACGTGAGACTAAAATGATATGAAATGAATAAATAGTAACAATGTAATGTTGTAATGACTAATGATTAATGAACGGAATGGATGGAATGTGAGACAAATGTATAATGATTAATGATTAATGTACCAATAATGAGTGCAAATAATTAATGTTTAATGAACAATGCTATGAATATTGACTAAGGGAACTAAAGAATATCGACTAATGAAATGATCAATGTATAATGTAATGATTAATGAACATAATGTAATATGAGACAAATGTATAACAATGAAAATGATTAATGACTGATGATCAATGTGATGAACAATGACTAATGGAACTAATGAATAATGACTAATGAAATGATCAATGCAAAAGATAATGAGTAATGAAAAATGAATGCAATGGATGCAAGACTAATGAGGACACTATTTTTGTGTGTATCACAATAAATATGATAAAATCATGTAGGTGACTGGATAGGAGAATAAATAGAAACCTTTGCCAAGAGAAAAACCATAATGCAATATGACCTAACTACTTATGCAAAGACTAACTACATGAGAATAGTGGGATTAATAATGTGTTAATGTTGGAGAGCACACCCTAGATTGATATTGGAAAAGGAGTTATGCACTATATGATAGAAAACACAAGTGACATGGTTCCTTTGCGTGGACTAGACTCTCAAACAAATAGATTGTTAGGAACAAGAATGTGAGATATCTGGTATGATGAGAGCTATGAAATGTTACTCATGAGGAGATGTAGTACACCCAAATATTTTAAGGGATTTGGGATCCATGAATCTTTCCCCCAGTGAGGCATCCATAGTCATAACTGAATATCAGAACATAAATGCACTAGCAAACTATGATAAGCAGATCATACCACAAAAGACACATATTTTACTAAATACTCACCATAACAAACCAAGATATAAGAGATCAAGGTTTTCGTGATAAGGACATAGTAAAACACAAGATAAAATCAACAAAAAGGCATCCTAACCAAGTGGTCATTCAGTCCAAAAGTTCTTGCCATGAACAATTTTGATACATGCGGAGGTGGTCTAGGGCATTGAGGCATCTCTCATCAAGGAGTTCTAGCTCTTGCAAGCCGACAACTCTATATTCTTCTTTGGACAATAGATTCTTCAGAGAGATTCTAAGGGAAGGGAGCTCAATTTCGATGGGGAGAATAGCCTCAGTACCATAAACAAGGGCAAAGGGAGTGGCTCCCATGGGGGTTTGAATGGAGGTGTGGTAAGCCCAAAGGGTGGGATTGAGGTGAAGGTGCTAATCACGACCAGCTTCATCAACTATCTTCTTGAGGATTCTGAGAATGGTTTTATTTGTAGCCTCAGCTTGACCATTGCTTTGCAGAAAGTACTTGGAAGAGGTATGGTGGGTAATGCTGAACTTCCTACATAGCTCTATGACATCCTTGTTTTTGAAAGGTCCTCCATTATCAGTAACAATGTCCTGAGGAATGCCATATCGACAAATAAGATAGTTCAGAATAAACTTCAAAATCTATTTTCTAGTAGTGTAGGTGAGAGGAACAGCTTCAACCCACTTGTTAAAGTACTTTGTAGCAGCCAGGATGTATTTATGGCCATTAGATGAATTAGGGAAAAATTTTCCAACAAGGTCGAGACCCCAGCGTGAAAATGGCTAAGGGGTGATGGTGGGTTGGAGTGATTGGCAGGGAGCATGTATCAAATCACCATGCTGCTAACAAGGTACACACTTCTTCACATAGTTGTAGGCATCTTTCTCCATAGTAGGCCAATAATATCCAGTGTGTAACAACTTTTTGGCCAACGTAAGTCCACTAGAATGGGCATCACAGATTCCTTGATGTACCTCCTCTAGGGACGTTTGTGCTTCATTAGAATTCAGACACCTTAAAAGAGTTCCATAAAAATGCTTTCGGTAAAGGGTATTAGCAAGGATTGTGTATTAGGAAGTTCAGTGAATGAAGGTTTTACATTGATTGGGGGTTAAATTAAGAGGAGTATGTCCATTGTGCAAGTAGGAATACACTTCTTGGTACCACGGGGAATTGGGATCAACAATTTCACACACCATTTCAGAATTCAGCTTGTCATAGGCAGGGACCGTAAGATTCTCAAGAAGAAACTCACACCGTGCGCTGTGTTCTGGCATAGTGATCAAAGACCCAATTGTTGCCATGGCATAGACTGCTTTGTTGTTTGTGCGAGGGATCTATTGAAATGTTAGTTCAGTAAAATGTGTCTTGAGATCTTCGACTGTATGATAGTAGGGAAGCAACTTGTCATCCTTTGTTTGATATTCATCCATAACTTATTTGATAAACAATTGTGAATCACCAAGCACCAATAGAGTGAGAATCTGCCATTGTATGGCCTGTCAAAGTCCAAGTACAAGGGCTTCATATTCTGCAATATTGTTGGTACAAGGAAATTGTAATTTGAAATATTTAGGGATGAGATCCCCTTTTGGTGTAACAAACAAGATTCCTGCCCTTGATCCTTTCTGAGTGAAGGATCCATCAAAATATAGCTTCTATGGTGGACTTGGGGCAAGATTTAAGACTGATTCATCTAGAAAATCTATGATCAGAGGGTGTTTACCGTCAATAGGTGCTTCAGCTAACTGATCTGCAATCACTTGTCCTTTAATGGCTTTTCAATCCACATAAACAATGTCAAACTCACTAAGAATCATGACCCATTTTGTTGTATGGCTAGTAAGAGCAGCACGAGCCAAGAGATACTTGAGTGGATCAATTTTAGCAACAAGATGAATTTTATGATTAAGAATATAATGTTGAAGCTTCTATGTATAGAAAACAACGGCCAAACATGCTTTTTCAATTAGGGAATAATTCAACTCATAGCCAATAAGAGTTCTGCTGAGATAGTAAATTGTTCGCTCTTTGCCAGTGTCATCTAATTGTGCCAGGAGGGATCCTAATGCAACCTCTGTAGTAGATATGTACAAAATTAGAGGTTGACCATCAACAGGTGGTACCAACATTGGTGGATTAGCCAAATAATCTTTCATTTTCTCAAATGCATTTTGACACAAACAATCCCACTAAAACTTGATATTCTTGCACAGAACTTGATTAGCCATTATTGTTTTTGAAGTATTCTTTTTAGACATGTTAGTGTAGTTTAAATGATTTATATCTCTAACATTTTCATGTCTGAGCATGCTCCCAATAGATAGGTTTCCAGCATACACATTTTGGCACGCCCGGTGGGACTGAACAAGGGCACCCAATACCTTGTTGATTTTCTCTTAGAGATGTTATGTGGGTGTGCTCTCCCAACACAATATAATAATCCCACTATGATTGATGTATTAAAATAATGAGCTAATCACTCAAGAAACAAGTATAAAGAACTTGCCTCAAGCTTTCACTATGGATGAAGATGCAAACTTTTAAACTAAAATGATGATGCACAATCTAACTAAGATGATAAAACTAGATTCATTCCATATTAAAACTAAGATATTATATCTAGATTCAAATATGAAATAACATGAAAATGCACTAATGATTACTATGAAATGCTAAATTGCTTAAGAAATCCTAGAAACAAACTAGCATGATAACAATGCATAAATGAGAGATGATTTGCTCTTGAGAAAGGCCTCTATTTATAGAGTTTTTGGAGGAGAGAGAGGGCTTGGATGAGGTGGATCTCATGTGGAATCAACATAGGTGCCACATGAGGGACACATAAGCCATGCAAGAGGCCCACTTTTCTCACACATGTGTGAGAAACTTTGGATGTGATGGGTCAAAGTGTACTTAAAGTACACATGTGAAGGATCTTGTAACAAGGTGTAAGAGGGTGTAAGAGTTTTAGACCAATGAGACACTTTTGGAAAGTGTAAGAAGGTGTCATCATAGGTGTAAGAAACCTTGTTGGCACCAAATTAGAATTATTTGAAAAAGTCAATTTTTAGAAATTTGCTCACACATGTGTGAGCAAATAATTAGGACTAAATGTTGTAGGAATCAAGAAATTAGCTTAATTAACCTTAGTTAATTAATGAATAAGTTTATTTGGTGAGAGTGATGTGAGGTAGGGTAGGATCTATGTTCAAATTAGCTTAATCTAAATTTAAAATTTAGATTAATTTGGTTTAGAAGAATTTAAGTCATGTGAAGGAATAAATAAATAAAAAATTTATTTAAAGGGAATCAATGAGGGATAATGTATTAAATAAGATTTAATACATTAAAAGGGGTAGTATTTAAATTAAATTTAAATACTAAGGGGAATGAATCATATTTAGTTAAATAAATTTAATTAAATATATAGAAGAATATAACAAATATAATTAATTAAAATTAACTATAATGTTATGGGAATATTAATTAAATTAATATAAGGATGATTTTGGACGTCTACAGTAACTATCTTTTCTTAGTTAGTTCCAATGAGGTACTCTAATCACAAACTCTGCTCTACATATAGCAGTCAATCAAGCTTCATAGCTTCCACACTTCTCTATCTTTCTATTACCTTGTTATCATTCCTCTATCACATATTTTCAAAAGAAAAGATCTTTCATATGTACCATATTACAATAATTGATTAGCTCGACCAATTAATATTTCCCAATATACTAATAATTATTTAACCCCTTGCTAAGATACACAAGATACTTAAAACAATTAAACATCAATTAAAATATATCAAATATACTCCAAGATCCATAATCCACACTCATAATTCATAATACACGCTACTTCTCTGAATTTGGCCACCAAATAGGTCTCCTCTAAAATAAACACCACAAATGATGTCACCAACCATCTCACAAAAATGAACATTCCTCAATCTGTCTTCTATCATCCGTTAATCTTGCATACTCTGAAACATCTTCTCCCGTAAGATATACCTAAAAAATAGAGACCTTCTCTGTCAAGCATCACTGTCACACTCCGGACACCAGTCTTAACTAAAACATTTGTAACATCACCAATATGAATTATTAATCCAAGAAACCTTAGGCATAAGGTCATCACACATCCTTCTTCATATCCTTATCTTTGATCATTCTGATTCATCTGTACAGTTTATGTACACTTCTTTCAGTCATCATAAAATAGTAATAACCAGTCTGTTCACTCCATAGAAACATATTTTAACATCAGTGACAAAACATGAATATCAATAGCATCAGTAGTACCCAAATCTGATATCATCCAATAGATCTCATATATGTGATTTCAATTTCTTTTCTGTTTATCTCTTGATTTGCAAATAGCAGTTGGTTGACCATGTCCAAGTGACTATTTGTGATCTTCTGCACATCACTAGTCATTTCATCAAGTCTGGTAGCCATCTGTCTCTTGTCTTCTTCTTTCGTTTTCTTATCTTCCTCAACTTTCTTCTTCTGATCAATCACCTCACATAGTGTTATTGATTGAGTTTCTTGTTCTATCTTAAAACTTTTTATTTGTTCTTTTAGTGTGTTTTTCTTCTCGAATAGATCTGCAATTGTTGCATTTATTTCTTTTGAATTGTCATTGTCAAATAGATCTTCAGTGTCTTCTTCCTTATATTGAATATCTTTCATCTGATTTGCCAATTCCTTCCTAGATTTTAAGAATTTTCTTAATTATTCTCTAGTTGTCTCAAGTTGCTGCAGTGCCAACTGAATATCAATCTTCTGATTCTCAATGACCTTTCCCAACTTATAAGCCTCCATTTCCAAGATTGTAATTCTCAAGTGGTTAGACTTCTTTTAAGAGAAAGCTATAATGCCAATTGTTGGAAGTCTAATATGGGAAAGTAGTAACTGAGGGAGGGGGGCTGAATCAGATCTATAAAAATTATAACAATTTTTAACTAATTGATCCAACCATGTATTTATAAACATAGGCTGAAATTTTTTAAAAGATCTAACATCTAATCATGAGCACATAGCACAAATATTTTGGTAACCCATAAATCCTTGAAGGTAAAACTAGGATGGTGATGACACCCATAAATATTCACTACTATAGTAATAAAGTGTGTTTGTTAGGGCTACAAAGTTTTGATCACTTTTGATGATCTACCTTCTTAGGGGTCTGCCCTATTAAGAGATTTCAAACTTATACAATCTACCTTGTTAAAGGATTTAAACTTACAAAAAAGTAAGCACTCAGTTAAGAGATTTACAAAGGCCTGTTTGGACCACTCTGTTAATAGATTTACCCTGGTTAACTTGCTATAATGTATCAGTACCTAATCCTTCGGTCTACACTCAAATGCTGATAACAAATCTTTTCTTTCCAAATCTAAACTGATCTCTCAATCTGATTTATCTCTGTTCTTCTCTTCACTTCTTTTCTTGATCACCCTATCTAGTCAATTCTTTAGATATGGAAAACATACATATACTTCTGATCTATTCTCTTCACATCTTCATCCAAACATTCAATATCTAACACTCCATGGATTAGGGTTTGAAGCATCCCATAAATAGACCATCCAAATCAAGATCAATGATCTAGAGCCATCATCTTTTTTCCACTTAGGCATCCCTAATATTGATTGGTTGCATGGATTTCATAGGGATTCATGATCATAAAAATAGTGCATAATTAAGGCATTAAATCTTTGTGTATGATAATTAAATGCTCATTAGAAGTCAGCCAAAATGATTCACCTTATTTTTTTTCCATTCAAAACACATATACAAAAAGTGGTTTACTCAGCATAACCAAACACTGGTGCTCGGTCAATATTGTGTCGCTTGATATAACTGTATTTTTTCCCTTGGCACGTGAACTCTTCTATGCAACTCAAAAATCATTCTTCTCAACATCCATTGAGTACTCGGTGACCTTTGACTTTCTTGAAAGTAACTACTGCTTGGTCTCAACCTTAGTGGGATTGCTCAGGCGCAGTGCTAACCAACCAACCTGCCTTGATTATGACTAAGTGTGGGACACTAATAGACAACAAAAATTTGAGATCAACAAACCCTACCATGTACATTTATGAAATTTTTCCTAGTAGTTCAAAAATAAAAGAGTATGACCATGCTCTTCCCCTATTCCCATCTTAAAGAATTAAAATTTGTAATATCTAGAAGAAATTAGGAGAAAGGGGAAGATAATTTTAAAATAAAGTTAATGGGTTACTCTAATAGGTTGGGTATGTTGGTTATATTTCTATTTTTCTATGTCTTGCTAAAACTTTGGTTCCCAGTGTTGGTTTGTGCCTTAAAATGTAAAGGTTTGTTCAAGTGTACCATTAAAGTTTCCTACAAGTATCTGTTTCTCAACCAATGAAGTGCAAAATTGGTTGAAAAACTTAAACCCTAGGTCATTGGTTTATTTTTTGTGTGAAAACCCTAGACCTTCTTATCTTGGTTCTATTTTGAAGTTACTTTTGTCGAGCAACTTAAGTTGTTTGAATTCATGTGTTTTTTAATTGTTACCTGTATCTCCTAATCTCACAATCAGAAGTGAATATTCTTAATGGTCTAGAGACTTGGTAGAATATTTTATCTCTTAATCTTGAGAAGATTGGAATATTCTCTTATACATTCTAAGATTAAGTGTAGGAAGTTGATCTAGATCTCATCATGCATTTTGCACACAATCTCCAAATAAATGCCAAGATCATGCTTTTCTTTAATCAATAGTCGTAGATCTTGTTATATCCTTGGCTTGATCGTGTGGTCAGCATGAGATCTCCAAATAAACCTGAGTGTTAGAAAATATTTCAAATAATTGGAGACAAAGCTTGCCACATAATCTCCAGATAAACCTATGGTTGAGGCTAAGTCAAGTAAACTTTATTATGATATTCAGAGATAACTTGGTCACATGATCTCAGAATGAAAGTGTGGTTAAGCATATAGTCTCGAGATTTAGCACAGGCCATTGGATCAAATTAGAATCAAGGGTTTCCATGTAACCTTAGGAAGAATTGGTAAATTAAATAAAGATTTAGAGACTTAGCACTGATCGTTGAACAAGAAAATATCTGAGTGATAGCCTGTGATCTCTAGATTAAACCCGAGTTAGAAGAAATATTCAGCGACTTAGAGTTTTATTCAGTCACTGAATCTCTATAAGAACCATGGTGAGTTGTGGTTAAATCAAAGCCAAGTCAAGTTTTATGTGAGTAAATCTATACCGTTAATGAAAATAGAGATGTGTGTCTGGTGATGAATCGCTAGAAAAAGTCAAAAGTCACGAATTATTCACTGATCAATAGGTAATCAGCTAAGATGCAGACACGTGTATAAGTGGCTAAGAAAATTTGTGGTGTTCATGAAGTCTCTGAAAAAACCTAGGAATAAGAAGACCTATCAGTGACTCAAAGATAGTCTTTATCTCTAAATCTCCATACTTGACTAGAGTTAGCCCAAACATTACGAGATTGCTAGATAGCCTTTAGTCATGTAATATCATAATAAACTAGAGTTAAAGCTAAATATTGTGAGATTCAACACAAGCCATAGATTAAAATAAATATCAAGGGTAGGAATGTATTCTCCAAACATAATGAGAAATTAAAAAATGATTCAAAGACTTAGTGCAAGGTGTAGATCAAGATCTCATCATGTGGTATGCGTGTGATCTCTGAATAAACTCAGGGTAAATTAAAACATTTAGTGACATAGAGTTTTCTCAATCACGTAATCTCCAAATGACTTAAGGTCAAGTTAAATTTAAAATCTGAGTTGAAAAGGAAGATTTGAATCATTGACATGACTCAAATCTTACAGTTGCATGTGATCTCTGAATAGAGCCAGGGTTAGTCAAAATGCCTAGCCATTCAGAGACTTAGTCATTGAATGTCCAGATAAACTCAAAGTTAAAAAAAGGTTATCTTATTTCCTTGTCGCATGATCTATGAACAAACCAAAGGTTAAGATAAAATATTAGAGACTCAGTGAGGGTCATAGATCTCATCTCAGATGACTGGCTAGTGCTAGATCTCCAGATGAGACTTGGGTTAAGAGTTTCTTTTCAGCGAATTGGAAGTTCCATTTATCTTTGGATCTCCAGATCTGATCGTGGTCAAATCAAATCCTAGTAAAGTTTATTACAAGATTCAGAGACAAGAAGAAAAAAGTTACTTGATGTTAAGAACTAAACCAAAGGTAGGGTAAAGTTAAAATGAGTGGCCATCGCATAATCTAAAAATAGAATTATAGTTAAGAAAACCATCTGGAAACTTAGCAACAATTGTTGATGAAGAAGAAGATCTATGGCTTGCGCTAGATCTCATAATATAAGTAGGGCTAGAAAAATCTCTCAGTGACATGGAGATGAAGCAATCGTGTGATTTCCAGATAAACTATGGCATAAATATGGTAAAATATTAAGGATTTATTCTCGCACCATTACAAGGAAAGAAATATAAAAGCAAGGGTTAATAAAGACAAAAGATTCTTAAATAGTACAAGTAATCCATTGAGCTATGAAAATATAGGAAAAAGAGACCAATCAGATTGTGTATCGAGACTTTTTGCACATAATAAGGTTTTAAAACTGAAAAAGCACTCATGACTTTTCCAACTAGGCTTTTCAAATTGGATTTCCTATCAAATTCAAGCGCCATGGATAGGAAAGAATTGATGTCAAGACTCAAAGATTTATTGCAGAAGTTATTGAGAAATGGTTTCCAAGTTCTTGACTAGACTGGTGTATTCAATTTTCAATGATATATAGATGCAACCTTTATACATTGTGATTACCAAATTTTTTAGAGTATAGAGAGAATAAATTACCAAAGATTTTAGAGCACAAAGAAAATAAATTGCATAAGTTTCAAAGGAATTATGAGAAGAAGCTTGTGTTTGAGAGAGGATAATCCAGAATCAGTGTAGATGAGTCAAGATGAGTTGAGTAGAGCTTTAGGTAGTGGCAAGGCCAAGGATGCAGATGAGGAAAAAAAGGGAAACTAGAACTTCTTAGATGAATTCGTTGCACTTTTCCCATGAAAAAATCAAAACAAAACGGTAGATGATGAATCCTTTATTGATAGTATGTTTGATTGTAGGGATCCCAACACTCTTAGGTGCTCTGGTTTTCATTTATTCAATTATTTCTATAGCAATAAAGATAGGCAGATCCCATTATCAAACCCTTGGACATTAGGTCTTGCTAAGATAATTGTCCCAGATGTCTTCATGGATGTTGAATTATTGATAACACTAGCCAGGAGATATGACACTACCTATAAAACTATTAGAAAAGGTGATGAAACAAGCTTAGTAACCTTGGATAGGGAATCATTAATGAGAGCCTTTGGCATTTATCATGCCTCTACCACAAAGATTGACTTGAACAATTGCAGAACAAATACACCAGAGAAGTTAACATCTTTAGCAAGTTGTTCTAGACCATGTGCCTAGGTCTAAAAGGAATTATCTGGCCCTAATGCCTACTTCAATGGGTGCACCTTATGAATTTAAAGACTTGTGTTTTTATATGAATTATCTAGCCTATAGGTTGTGTAGGGTATCAGGCATTGATGGAAATATTGAAAAGCTACCTCAAGATTTGTTAATGATTATCTTAGATAGTCAGAACTCCCACTCCAACATAAACTTTGACTACATCCAGTATGTCATTGATAGAATGCATGAGGGCTTGATCAACATTCAGAAGATGGTCAACCCCAAGTTAATGCATTTTTCTCTTTTAATGCATTTGATTTTATATTTCAATGTTGATAGTATGAATACATAGTTTCTAAGACCTAGAACTCTTTTCTAAGGCTAGCCAAATCTCGTATAGTTATGGATTAGGGTTTGTAATTATACTTCTAATGAGAATGAATTTTGTGGCTTTGAGAACTGATTGTGCATATAGTTCTATAAGTAATCAGCCTCAACATAACTAGGCTATCATTTAGAACACTTTAGCTTCTAAGACCTTGCTAGTACATAGAAAAATGGCTAGGAGATCACAATTGAGGTGACTTCTATTGTGAGAGGAATTTTACCTTGATTAGGGTTTATGGATGTTCATAGCCTCCACACATACTTTCAAAGTATGTGCCTCCAAGAGTGGTCTTAATAGATTTTATGTGGTAGATGATGTGGACAGACAAGCAGCATTTGGCTCCTCATAGAGAAAGGCACCTTCACACCCAGACAATTCAAAGTGGTTGACTTTGCTATTGGGAAAAGAGCTATGGATGTAGTGAATAAATGACTAGGATAGTAGAGGATGAGCATGGCCTTGTCTAGGTATGTGGATTCAGAGGGTTTTATCAAGATTGCTAAGAAGCTTCTAACCCCAAGCATAAGTACTATTAAAGAGAATGAAGAGTATGTCAAGGAAGACGTAATCAAAAACATTTTGTAAGATGAAGAGACGGGAAGAAGAGTTGCACAATACCAAGATTTGATATCCTTGGAGAAACTAATGAAGAAGGCAGGAATCCCTTTTGGAGGTTTCTACCTAGGAGGGCCTTATTTTCAAAGAATCACAAAGATGATTGACTCATATCATGTTAGAGATTTACTTCTGGCAGCTAGTTGATTGTATGTTTGTCATTGATGACAACATATAATATACGACAGTGTTCTGTATGTACTTATCCTGGAATGATGTTAGCAAGACTTGTGCAGTTATAATAATGTTTTATACATGTTTATTATGATGTGTTCATACACGCAGACTCAGATATGAATTTTTAGTTGTGTTGTGTAATTCTGTTAGTGGCAGTTACAGTTTTTGGAGTTTGTCTGTACAAAGCCAACGTATTACATTAGTTCTTGATTCGTGCCTATCTTCAGGATATGTGTGTGTATATTAAAGTTTAGTTATGAGTTGATGATATTTATCTAAAGGTTCCAAATGTATTTCAACAAGATTGCAAAATTAGAGTTAATTTGGTGAGGTCGACTTTGTTAAGCATCGCATGTATTCAGTTTATATTGCACGGTTTTAATTATGCTTGCATGATTAGTAAAGCTGACAAGGATGTTATGAAGAGTTGTCTAACAGGTCCCATGATCTCATACTTTGAGGAAGATAATTATATAAATTCATTTGTGAAACACTACGTGTGAATGATAAGAAAATATATAGGAAAAGTGCAGAGTAGAATATCAGATGTATTTCATTCATCAAGGATCTATGTGAAGAAGCAGTGGAAGATTACAATACATTGGAACTGATCAATAAAATATGTCTACTCTATATTTCATCATCAAATATAGTTCATATCTGTTCTATAGAAGGTTGTATCCTTCACCATTAAAGGAATTAGCTTTTGGATAGTGAGTCCTCACCCTTAACCAGGTTATTTGTAAAAGACTCCTAATAGGGTCAGACCCTTAACTAGGTCACTATACTTATTGCATTGTAAAGAAAAACTCCTAATAAGGTTGCAATATCTTCTAATAGGGATTATTATAAACAATTATAGTTCATTATGGGTGTTAAATCCCACAGGGGCTTTTACCATTTGGTTTCCCCATAACCAAATTATGGTGTTGTCTATTGTGTTATCTGAATGTGCATTTACTTTATTGTATTCTAGAGTTAATAAAGAAAAGAATTTAATTAGCTGATAACTAATTCACCACCCCCCCTCTTAGTTATCCTTTGGGACTATTCTAACAATTGGTATCAAAGCCAAGTGCCTTGGAGAGAAAGACTAACAACTTAAGGTAGATCAGATGGCATACTTCAGAAAAGAGAGTCCTAAGTTCGATGGAGAAAATTATCTGGATTGGAAGAACAAAATGATAACACATCTACAGTGTGTTGGTTTTGACATCTTTGAGATAGCCACACAAGAAGTTGTTATTCCTTCTCTAAAAGACCTATCAAGAGATGATGCTACTAGTAAACAAAAGGATACATTCACAACTAATGCAGTTGCCAAAGAAGCCCTTATAAGTGCACTATTTGACAGTGAATTTTCTGAGATCAATAAAGTAGACAAGGCATACAAAATATGGAAGTATAAATAGAAGACATGCTTGAAGGAGATGTTGAAGTAAAGAATGCATGCAGGAAAAAATGGAAAAAGAAATACAACAATCTTGAGATGTTACCTGAAGAGAAAATTTGAGCCTACAATTAGAAGATAAATGAAGCAGTTTCTGTAATCAGAAACAATGGTGGTGAAATATTAGAAGAAGACATAATGGACAAGATGTTGACTACTTTAACAAAAGACTATGAGAAAAAGATCAGTATTCTAGAGGAAACCATGTCATTTTCACAAGACTTCAAGAGAGAGACTTTGATCAGTAAAATCTCTGCATTTGAGATATCTAGATTGAAGACTGAACCTAAAAGTGAAACAGACTTCAAAGCTTCAGTCCATGCTAAGAAATCTCACATCTCTAGCATTAATGAGAAAGAAGAAGTTGATGAAGAACTAGAAGAAATCATTTTCATGATTTCTAAAAGAGAAAAGAAAGGCAAAGAGAAATATGAAGGACAACTTCCATTCAAAAAAATTTCATGTAACAAGATCGGTCACTTTGCATCCAAGTGTCCTACAAGAGTAAAGAAATTTAGATACGGTTATAAACCTAAATATAGGAAGGAATGCTATCATGTTGAAGAAGGTGTAACTGATGAAGATTCATGAGAAGATGAAATTGGATTTGTTTCCCTTAAAGACATGGAAAAATTTCTTGAGGAAATGAAAATTGAAGATGAAAAGGAAGCACAGGAGTTAGCCCTAATTTCCAAAGCAGATATCAGAACTGATTGGATCATTGACAATGGATGCTCTCATCACATGATAGGTGATAAAGACAGATTTGTTCATCTAGAAAATTACAAAGGTGGTATGGTTAGATTTGGAGGTCACACTCCCAAACCTATCATAGGCAGATGATCTATCACCCTGGATGGAAAGAATAAGATAGATGATGTTTTGTATGTTGATGGATTACATCACAAATTACTAAGTGTTGGATAGCTACTTGACAAAGCTTATCATTTGGAATTCAAAGACAACAAATGCATTATTAGAAACAAAGAAGGAGACATTATTGCATCAGGCTCAAAGACAAAACATAATGTTTTTCAGCTCAATTCAGATGTAATTTGTTTTGTTGCAAAAGTGGATGACAATTGGTTATGGCACAAGAGACTCTATCATATCAATTTTGATAATATAGTAAAGATAAGCAATGTCAAGGCAGTTAGAGACCTTCCAAGTATTGCAAGACCAATTGACACAATGTGTAGGGAATGTGTTATGGGAAAGCAAGTAAGGAGCTCTTTCAAAAGCAAGCAGAAATCAACTAAAAACAAGTTAGACCTAGTTCATACAAATTTATGTGGTCCTACTCAAACTAGATCATATTACGGAGAAAGGTACTTCATTTTATTTGTTGATGATTTTTCAAGGATTATGTGGGTTGCATTCTTAAAGGAGAAGTTTGAATCCTTTGTGAAGTTCAAAATATTCAAAGCCAAAGTGGAGAATGAATCTAGATTAAAACTAAAGTGTCTAAGATCATACTAAGGAGGAGAATTCACCTCTGACCAATTTTATGACTACTATGAATAACATGGAATTAAAAGACATTTGAGTGCACCCAGAACCCCATAGTAGAATGGGATAGAAGAAATAAGGAACAAGATCATACTTGATACAATGCGCACTATGATGATTGCAGGAAAAGTTGTGCACACCTATTGGAGAGATGCAATCAATACAACAGTCTATACTATCAATAGAACACAACTAAGGCCAGGCGTGGATAAGCCACCTTATGAAATTTTTTTTGGTAATGTACCTACAATAAAATACTTTAGAATATTTGGCAGCAAATGCTACATCAAGAGAGATGATGGTGTTGGTAAGTTTGATGCTAGAAGCGATGAAGGTATTTTCCCTGGTTACTCTACTAAAAGAAAAGCCTACAAATGTTTTAATTTCAGATTAAAGAAGATAATTGAAAGTACTAATGTAAAGATTGATGAAAAATTCATGGTTCAAGAAAAGTACTATGAATATGCACCTATGATTGAGGATGAACCCAGGCCTAGTAGTAAAGACACTCTTATTGAAGAAATGTTTGATTGTATTGATGTATCATGTAGTGAACCTGAATCAAGCAAAGAAGTATCACAGATTATAGATGAGGATGTCACACAAAAAGTTTCAAAATTCACATCTAGGTATCATTCAAAATATAATATCACGGGAGATCAAAGTAGCAGTGTCTTAACTAGATCTAAAGAAAAAAGTTTAACAGTGGATGAAGAGGTATGTTTACTTTCACAAATTGAACCCTTAAATGTTGAAGATGCTTGCAAGGATTCTGATTGGGAGAAAGAAATGGAAGAAGAATTAGATCAAATAATAAAAAATGACACATGGGAATTTGTTCCTAGACCTAGTGATAAAAATGTGACTGGAAAAAAGTGGGTATTTAGGAACAAGATGAATGAAGATGGTACAGTGGTCAGAAACAAAGCAAGACTAGTGTGTAAAGGATATGCATAGAGGGAAGGGATAGATTACACTGACACATTTTCCCCTGCGAGAATATTAGAAGCCATCAAGTTATTCTTGGCCTATGCAACATTCAAAGACTTCAAAGTATATCAAATGGATGTCAAATCCACCTTTCTGAATGGTGACTTAAAGGAAGAAGTCTACATAGAACAACTTGAAATATTTAATCTATCAGATAAAATAGACATGGTATGCAGATTGAAGAAAGAACTTAATGGACTTAAGCAGACCCCAAGAGCTTGGAATGAGAGACTAGATGGTTATCTTATGAAGATTGGATTTAAGAAAGGAGTAGAAGATTGCAACCTATTCATAAGAGAGACACCTGATGGATTATTACTTGTTGCCATATTTGTTGATGACTTTATCTTTGGAGGTAATGACAAGCTTAGTGCAGAATTTGCAAAAGAAATGCAGAATGAATTTGAAATGAGCATGATTGGTACTATAAAATACTTTTTAAGATTAAATGTAAAGCAGACAGATAAAGGGATATTTATAAATCATTCCAAATATGTGAACGAAATATTAAAGACTTTCACGATGGAAGACTACAAGCTAGTATGCACTCCTATGATAACAAGAAGAAAAATTTCTAAAGAAGATGATTACACAACAATTGATAAGACATTGTATAAGTCTATGATTGGAAAACTTATATATCTTACTCAATCTAGACTAGACATATCGAATGCAATTGGCATTATTGGTAGATTTGTAGCTAAACCAGAATAGAATCACCTAATGGAAATAAAGAGAATATTCAGATATCTAAAGGGAACTATAGACTATGGTTTATGGTATCCTAAATCAGAGAATGTACAACTTCATGTGTATACAGATGCAGATTGGGAAAGTTGTCTTGATGACAGGAAGAGTACTTCTAGAGGAGTAGTATTTCTTGGAGATAGGTTGGTTTCTTGGGTAAGAAAGAAGCATAATTGTATCTCTCAGTCGACAGGAGAAGCTGAATATGTTGTAGCAGCATTGAATTGTTCCATAATGGTTTGGATCAAGCAGATGGTTAAATATTTTGGTATACAGGTTGATTATCCTATTTTTATTCACTATGATAACACTAGTACTATCAACATGTCCAAGAACACTGTGATGCATGCAAAGGAAAAGCACATTAAGATTAAATACCATTTTCTTAGAGAAAAAGTTGCAGATAATGAAGTAAAATTGGACTATGTGAGCACCAAAGAATAGTTGGCAGATATATTAACAAAGCCCTTATCAAAAGATACTTTTGAGTATCTTAGGGAGAATTTGAGAGTAATTCCCTCTCCTGAGTTTGATTAGATAAAGTAGCAAGAACATCAGTCCATAGTGACTGATGAATGGTTGACTACTCTACTTCTGGAGTAGTACCTGTGCCTAATTGCTTATGGCACCCTTTTCCATTAATGTCAAAGAGGGATTATATAGTAATGGGGAGCATATACTCTGGGGGAGTATAAACATAGACAGAGGAACTATAGTAGTGTAGAGGAATCCTTGATGAGGATATTGAGAAGATTGTAAAAAGAAAGAAGACACCATATGTTGAAGATGTTTTTTATATCATATGTTGCCATCAATGTCAAAGGGGGAGATTGTTGGAGATTTACTTCTGGCAGCTAGTTGATTGTATGTTTGTCATTGATGACAACATATAATATACAACAGTGTTCTATATGTACTTATCAGAATGATGTTAGCAAGCCTTGTGTGGTTATAATAATGTTGTATACATGTTTATTATGGTGTGTTCATACACATAGACTCAGATATGAAGTTTTTTTTGAGTTGTGTAATTTTGTTAGTGGCAGTTACAGTTTCTAGAGTTTGTCTGTACATAGCTGACGTATTACATTGGTTATTGAGTTGCGCCTATCTTTGGGATATTTTTTTATATATTCAAGTTTATTTATGATTTGATGATAGTTATCTAAAGGTGCCAAATGTGTTTCAATGAGATTGCAAAGTTAGAGTTAATTTGGTGAGGCCGACTTTGTGAAGTGTCGCATCTATTTATTTTATATTACACAGTTATAATTATGCTTGTGTGATTATTAAAGCCAACAAGGATATTATGAAGAGTTTTCTAAAAGGTCCCATGATCTCATACTTTGAGGAAGATACTTATAGAAAGTCATTTGTGAAATGCTAAGTGTGAATGATAAGAAAAGATACAGTAAAAGTCCATAATAGAATAACAAATGTATTTCATTCATCAAGGATCTATGTGAAGAAGCAGTGGAAAATTAAAATACATTGAAAATGATCAAGACATTGGGTCTACTCTACAGTTCATCATCACATATAGTGCATATCTATTCTATAGAAGGTTGTAGCCTTCACCATTAAAGAAGTGAGTTTTAGGCCAGTGAGTCCTCACCCTTAACCTGGTTATTCGTAAAAGAATCCTAACAAGGTCAGACCCTTAACCAGGTTACTATACTTATTGCATTGTAAAGAACAACTCCTAATAGGGTTGTAAGATTTTCTAATAGGGATTATTATAAACAAGTATAGTTCATTGTGGGTGTTAATTCCCTCTAGGGTTTTTACCATTTGGTTTCCCTGTAACCAAATTGTGGTGTTGTCTATTGGGTTATCTGAATGTGCATTTACTTTATTGTATTTAGGAGTTAATAAAGGAAAGAATTTAATTATCTAATAACTGATTCACCCCCCCCTCTCAGTTATCCTTTGGGACTATTCTAACATATCATACTTTGTATAATCAATTAGATGGGCTAATTTAGGGCAAGCAAAGAGGTCCTTAGAAGCATTCATCCTTTAAGTATGAAGATGGTAGTGAGGAAGGAAATCTAGTACATAGCCCTTCTCACATGAATCAACCACCTATAGTGGAACAGAGCATAGAAGTTGATCTTACAGAGGTTCCTAATACTGAGGTGACCATTGAGCCCCCAAGGAAGAAACAAGGAGTGGAACAAGGGGATCCATCTCAAGCAGAGACCCACAAGAAGAAAAGGGACAATTTGAGTGCATTGATCACTGGTGATAGGAAATATCACCATTAGCTAAGGAAGAAGATCAAAGAAGGGAAGAAGAAAGAAAAGGATATCCAACAAGAGGTGGAGTTGCCTCTCCAGCTATGCCAAGGTGAAAGAGAACTCCATCAAGAATAGTTCCTTAGTGATGATGCTTTCATAAAGAATGATAAATTCAAGAATTTATTGATATGGAGGAAGCAGCAATAAGTAGGAGCACAATTTCAATTGACCATGGGTGATACTATTCAAAGTGATGCCCTAAAAGCTCTGAAAGCTTATGATCTTGAAAATGAGACAATAATCCCTAAGGAGGCTAGATAATTAGTCAAGTCTAGTGGAATGATTCTTGTTGGTTAGTGTTGAAGAGAAGATGGATGGGGATAAGATCATCTAGACAATGTAGAATACTGCTAACTTAGAGATATCCCAGATTGTCACCCACTTCACCCACCTTAATCAAGCGAAAATAGAACAAATCTTTGTAAGGTATGCAAAACTATTTGATGAGTGAGATGTTATGACTAAGGATATAGAAAGATGATTGACTAAAATCAAGTCATTATAGGGGCAAGTGGAGGTATTAAATAAGAAGTTAGAAGAGGCCCCCAAAGCTCTCCCCACTCCAACCAAGGAAGTTGTGTCTGTTCAGACAGAAACACGTGAAGATTTCCCACAAGAAACAAAGTAACCAGGCCAAGATCAAAATGAAGTGACTTTACATGCCTTATTGAATATCTCAAAGCACAAGATAGATATCATAAAGGGAAATTTTGACCTTGTGCACAGGGATTTCAATAGATTGCCTGACCTAGAAACAGAGGTAAAAAGCCACATTACAACTCTGGATCTATATTTTGTACATGGTCAAGCATGGGATAAATTTTTGAGAGACTAGAGGAATTGAAGCCACATAGTACAGATCTCCCAAAAATATTTTTTCAAGTGGGGAAAATGATTGAGAAGATTGGCACATCATTGTCATTCTTCAAAGGCAAAGCCAATCAAATTCAGGAAAAGGTGGGTATGTTTGGCCATAATTTTAGCAATTATATTCCTCAAATTAAGAGAGAAGATGATGAGATGAAGTTTTATGAAGAATGGAGGAATGATTTTGACACTCTAATACCTAAGAAAGAGGCATTCCTGACCAATAATAGTGTCCAAGACATGGACAAATTATATAGAGCCTTGATCGAAGCCTTCAAACTAGAAACAAACTTTGTGAAGTTTTCTACAAAAGTCAAGGCTATAACTATTGCCAGATGGGAGAGGAAAAAAAAGAAGTTATAGGGCTTACAAGGTTTTAATCTTCCTTCAGAAGGTGAATTTACATAGTGGGATAACATCACCAAGCTAAAGAAAAATAAAACAACAACTATTGACTTGGATGTGATGGATGAAGAGTAAAGTGGCACCTGACACCTGATCAATGTGCACAAGGAGGGTAATCATTAGCAAGACTAGTGTAAGTTAGCCTCTATTGGTGGTCACTAGGTCTCACAACAACCTCAAGAGGTTAACCAGAATATCTATGGACAAAGGTGTCAATTGCCAAGGATTTGGAATCATTTCAAATCAGCTACTCAAGTGTTTCTTCTCCACCGACTAAAGATGTAACTGTATTTTTGTTTTTTAGTAATTTTTAGGTTTTGCCTAGCCATCTGAAGATTTTTGCATCCTTTCTATATAAGGATTCCAATATGGATAATTCTCTCTATAAATAAAAAATTGTAAGATATTGTAAAGGATGTCGAATTCACAACTACGAGGAAGACTTCTAAATTGTGTCTAGTTTCAAGATTTTTGTCTCTTTGAATGTATTGAAGTAGAAATATTTTAATAAAATACAATTGGAAGTTCTTGTTTCACATCAATAATGTCATCTTGTGTTTATGTTTATGTTCTTGTATGTTTAAACTATAAGGCATTTTAAATATACTAGTTACAAGGTAACTGTGCAACTATTTGTGAGTTTCTTTCAAGGAGGGATTAAATCCTATGAGTAGCTATAGAGGGATAAAAAATTGTGTAGGAATTTGATACCTAGGTGTGGGAATGAGAAGGTGGTTTTTAAGGCACTCCATTTGAGTTTCATGTGTGTTTTAATTAATTAATTTCTTTGAATGTATATATCAATTGACTCTTTGCTCTGGATTAGGCATTGGTCTAGGTTCTGATTAGTAGTTATCATTGTCAATCTTAAATCTAAATAATCCTTTACATTTATGTTATTAAGAACATAGATGTTTACCAATTGTATTGGAGAATATAGTTCATTTCATTGATTCCTTAGAGAGAGAATCATTAGTTTAGCCTTCCTAAGTCTATAAATCTAAAAAGAAGAAGAAAGAGAATCCTTACTTCACTATTATTTTCCCTTGCCAAGTTCATGATCTAGCTTATTAAGCTCTACATAAGATTGGTTTTGTTCATTTGCAAGATGTGCTATCAATTGTTGCAGTAAAAGGCAAGAGACAAATCAGTGTAACCCTTGATCCACTATTAAAGTTATTGACAAGCATTAAACTATGAAAGGTACACACATCTGAGTCTGTGGAGCTTAAGGAAGAAGGAGGATAAATCCTCATCAATTATACTTTTACTTGTATGAATGAAAATTTTAGAATCTAAGAGTTAAGCATAATTTTTATATTGAGATTCTACAATAAAAATATCTAACAAAATGGTGACTCCACTGGGGAATTTAGACATAAATCATGTTTAGTCTATCCTAAATTTTTTGGTGCAATATCTTTTCAAATAATTTTTATCCAGTTCTGAGTTAACTAAAAACATTTGAGAGAAGTGGGTTTAAGCATTAATGTTTCAAAGTTCATAGAGACTAATCCTTTTATTGTTCCATTTCTTGTTCAAATTCTTAAAACTTTCCCATACTAGTTGTGGGTGGCAACTCTAACTTTGTGCATTCCATTGTGATTTTCATATTGAAATATTGAAGATACTTGTAAAATTTAAAGATTAGTCAAAAAAGAAACACCAAGTCTTAATATAGATCAAATCATGAAAAATATACAGGAGAAGAGCTCCACACACCTGGAAGGAGACACTAGTCAAAGAGAGGTGGATCAAATAATATTTCCCAAAATACATCAAAGGGGAGAATGGAAACCCCTATCCCTAAAAGAAGGTCATCCTCATGTAAGAGTTGAGAACAATCAAGGTCAGTAGGTCCCTATAGGGCTGACATATCTTTTGATGCCTTCAGAGATGGAGAAATGACAGATGTAGGATTCTTCCCTACAAAATAAACTCTAGAACAACTAGAAGAGACATCTACTACTAAGAAAACATCTTATGATTCTAGTAAATTACGTGAGGACGTCATGGATTTGAGAAGAAACAATTGTGAGAAATAATCAAAGATAGCATACGCAATAAAAAGCGTGAACAAGAATTGTATGACATGTCAACTGAGAGAGAAGAACTCTTGGCAGAGCCTATAATACCCCTCTAACCCTAAAATAAGTTTTGTGTTTTTGAACGAAGTAAGATGTTTCGATGTTTTCTTACAACTTAAGTTGTTCATGATACTTGTTTGATCTATTCCTATAGTTTGTTTACAATGATTTCATAAACCAGTACTCGAGGATTCTAATATCATACATACTGTCTAAAGTTATAATTTTTGTATGTATTTATCTCTATGTATGTATTGAGGAGCTTCAAGGCCTTTATGAATGTTATATATGAATATATATAAGCGATTATTTATATTTTCTTCTATTTAGGTTACTTTTGATGAATCTTGTATGTCACTTGATGATTTGGATTATGTCTCATGATTATGTTGATTTATTATTAGTATTGATTATATACTAACCCAATGCTCAAGATTCTAACCTTTGCTAGGATGATTCTACATGCTTGGTGTGTGTGTGTGTGTATACATGATGTGTTTTCATGATTCAGGATGAAGTCGTAGTTACTCACATAGCTGAGGTCTACACGATGTATCGATCCTAGTCATTTGTCTGCAATGTCTTCTTATATGTATATCTATGCACATGTATTTCTTCTCTGTGATGCAGGCTTGCAGGTACTGGGCATCGAATTCACCTGGCTTCACAGGTCTGAGCGTGCCCTCAAATC
>MU224749.1:1734849-1780085 GCA_018584345.1 Thuja plicata
ATCAATACTAATAATAAATCAACATAATCATGAGACATGTCCCAAATCATCAAGTGACATACAAGATTCATCAAAAGTAACCTTAACAGAAGAAAATATAAATAATCACTTATATATATCATCCTAACTATATTCATAAAGGTCTTGAAGCTCCTCAATAGATACACAGAGACAAATACATACAAAAATTATACCTTTAGATAGTATGTCTGATATTAGAATCCTTAGGTATTAGTTTATGAAATCATTATAAACAAACTATAGGAATAGATCAAAGAAGTATCATGAACAACTTAAGCTGTAAGAAAACATTGAAAGATCTTACTTCTTTCAAAAACACAAAACTTATATTAGGGTTAGAGGGGTATTACACTTTGTGACAATGCATCAGCAACTTTATTGAGGACACCTTTCTTATGTTTGATGTTAAAGGTCTAAGCTTGTAGGTACTCAACCCACTTCATGTGTTTGTGGCTCAACTTCTCTTGAGAGTTCAGAAAACTTAAGGCTTGATTATCTTAATAAACAATGAACTCCTTGGGCAAAAAGTAGTGCCTCCACTTTCTCAAGGCTTGAACCAATGCATACAACTCAAGGTCATAAGAAGAATACTTCTTTGCTTCACTCAACTTCTTAGAGTAAAATTCTACTGGTCTACCCTCTTGGCTTAGGACAGCCCCAATGGCTATGTTTCTTGCATCACATTCAATTGTGAAAAGATTCTCAATGCTTGGAAAGACTAACACTAGTTGGGTAGCAATCTTTTCCTTCAGCAACTCAAAGCTCTTGTTGGCTTGTTCATTCCACATGAACTTGGTCTTCATTCCTCCTTTGATTGTATCCAACATTGGAGCACAAATAGAACTAAATTTCCTTATGAACTTCCTATAATACTAAGCAAGGCCATGAAAAATTATTACCTCTATTTCTATCCTTGGAGTAGGCCAATCATGATGGCTTCTATTTTAGTTTTATCCATTTTTAGATTACCATGAGATAGAACAAATCCTAGGTACACTAGCTATGTTTTGATGAACTCACACTTCTCCAAGTTAATCATGAGCCTCTCTGCATGTAGCTTCTTGAGTACTTATTCCACATACTTGAGATGTTCCTCTCTTGTCTTACTAAAGATGAGTATATCATCCAAGTATACTACTACAAACTTGCCAATGTGATCTTTAAGTACTTCATTCATCAACCTCATAAAAGTTGACAGAGAATTTGATAAGCCAAATGGCATGACTATCCATTCATACAGCCCTTCACTGGTCTTGAAGGTTTTCTTACACTTGTCTCCTTATTTCACCCTTATCTGGTGATAGCCACTTTTTAAATCTATCTTGGTGAAGTACCTTGCACCTACTAGACAATCCATCAATTATTATATCCAAGGGATAGGGAACCTATATTTGATAGTGATCCTATTTATGTCTCTAGAGTTAGTACATAATCTCTAAGTACCTTCTTTCTTAGGGGCTAGGACTGTGGGTACAACACAAGGACTAATACTCTTCCTTATAAGACCTTGTTCTAGTAACTCTTGAATTTGCCTAGCTATTTCCTCATTCTATTTAGGGGTCATCTTGTAGGCTGCCTTATTTGGTAGGTTAGCTCCAAGAATAAGGTCAATCTTATGGCTTATGGGTCTTATAGGGGGTAAGGTTGATGGTTGTCCATCACTTACAATGCCTTCATACTTCTGCAACATTTCATGTATCACTTGTGGCAGCTCTATCCTCTTCACCATTTTTTCTTCCTCTTCCTTGGGCTTCAACATTAGTGCAAAGCCAAATCCTTCTCATTCTCCAATGGCCTCCAAGAACTCTTTCTTAGTCACCATTAGTACATCAGGACCAGTTGTCTTCATCTCTACATCTTCTAACAATGACTGAATTTTGAAAGTCATGTTATCCTTCTTGAAAGTATAGGAGTTCTTCACTCCATCATGGATATCTTGGTGGTAAAATTTCCATGGCCTACCTAGGAGCAAGTGACATGCATCCATGGGAAGTACATCAAATAATACCTTATCCTTATATCTCCCTATAGAGAACTCCACCCATGCTTGCTCATTCACTAAGACATGTCGCCCCTTATTGAGCCATGTTACCTTGTAAGGATGGGTATGAGGTATCCTTGTCATGCCTAACTTGCTGATTGCTTCCTCTAATACAATATTATCAGTAGATCCTGAGTCTATGATAACCCTACATACTTTTCCCATCAACTTACATTTGATTCTTAACAAAAACCTCATTTGGCTTGGCTCCTCCTTGATTGGCTCCTTGATCAATGTTCTCCTCATCATGAGGTTTTCACCTTACTCTAAGTTTAATGGTACCTCAAGGTGTTTATCAATTGCATTTGTGTCTTCTTGAACCAAATTAGTCCTCTTGTTACCTCCTTGAGAAGTACTACTCTTTTCTGGACACCTATAGGCAGGGTGTCCCATTTGGTTACAATGGTAACATTTCATATTGGAAAAATAGTTTCCTCTTCCTTTTCCACAACTTCTACCTTTGAAATTGGAGTTCCTTCCTCTACCACCTCTACTAGAACTTTCTTCTTGTTTCTCATTGTATTTGACTTCTCCTTGTGTTCTTGATTCTGACTCTTTCCACCATATCCACCTTTTTGTCCTCTACTATCTCTTCCTCTACCTCTTCCTTTAGAACTTTGTTATTTCTTCCTTTTGCCTTTCTCCTCTATATTCAAGGCCATTTGATAACATCAGTGGATGGTTTTGAAGTTCACAAGACTCATGTCTTCTTGAATAGACCAATTGAGTCCATTCAAATACCTAGGTAGCTTGATGCTTTCATCTTCAACCACTTATGACCATAGGCACAACTTTTGGAACTCTTCAGTGTAGTCTTGGACATCTAGGTCTTTTTGTGTGAGATTATGCCTCCTCCTATGCAGCTATACTTCATAATTATTAGGAAAATAGGTCTGCTTCATCTTAGTCACCATACCCTTCCATGTGGCTATAGGACTCTTTCCTTCCATCTCTCTTTCAGTTTGAACAAACTTCCACCATGTGAGAGTTGAACCTCTCAATCTTGACTTGGCCAAATTTACCTTTTGGGCCTCTATGATACCATCACATTCAAAAAATTTCTCTATACTATCTATCCAATCCACTAGTGAATCTAGATCCATTTTTCCACTAAAGGGTGGCACACCCTCCAAAGCTTTACCACTTAAAGCCTTCAATGTCTTTAAGGAGGGTTCTTGGTCACTAACAGGGTCAGGGGTTGGAGCTTCTTCTTCTAGTTCCACTCCTTTCTCCCTTGCTTCTTCTTCTTTTTAGTCAATCTTATACTTCATCTTCTTAGCTTTGTCTTGGACTTCTCCCAAGAGTTGCTCCATTTGAGACAACCTTTCTCTTAATGACTTGTTGTCTTCTTCTTGTTCTTCCACCTTTTTGGCTAACTCAGAATTAGTAACTATGACTTTGTCTTTTCTTAATCCTCTAGGTGTATTCTCTCCCACTAATTTATTAGGCTGAAACATCCACCACAAGCCTTATCTTTAATCAAGCTCTGATACCAATATGATGTAAGTGTTTCGATGGGCTTGCTTGCACAACCTACTAAGAAGATCTTCTTTATCTTCTTCAAGGATCCTAATCTCCTATAGATCATTATTAGGATTAGATCATTAAATAATTCCTAATCCTAATCTCCTCTAAGAGTCTCCAATTTTGCTTCACCCTTTTGAAAGACTAACACCCTATAGCTAATTCAGATCTCCACTTTCTCCAACTTACACTTAGAAGAGTCTAAGTGTCAATTCCCACACTAATCTTCATGAATCACTTTTAGGGGTTTCCAACACCATGTAGATATTTAATTTTATCAATTTTGAATCCATCTTGAGGAATTTCCTTTCAATTTTTAGTCAAGTTCAGGTTTGTGTCTTCAAGAGGCCTAATTAGGCTTATCTCCTTGTAGCCCTACACAATGTGTTTTTCTCAATTCTTGCAAAAATTTTCCAAAGACCTCAAAAATATAAGACCATATCCAGATACCCTTTTCCACTTTACTAAGGATTTTTTAAATCTCAAATCCCCAAGTTATCCATACATAGGGTTCCTATAAACTATGTCTTATAGGGCTAATAGGCCTAAAAACTAGGACAGTCTGCAACTTTAAACAAAACTCATCCAAAACTTGTCTTCAGTGATTGGTATGAAATTGACCAACCTAGTATGTCAAGGTAACACGAAAACCTAACTATACATGTACTTGGATCATACAGTACCTTCTTCCCCTGCTCATGAAACCTCATTGTTACTCCACCAAACCTCTAACCGAATAGTGCATGCTCGCTTATGGCTTGGATCTAAAAATAGAAACTTGCACTTCTAAGAGTCCTAACTCTATAATTATGTAAATTACTGAATCCCCTAGAATTTTCATCTACCCTTAGGTGTTTCCCATGGTTAGATTTCATGGGGGAGCCATGACTTGACTGGTTGGTCAGGACAGGACCAGTGAACCTCCTAGTTACAAAACAATTTAACTACGACTGTATACTACTAATAAACTTCCTCACTAAATGAAAAGTGCTTCTAACTATCCTAGGAACTCAGAAAAATTGTTATATTCAAGCACTCAATCCATTCAATGTGATTGTCAACACAAAATGCTCGGGATTACAGAAAACTCAGAATTGCAGTCTCTATTCACTTAACACTTGTTACAACATGAAAAAATCTATCCTTAGTTCGAGTCTCTCCATACACTAGATGAATTATTCCACCATTCTAGGGCCTTTTTGGTCAATTCCCCACTCCTATATTCAAGGAGAATCTGATGTAACCATGTTTCATGCAACATTTGCAATTATTGCAAATGTTGTCATGACAACAATTTAGCAACTATTGGCATCTTTTCATTCATACCTTCTCCCTAAATTTTAGGACGGGTAAACTCTTCAACTAGAGGATCCAAGATCATTTAAGACCCTATGGCATCTTTATGTCCACATTTAAGTGATTTGGACACATTCATGACTCTAACCTCACACTTAACAACTAAGCCTAAGAATTTGAAAATACTACTAACAATGGCTATTTGTGTGACCTTAGTCCTAATGACTAACTCACCTAGCCTACATTGAAAATACCTACTAAGGTCCAAAAAAAACTAACCCATCTTGACTTGGCTAATTTCAAGTACAAGCCAAAATGAACAAACATGGAGGTTATCCTAGGTGCTCCTACACCAAATAGGATGTCTCACATAATGCTGTAGAATCTCATCATAAGGGTACTAAAGAAAATAAGTTGAAAAGAAAGTAGAATCTTCTTCTACTCATAATGAAAAAGAGGAAAAAAAAAATAGAATAACAAGTGGCTACTGATAAGGCCAATAAAGATAAAATGATAGCTGATGTGTCTTCTATATTTCCTATGTTTGACATGAAACATACTCTTACTCAAATGAAAGTTTCAGTCCCACTGATGGAGATGTTGAAGATAAAAGAGCATAAGAAGGTGCACTTGCACTTTTGAAAGGGATAGAAGATGTCTCTATGTAAAACCAAGAACAAGTGTCCTTGACCTTGAATAATGATAAAAGAGATGTTCTATCTGTGATTGAAAATTAAAATCAAGTAAAAGGCCTAGAGAAAAGTGGGGAACTCTCTAATATTTGCATTGGTAATGTGATTACTCAAGAATCACTTCCAGTTGATCATTTCTATGTTACCTTGATGATATATCATTTTGTAGTAAAAAATTGAATGATAGACTCTAGTGTTGCAGCTACTCTGATGCCATATCATGTCATGAAAGAACTAGGCCTTCAAGTTAGTACTCCTACTGGAAGTTGTTATGCAATGGATAAAAGGGAGGTTCCTATGATAGGAAAACTAAAAGACATTGAAGTGAAAATTATTTCATTCCCCGAAGCTACCTACAAAATGGATATAGTTGTTGTAGACACAAAAAATCAATGTGGTATGCTTTTATCTAGACAATGGGTAGCGACAGTGGGTGGAATATTTCAAGTAGATTTTTCATATGAAACAATTCATGTGAATGCAACTGAGGTCAAGTTGTATAGAGAGCCTCATTCTTCTGTCATGGTTGAATTGGTCATGCTTGATCAGCTGAATTGTTTTGTGGATATTGAGATGAAATTTTTTTCTTTTGAAGAGATCAAGCCACAATTAAGAAACAATGATCCAATTATTGATGATATTTTGTTGCAACAAGATGGATTGTGGTAGATATAATTTGATGGAGGATGCTTTAAAGAAGGATCAAGAGTAGGTGTTTTATTTATCTCCCCACCAGGTATTAATTTTTTGTACTCTTTCCTTTTGGAATTTTATTGTACCAACAATATAGCTGAGTATGAAGCACTGATATTGGGAATTGATATTGCCATCAAGCATGGTATTTAATTCTTACAAGTTCATGGGGATTCCCAAATAATCATAGCTCAGATTAAGAAAAAATATGTTTCTAAGGATGACAGACTAAAATTGTATAAATATGTTGTCTGTGATAGATTATACCTCTTTGTTGCTTTTAAGATTCTGTGGGTAGAAAGGTCCAAAAATATTATGGAAGACTTTCTTTAAAATGTTGCTCTCAAGAATGATGACATTACCCTTCCTAGAATATCTATGGTGGAAGTGAAGAATAGGCCAGTAGTGCCTAACAATATCCATAATTGGCAAGTCTTTGAGGATGATGATGATGATATCCTCAGATTTATTCAATGTTTAGATCAATATTATGGCCAAAAGATTGGCTATGGTTCTTTAAAAGGAGCTATAGATGGCAAAGAGTAAATTATTGACAAAGAATTAGTTTAGCTAGCTTCTAATCATATTCCTAAGGGACTATTTTAATTACAGGGTGTGTTTAGTATAAATGATAACTACATGTTACATAAATCAAATGCCAAGGTAGGAGATTTAGAGGAAGTTAACCTAGGATTAGAGACATCCCCCAATTGGTCTACATTGGAAAAAATCTAGATAGAAATGTGAGATTGAATTTGATAAAGCTGAGCAAAAGGTATAAACATGTTTTTGACTAGTCCTATGAAGATCTCAAATCTTATAGAGAGGACCTATTTGAGTATGACATCCCACTGAAAGAATATGTAAAACCATTTAGGGAAAAATAGAGACCCATCAACCCACTATTGGCTACTAAGATGAAAATGGAGTTTATGAAATTAAGGGATGCATGCATCATCCAGCCTATAAGACATTCATCATAGGTTTCTTATTTGGTCCATGTAAGAAAGAAGAATGCAGACATAAGGTTATGTGTTGATTTTAGGAACCTGAATGTAGCTTCATTGAAAGAAAATTATGGACTACCTAATATAGAAGCTATGTTGTATAAGGTAACTAGATGTGATCTATTATCTATGATGGATGGTTTCTTTGGGTACAATCAGGTGCTAGTCAAGGAGTCTGAATAATTCAAGACAACATTTACTACTCCTTGGGGAACTTATGTATATGCCTGTATGCCTTTTAGTCTAAAGAATGTTGGTGCTACTTTTCAGAGGGCCATGGATGTGGCTTTTAAGGATCTTATAGATTTTCTCATGGTAGTTTACCAGGATGATTTGATAGCTTTCTCAAAAGATAAGAAGACCATTGTATCCATTTGAATAAGTTCCTAATGAAAGCACTAGAATATGGGATATCACTGAACCCAAGAAAGTGTCAATTTTTTGTCACTAAAGGAAAAAAATTTGGCCATATAGTGTCAAAGGAAGGGGTAAGAATACATCCAGAAAGAGTTGAAGCTATTCAGGAGGTACTTTCTCCTAAAAAACTAAAAGGTGTACAATCATTCTTGGGGAAAATCAATTTTGTTAGGAGATTTATTGCCAACTTTTTAGAGTTAGTCAAACAAATAGTCAAACTATTGAAGAAAGATGTAAAGTTTGAATGAAACCAGGAGGCAAAATAAACTTTGGAAAAAATAAAAAAATAAATTCAAGAGGCGCCTGTTCTAGGTTCTCATAATTATACAAATCCATTACCTCTATTTAGATTTGTATCTTTTCATACTATTGTAGTAGTGTTGTTGCAGGAAGATGAAGAGTGTTTTGAGCATCCTATAGAATTCTTTAGTAAGTCAATATAGTCAGCTAAATTGAATTATCAACTGATGGAAAAGAAATCCTATACTTTAGTGAAAGAAGTCAAAGCATTTAGACCATACCTATTATGTTATAAAGTTAATGCACATGTTCCCCATGCTGTTGTAAAAGACAATTTGGTCCAAAGGTAAGTGACAGGGAAAAGATGCAAGTGGATTAACAAAATTTAGGAGTTTGACCTGGATATCCACATTACTAAGTTGGTAAGGGGATTGGGAATAGAAAAGTTAATGATAAAATATTATTTGGATTTAGTCCAAGTAAACAATGTTAATACTTGTGGATAAGTACTACAAGTATCAAGATACAACCCATATATACTAACATTGTATAGTTTCTAAAACATGCAATTTGCCCAGAGGTTTTGATTGATAACTACAGGAGAAGTAGGATATTGAAAGATTTGAGATATGTGCTATTACAGGGTGACCTGTATTGGAAAAATAGGGATGTGATACTATTTTTATGTCTAGACAAAGGATAATCTGAAGAGATCTTGAGAGAAATGCATTTTGGGATGTGTGGAGGACACTATTCAGCCATAGAAACAACTCATAAGATCTTAAGGGATGGGTATTATTGGCCTTATTTGTTTAAAGATTCCAATTCTTTTGTTGGGAAATGTGAACCATGTCAGAGATTCTCTAATAAGATGAAGTTTTTATGGTACCTTATTGCTAAATTTTGTATTTCCAGAAGCACCTTTTGCTATGCGGGGAATAGACTTCAGTGGAGAATTTGTAGAAAAATAAAGTGGGTGACATAGTTGGATTTTAGTTGTTACTGATTACTTTACCAAGTGGATTGAGGCCATTCCAACTAAAAATGATATAACCACAATAGAGGTTGACTTTCTGATGGATAATGTCATTACTAGGTTTGGTGTCCCGATTACACTAGTAATGGACAATGCCATGTGATTTAGATCAAAAGAGTTTCTTGATTTTTGTTCTAAAATGGGAATTGTGATATCATATTCACCCCCTACCATCCACATGCAAATGGGCAAGCAAAATTCAGTAATAAAAGTATTCTGCAAATTTTGAAAAGGACCCTAGAAAGTGACACAAGAGCATGGCATGCAAAGTTGAAGCTTTCCTTATGGGAAGATAGGATTACTATGAAAAGGGAAACATGAAAATATCCTTTTGAATTAGTGTATGGTGTTCAATCCAAAATTCTTGTGAACAATTTGCTCCCTGTTTATAAGCTCATCCAAGGTGAGGGATTAGAAATCTCTAAGAAAATGCAAGAAATAATGATTCAATTGGTAGAATGTGATGAAATGAGAAGAGACAATCAAAATGAAAATATTAAATTACAAAAAAATATGAAATATGTTTTTAATAAAAGGGAAAATGAAAGAAATTTCTAGCTTGGTGACTTGTTTCTTCAATGGAATGCCACGGCTGAGGATAAGGGGAAGAATAATAAATTTGAATTCTTCTAGTAAGGTCCCTTCATTATCTATCGGACATTTGGAAAGGATTCATACCTTCTCAAGAATATGAATGATGAAGAAAAGGAATTTCCAGTGCATGGACAATTTCTAAAAAATTTCTTGAATTGAATCAAGTATTTTCCATGTGCAGTAGTCTTGTAATTTATGTATAGGTGTGTTTTCCTTTTGTTGTGTGTTTCTTTCCAAGTTGTGTGTTTTCTTTTGTAGTAGGTTAGTGCAATGGTGGTCTACCTCCTAGATATCTATAATTATTTCTATGAACATGCATTCAAGCATCCTTAGATAGAGCCACTATTGGGTATATTTCTAGTTTTCAGAGTCTTTTCAAAATTTTGGTTCCTAGTGTCAGTTTGTGCCTTCAAATGTCAAGGTTTGTTCAAGTGTAACATCAAATTTTCCTACAAGTGTCTATTTCTCAAGAAATGAAGTGAAAAATTGGTTGAAAACCTTAAACCCTAGGTCATTGGTGTCTTTTCTATGTGAAAACCCTAGACCTTATTATTGTGGTTCTAATTTGAAGTTACTTTTGTTGAGAAACTTAAGTTGTTTTAAGTCATGTGCTTTTTAATCGTTACCTTTATCTCCTGATCTCACAATCAGAAGAGAATATTCTTAATGGTCTAAAGACTTGGGGAAATCCTTTATCTCTTAACCTTGAGAGGATTGGAATATTCTCTTATACATTCTGAGATTAAGCACATGTGGTTGATCTAGATCTCATCATACGATTGGCGCGTAATCTCCAAAAAATGCCAAGATCAAGATTTGATTTAGCGATTAAGCATTAGCCATAGATCTTGTTATATCCTTGAATTGATTATGTGGTCAACGTGATATCTCTAAAGGAAACCTAGTGTTAGGAAATATTTAAGAGAATTGGAGATAAAGATTGTTTCTTAATCTCTAGATAAACCTATGGCTGAGGCTAAGTCAAGTAAAGTTTTTTACGAGATTCAAAGATAACTTGGTCGCGTCATCTCCGAATGAGAGTGTGGTTAAGCATATATTTTTGAGATTTAGCGCAGGCCATTGAATCAAAGAAGAATCAAGGGTTTCCATCTAATCTTAGGAAGATTTGGTAATTATAGAAAGATTCAAAGACTTAGCATTAATCATTCATTAAGAAACTATGTGAGGGGTAGAGCATGATCTCTTGATTAAACCCAAGTTAGAAGAAATATTCAGTGACTTAGATTTTTATTCAGTCACTGAATCTCTAGAAGAACCATGGTTATTTGTGGTTAAATCAAAGCCAAGTCAACTTTTTTGTGAGTAAATATGGACTATTGATGAAGACAAAGATGTGTGTCTAGCGCTGAATCACTAGAAAAATTCATAAAGTCATGAATTATTCAGAGATCAATATGTAATCAACTAAGATGCAGACACGCATATAAGTGGCTAAGAAAATCTATGGTGTATGTGAAGTCTTTGAATAAACATAGGGTTAAGAAGATCTATCAGTGATTCAGAGATAGCCTTTATCTCTTGTAAGATCTAAAATTGGTGTTGAACATGAGGTCTTCTAGATGATAGGAATTTGATATGAAAAGAGACCCTAAGTCCAATTTTAGTCTAATACACTTAATTATTATGATAAAGAATTGATAATACTTGTAAAAAATTAAGGAGAAAAATACCTACCTCATATCATAGCCTATCTGAAGAATGTTGTTTTCTAGGTTTTGTATTCTGTTTCTAGAAAATTTGAAGTATGATCTAGAACCAAAACACAGAGACAAACAAAACCCAAAAATATTTTTCTGTTCTAACACCATCTTAGGAAAAAGTTCAACCTTGAACAACTAATCTCACCCCTGACCCAATAACCTTGACCCTGACCTGTGCTACCTCGACAAAAAATCTATTTTCAGATCTTGATAGTTCGTTGAAAAGGGTATCCAAATCTACTCTTAGATCTGATGTTTTGTACCTGTAACTCTTAAAAAATAGCACCTGCAAATATCTAAAAAAAGGGTTTTGGTGTAGCTTTATAGGGGTTTGCCTTAGTCAAACCCCTATTTTGGTGATCTCCACCTCCATGAATAGCTGAATATAAAATGTATGTATGTGTGTGTTTTCTATTTGAAAAGAGTCTTTGAACATGCAATATCAAGATCTAATCTTCTAGATTAATAATCCTAACATAACATGGAGATGAGAAAGTAATGCATAGATTTGAATATGATAAAGAAATCATGCCAATCCCCCAAGGCTAAATTACTCCTACCAATTTATAGTCTGTAATTGCTACCCCATGATAATTTCCTTTTGAATGAATGCTTAAATGTTGAGAATGGTAGATCTAATAGAAAAGAGCATCTTCTTGCTTCAATGAAGATCTACAATAGCTTGTCCATGAAAATGATTGAATGTATCAACATGTACTCATAGATTTGTCCTTCTATATCATCCTCTTTCTTATTTTCATCATCATTGTATCATGCCATCTCCCAATTTCATTTCATGATCAAATGAAGGCAAAAGAGAGTGTTTATTTAGAGATCTCAATATAGATCTCCTAGGGCAATGCGAGGGACCCAAATTCAAATTTCACCTTGAATTATGCTTCAATAAAAATCCCCAACCAATGAGGTAATAAATTACATTAGATATTGAAGAAAACACTTCTGCATCCGAACTTGGGGACCTATTTTAAGTTTAGAACCTTGATAAGCTTTGGAATTGAAAACGGGGACCAACACCTGATAGAGGTCTATATCAACCTCACCCTTGACCTACGTCAAGGTTGAACTCACTATTGACCTAGGTCAAGGTCAATATCAACCTTGACCTAGGTTAGGGTCAAACTCAACCCTGACCTGAGGTTCCAGGCATGTCATCCAGTGATGTTTGTGAGATTCCCATTTCAACCCGGGACCTAGGAAGGTGATGGAACATTCCAGAGTGCTAGGAAGAAGGCCTAGAGGCCTAGAGAGAGTATGATAAGGTATAAGAGGGACCACATATAGGTCCTACCTAGAAAATATAATCATGGAGATGGAAACCAAGGAGAACCCATAAGATCCTAACCCTAACTTTACCTAATCATGAAGAAACAAACACAAATGCATCCTAAATGCAAATCTAATATGCAAGTGCACAAAATGAAGGTGGTAAACATACCAAAATGGAAGTGCTTCCATTTTAAGATGATACATTTATCCCCCACTTTATCTTAGTTATGACACTACGTGAGTATGTAAGCTAAAGTAAGAAAACATCAGAAAGTAAAAAGGATATAGCCAAGTCCTCAATGTAGAGATCCTGCAAGAAACCATTAGTATCCGCAACCTAAAACATAGGGTTAATGAAATATTCATAGAGAACCTAAGCCTTACTAAAATGATCTTGAGAAGTGTATAAAGCCCCTTATGCCCCCCATGTTTCAACTTACTTCTTTTTGAAAGGTGAAATAGGGTGATAAGGTAAATTTTATACACTGAATATGCAGTTTATTGAAAATTATTTTCCTAAACTAGATATAATGTTCCTAAACATTCTTAAACTAATTCAAGAGGTTTGGTATTTGAATCACAAATCCAACTCTTCTAATGGCACTAAAAACGGAGCTACCAAACTCAAGTTATGATGAAGAGAGTGAATGTCTATCTAAATGCATGTAAAAGGAAATTCGGATTTGACCTAAGTAAATTCAAATGAAACCCTAAGAAAAAGCCTAAGGAAACCCTAATTTTAAGTTATAAATAAGAGAAAGAGACACTTACCTCCTCATTCTTACCATTTTTAGAAGTTCATAGAAGGAGACAAGATTCCAAAGAGAGGATAATTTTGAGCGAGCTGTATGGAGGTCCTGAGAGAGAATCTGGCCAGTGGACAACCACTACCTGAGGTAGGTTTTGTGTTTTGATGTTTAAGATTGGAAAATTCATGTTTTTATAGGGAAGGTTGACCCTGACCTAGTTATGTCAGCCCTGACCTTCTGAGGTCAACCCTAACTGGGAGGTTCCCTCTTTTTTGGGGTGAATGTCAACCCTGACCTATAAAGGTCGACCCTGACCCAAAAATTTTGACCTTGACCCAAAAAAGGTCAACCCTAACCCAAAAAGGTTGATCCTAACCAGGTAAAGTTGGCATAGTATTTTTTTGATGATAGAGTATTGATATGGTATCCTTCTGTGCTTATAGGACCCTGTTTGTCTTCGAGAGTATCCCTTTAGAGGGTTACTATTAACTGTCAAAGAGAGCATGTCTGAGCTACAGCCAAATGAGATATAGCTTTTGAGAGATGTGGGATTATACTAGGTACTATTCCTACCATAGATGAGGTTTTATCAGTCCATGATTTCTACCATGGTAGAGAGGTGGGATGAGGATACTTTTTCCTTCCATCTTCCATCAGGGGAGATCATGATCACGTTTGAGGATGTGTACAAGATTCTATGGCTTTTGGTCTGAGGTGATCATGTCAGATCGGGTGGACCGCAGGGTCCACTTGAGGTGTTGGAAGATGGGGAGTATTGCTTGGGATGGGTACCATGGATGAGGACCTAGTTAGATTAGATCACCTTATCATCTATATTAGCAGGTCTGACAGCTTTGGTACAGAAAGTGATGCTATGTATACTCTCATTGGTGGTGATACCGAACATGAAGGGTACAGTTTTCTTAGCACCATTTACCAACCTCATGTGTAGGATGGAGGGTGATAGAGTTGTTTTCTCATGGGGGTGCAACATGATAGCCCATCTTTACCATGAGTTGAGTCAGGTAGTGAGATATCAGTGGGAGAGTCTTATAGTATACACCTTGTTACAGGTTTGGATGTTAGAGCACTACACATGTACATGACCATAGGGTGTTCTGGTGATGATAGATGTGAGCACAATGAGAGCCTTTGAATATTTGCTAGTAGATGTCTAGAAATATGGGGATATCCTCTTTTGGAGAGTATGCCTTGATCATGTACCAGGTATAGATGTGATATGGAGACCTAATTTTTAGATGATAGAGTGGCCACAAACATGATATCAATTGAGATACTCACAGTAGCGCAAACTACTAGATGGTCCCACTAATCATGTTGTGATTCCATGTTACTATGATAGAGTGATGAGATAGTTTGGTTTGATACAGGGAGTCCCTTGGACAATTCCTCGGTACACATAACTGATGAGGTACTATCAGAGACCCAGAACCATACGCTGGCCTACAGTAGAAGACATTGTAGATAGTGAGATAGATGAGACTAAGGATACAAAGGTAGCCCCTAAGACATCCTATTTTGGTGCTAGAAGAGATTATATCAGATATTGGAGTTTACAGGGGACCCATCCTATCTTCCCCAATGACTACCCTACAAGTGATCCAGGTCTTTCAGAGAGGATGCACTGGGGTAGTGATATATCAGAGGAGGAGGAGGAGGATCATGGGGAGGAGCCCATTCTTGAGGGGGATCCCATGGAGGAGGCGAGAGTAGAGGAGAGAGAAGAGGAGAGAATAGAGGAGATTCCCCCTTGCCATGATACAGGTACTAGTGATCATGCAGTCTATGTTTCACCCTTGAGATCACGATGACCTCCCTGAGTGCACACAGAGACACCACCACCTAGACCCAAACACAATGAGAGAGGAGAGAGTAGCCACTCCATGCCCCCACCATCTAGATCCTTCAGTGATACTCAGGAGGGAGTTCTAGGTGTGACATATGTAATTTAGTTAGAATGTTTTAAATGGATATGTTTCTTAAAAAAAGTATAGAAATAAAGTTCTCAAATTTTGCAGCGAGCGTAGCAGAGTGGAGGATTTTTGTATCTAAGGTGCTAAAGGATACATGCATATCCTACCGACTACCAGCTAGTAAGAAAGAGTCCCTTATAGGACAAATGGATCTAGGAAGACATGCATATATATCTTCCTATGTGTATGATGAGAACTGAGGCAATGTAAAGAAAGAGAGGAGAAGTTGATGGACAATCTATAGAGATCCTAAGAGTGTAACCATGAGATAAGTATATTGAGGAGCCACACACAGACTACAATTCCAAGATCCTTAGCCTCACACCATAGATCAGAGAGAGTTGGGAGCCACCAAACCTCAGAGCATAGAGATAGAGTTTGATAGATATGGCACATGTGTCATATACATACCAAACTTAGAAGGATTTTATTTATGGAAAAGACTTTGTTTGAATAATTAGTTTTATGGTTGATTACTTGGATTTTCATCAATGCACAAAAAACTTTAATAGAAATAAAATCTGTATGAATGTATTTGAATTTATATAAGCTATAAAATGATTAATCTATAAGGAATAGACACATACATGAAGAAAGAAATATTTATTTAAGGGTAATAATGTTTGAGATGCATAATATTAATAGGTTCCTTAAGAGGGACACCATTCATATAAGCAATTTTATAAGCACCTGAAGTTTAGTCGTCAATAACCTCAAAAGGTCCAAGTCAATTTTGGCTAAACTTCCCTTTCTCACCAGGTAGAGCATTCACATTCCTTTGATTCTCATATAAGACTAAATCACCTACCAAGAATGACCATTCAATCACCTTGTGATTATACTATTTTTGGAGTGATTTATAATAGGCCTTAATATGTTCCAAAGCGTTTATCCATTGTTCATATAACATTTCTAATTCTTGTAATCATTGTTCTTGGAAAGTATCTTTGTTAATAATCCTGTGAAATGAAACATGCAAAAATGGTATTTCTAATTCCAAAGGCATAATAGCATCAGTACCATAAACAATATTATAAGGAGAAGTACCGATGGCTGTACAAATGCTAGTCCTGTAGGCCAACAAAGCATAAGTAAGCTGGGTATGCCAATCTTTTGCATGCTTGTTAACCGTTTTATTTAATATTTGTTCAATAAACTTATTCAATATTTTAGCTTGACCATTAGATTAACGGTAGTAGGGAGTAGAAAATCTGTGTTGAATGCAATATTTCACCATGAATTTCATGACTTCTTTATTTTTGAAAGAAGTACGATTATCTAAAACTATCGTTGAAGGAATACCAAATCGTGTTATAATATGATTAAGGAGAAAATCACAAATAACATCTACAGTAGTAGAATGTAGGGGAATAGCCTCTACCCACTTCATTAAGTAATATGTAGCTGTGAGGATATACACATGTCCTTGAGAAGAAGCTGGTGAGATTTTTCCAATAAGGTCAAAACCCCAAATGATAAAAGGCCATAGAGCGACTTGATTACGAAGCTCACAAGCAGGAGCGTGGATTAAGTTACCATGTTGTTGACATTCAGGACACTTTTTCACAGATGTAAAGGAATATTGCTCCATCCTTTGCCACTAGTATCCAATTCTAAGAAGTTTATTAACTAAAGATTTGCCACCAAAGTGCCCTCCACAAGAACCAGAGTGAGCTTCTGCTAAAGCTATAGGTAATTTGGTTTTGTTAAGACATCTTAGTAGCAAACCATTGTAAGATCATTTGTAAAGTGTATCTCCTAAAATGATATAGTAGATTGCAAGCTTTCTAATAAGATTACGTGTGTTCCTTGTTTCTAATTCTGGAAAAGTCTAATCTTTCAAAAAATGAAAGACATGTGAGTACCATTCATCAAGATGCAAGTTAAAACAATCATCAGTAACCTTCTCTAAAATTGTAGGATTTTTAAGAGTATGTATAGTGAATTGAAAGTTTTCATCATTATTTTCAAGACAAACCAAAGAAGCTATGCTTTCCATGGTGTTCGCATGTCGATTATCTTTCCTAGGTAAAGTTTGAATCATATAAGAAGATAATTGTGAAAGAATATCTAGAGCCAAATATTGATATTGCGTCATTTTATCATTCTTATTCTGAAAACCTCCTTTGATTTTTTCAACAATTAATTGTGAATCCCCATAAATTTCCAAATTTTTAATATGAAGGGATGAAGCTGCTTGTAGGCCAGCTATAAGATTTTTATACTTTGTGATATTTTTAGTACAAGGAAAAGTTAGTTTATATGACATAGGGATTGGCTTCTTTGTAGGAGGGATCAAGATAATGCCCACCCCAGAACCTATCTTACATCTAGAACCATCAAAATATAATTCCCAAACATCTTCCTATTTAATTGCAAATATATTCTCATCTAGGAATTCTATTGCGGTAACACTGGTATTAGAATGAGGACAAGGAGCTTCAGCTAAGTAATCAGTTAAAGCTTGTCCTTTGATTGACTTTTGAAGTATAAAATTTAGATCAAATTCTGTAAGTAACATCACCCACTTTTCCAGACGGCTAGAGAGTTTAGTTTTTGAAAAAAGATGTTTTAGAGGATCAAATTTAACAATCACATTGACCTCAACATTCAACAAGTAATGCCAAAGTTTTTTACAAGAATAATCTAAAGTCAGGAATTGCCTTTCTAATTGAGTATATCATGTTTCATATTTCAATAAGGTCTGACTAATATAATATACCGGTATTTCCTTTCCTTCACTGTCATGTTGAGCCAACAATGCACTTACAACATTGGAAGTAGCAGAAGTATATAGATAAAATGGTTTATTGAATTGACAAGGTTGTAAGATAGGAGGATTAGCAAGATATTCCTTAAATTTCTCAAAGGATTTCTTACATTCCTGGTTGCCAGAAAAAATGGTATCTTTCCTGAGTAAAGAAGTAAAAGGAATAGTCCTATCAGCTAGGTTAGAAACAAAGTGATGAATAGATTGTATTTTACCTTGTAAACTACATAACAAAGAAATTTTCTTAGGAGGAGTCATGTTAACAATAGCATCAATCTTTTTAGTATCAACCTCTATGCCTCTCTTAGAGATTATAAACCCTAGTAACTTTCCAGAATCAACTCCAAAAGCACATTTCTTAGGATTCAACCTCATATTATAGCTCCTAATTCTTTCAAATATTTGTCTTAAAATGAACACATGATCCTCTCTTTGTATATATTTTGCAAAGATATCATCCACATAATCTTCCAAAATTTTATGAATGTAATCATGAAAAATAAAATTCATGTCACGTTGATAGGTTTCTCCTACATTTCTTAATCCAAAAGGCATCATGACCCAACAAAATGTCCCCCAAGGTGTTATAAATGCAGTTTTAAGTTGATCCTCAATAGGAATAAATATTTGATTATAACCCGAAAAACCATCTATAAAAGATAATAAACCATGACATATTGTTGAATCCACAATCATGTCAATATTAGTCAGTGGGAAGTCATATTTTAAGGATGCTTTATTTAAATGTTGAAAATCGGTGCACATTCTTATTTTATTTTCCCCCTTAGAAACAACCACAATATTAGAAATTCATTCAGAATAGTCAATAGAATGGATGAACCCAACATCTAATAGTTTTTCAATTTCTTCTTTTACTAGTAAGGCAATGCCCGTATTCATCTTGCGAATCTTTTTTTTTACAGGTTTAGCATTAGGTTTAAGAAAAATATTGTGAGTAACAATCTTAGGATCTATACTTGGCATATTTGAATATGTCCAAGAAAAAATTTCCTTATAGTCAAGCAAAAGGGAAACCAATTGATCATGTTCATCTTGACTCAAACATTTTCCAAGTTTTATTGTTTTTTTAAAATCATGCTCATCTACTTGAACTTCAATGGTCTCTGTTGTTAATAAGTTACTTTGTATGGGAGAATCCATTGGCAAAGGAGAAATATCATAATCATCATGTTCTCCAAAATATGTTTTATTGTTCAGAAAATAGAGTTTTCTTCTTTTGTGATGAAATCTAGGTAGATCTTGGTAAGCCCCCCAAATATCAACGAGGGCTTCATCCTCAGGAAAGATATCCAAACTAGGTTTTTGATCCATGTCAAGGAGAAGCAGATTAACCAACTTCAAATTTCCACCACAAATATGATTAACATTAAGAGGAAAAGAGGATGGTTGTCTATAAGGATTGAATCCTAACCCATAAGTATAATCACAACCATCATTGTCCAAGGGTACTTATATACCTTGCTCATATTTAACACAAACTTTTCCATTAAATCCTAATTTCTTGAGTAAATGTTAACTAGAACCATATCTGTTGGCCATATCAGATTGAGTTAAAGGAGCAGCATATGTCACAATGTCATAGAAATCTAGTTTGATTGTCTCAACCATTTCATTACCTAAAGCAGAAACAAAGTTGCTTTTTAATTCCTCAGATAACGGAGAAGGGATAAACACTTGTTTTTCAAATTGAATTTGTTCTTTCATGAATTCTAAATCTGAGACTTTGTATTCCCCTATGAAAGAAGGATTGAAATCTAAAGTTCCACAATCATCTTCCATCAAAGAAGAAGATGGAATCTTAGCATTTTTATCTTCAAGTGGTTGCTCAGGTTTTTCACTAGGTTGTATGGGCTCAGGAACCTTAGCATATTCCGCATTCAGGAAAGGATTTGGTGCATCATTTGCATGTAATGTATACATTAGATTTTTATAAATGAGACTCACCTTATGATGAAGAGTAGAAGGAACCACATGCATAGTATGTAACCAAGGTATTCCTAATAAAATATTGTAGTTGATTGGTCCTGGCATAAAATGGATAGGAGTGTAGAGGAGAATAGGACCAACTTTGATAGGTAGCGTGATAATACCCAAAGTTTTATTTGCAATGTTATCAAATATGCGAATAGGAATATTATTTGGTTGGATAGTTGTAAGATTGGATTTAATTTCCCTAAGCATATCCATGCTACAAATATTAAGCCTAGATCCATTGTCAATTAATATTCCATGAACGATACTCTGATTAATAGAGACAACAACCATAAAAGCATCATATTGATTCTGCACCTCAACAAAAGGTAAATCATTATCAAAAAACAAAATAGGAGGTACAAAATGCATAGTATGCATGCACTCCAAAAATGAACTAATGTTCTCTTGGTTAGGAGGTGGAGCGGGAAGAGTGGATAAATCTTTTTACAACGCCTCATTATATGTAGGAGAAATTTGAAGTAATTCCCATCAAGAGATCTTAGCTGGAGTAGCACGTAGCTACTCAACTAAATCATATTTCTTAAAGGAAGAAGGTAACCTAGGTGTTGGAGGAAGCACAGGTTGTGAAGGAGGTAAAGTAGCTGGGATAATGGGTTGAGGATTATTTTGGGTGCAATAAGTATGAGAAATGGAATCTATGTTATCAAAGAAATCCCAAGGATCTCTAGGTTTACCCTTAACAGTTATTTTAGGACATCCTTTTACCATCATCAAAGGTTTAGGAAATACCATTCTAGGTATCTCAATGTTGCAAATAGAGGGGTATGAAGGTAACCATGCATACACTCTATGGTAAAAGTCAATTGGAGAGGTTGTGGAGGAGGATGAAGTGGGAATGGGATCCATGGAGATTCCATTTGAACCATTTGCACACTCACTTCCATGTACCTCATTAAGGGATCTATCCTCTTGTACAAAGAAATCCTCATCAAAGTATTCTAAACAAGAATCATACATGTTGAGCACAAAAATAAAATAACAACCATGTAAATATTTTTGTGTTTCCTAAAAGACATTTTATGATTTTTATGAATTTTGGAATATAAATGCAATAGAACAAAAGAAAACCTACTTATATATGCATGAAAGATCTAATATCAAATTTAAATCTAACACCAAAAAGAAAGAGTTGTCTATTGTGGGTTCAACAAAATATAAGATCTAAAATTTTTGTCGAACATGAGGTCTTCTATATGATAGGAATTGCATATGAAAAGAGACCCTAAGTCCAATTTTAGTCTAATACACTTAATTATTATGATAAATAATTGAGAATACTTGTGAATAAATAAGGAGTAAAATACCTACCTCATATCATAGCAGATCTGAAGAATGTTATTTTCTGGGGTCGATATTCTATTTTTGGAAAATCTAAAGTATGATCCTGAACCAGAACAAAGAGATGAACAAAACCCATAAATATTTTTCTATTCCAACACCGTCTTATGAAAAGGGTTGACCTTGACCCACTAATCTCACCCCTCACCCAATAATCTTGACCCTGACCTATGCTACCTTGACAAAACATCTATTTTTAGATCTTGATAGTTTGCTGAAGAGGGTATCCAAATCTGGTCTCAGATCTGCTATCTTGTACCTGTAACTCCCGAAAACAACACCTGCAAATATCTAAAAAAAAGGGTTTTAGGGTGGCTATATAGGGTTTTTCCTTAGTCAAACCCCCATTTTGGTGATCTCCACCTCCATGAATAGCCAAATATAAAATGTATATATATGTGTGTTTTCTCTTTGAAAAGAGTCTTTGAACATGCAATATCAAGATCTAATCTTCTAGATTAATAATCCTAACATAACATGGAAATGAGAAAGAAATGCATAGATTTGAATATGATAAAGAAATTATACCAAGCCCCAAGGCTAAATTACTCCTACCAATTCACAATCCATAATTGCTACCCCATGATAATGCCCTTTTGAATGAATGCTTGAATGTTGAGAATGGTAGAACTAATAGAAAAGAGCACCTTCTTGCTTCAATGAAGATCTACAATAGCTTGTCCATGAAAATGCTTGAATGTATCAACATGTCCTCATAGATTTTTCCTTCTATATGATCCTCTTTCTTATTTTCATCATCATTGCATCATGTCATCTCCTGATTTCATTTCATGATCAAATGAAGGGAAAAGAGAGTGTTTATATAGAGATCTCAATATAGGTCTCCTAGGGAAATGCGAGGGACCAAAATTAAAATTTCACCTTGAATTATGGTTCAATCACAATCACCAACCAAGGAGGGAATGAATTAAATTAGATATCCAAGAAAGTACTTTCACATCCAAACCCGGGGACCTATTTTAAGTTTACAACCCTGATAAGTTCCAAAATTGAAAGTGAGGACCAACACCTGACATAGGTCTATGTCAACCTCACCCTTGACCTAGGTTAGGGTTGAACTCACTAATGACCTAGGTCAAGGTAAAACTTGACCCTAACCTAGGTCAGGGTTGAACTCGACCTTGACTTGAGGTTTCAGGTAGGTCACCCAGTGATGTCTATGAGATTCCTAAGTCAACTAGGGACCTAGGAAGGTGATGGAACATTTTAGAGTGCTAGGAAGAAGGCCTAGAGGCCTAGAGAGAGTATGATGAGGTATAAGAGGGTCCACATATAGGTCCTACCTAGAAAATAGAATCATGGAGAGGGAAACCAAGGATAATCCATAAGATCCTAACCCTAATTTCACCTAATCGTTAAAAATCAAACACAAATGCATCATAAATGCAAATCTAATATGCAAGCAAACAAAATGAAGGTGCTAAACATACCAAAATGGAAGTTCTTCCATTTTAAGAAGATAAATCTCTTAATCTCAAGACTTGAGAAGAGTTATCCCAAACATTATGAGATTGCAAGATAGCCTTTAGTCGCATAATCTCAGAACAAACTGGAGTTAAAGCCAAAGATTGTGAGATTCAGCGCAAGCCATAGATTAAAAGAAAGATCAAGGGTAGTCATGTATTCTCCAAAAAGAAGTAGAAATTAAAAAATGATTCAAAGATTTAGTGCAAGGAGTAGATTAAGATCTCACCATGTGGTCTGTGCGTGATCTCTGAATAAACTCAGGGTAAAGTAAAACATTCACCAACTTAGAGTTTGCTTAGTCACGTAATATCCAAATAACTTAAGGTCAATTTAAAGTTAAAATATAAGTTGACAAGAAAGATCTGAACCATTGATATGCCTCAAATATTATGGTGTGTGCATGATCTCTGAATGGAACTAGGGTTAGTCAAAATGCTCAATGATTCAGAGACTTGGTTAGTTGTTGAATCTCTAGATAGACTCAGAGTTAAAATAGGGTTATCTTATCGCCTTGTCACAAGATCTATAAACAAACCAAAGGTTAAGATAAAATCTTAGAGACTCAGTGAGGGTCATAGATCTCATCTCAGATGAATTTCTAGCGCTAGATCTCCAGATGAGACTTGGGTTAAGAGTTTTACTCTGCAACTTGGCAGTTTCCTTTATTTCTAAATCTCCAGATTTGATCATGGTCAAACTAAAGGATAGTAAATTTTATTAAGAGATTCAAAGAAAATAAGAATCAAGTTGCCCGATGTTAAGATGTAAACCAAAGGCAAGGTAAAGTTAAAATAAGTGGCCAATGAGTAATCACAGAATAGAATCAAAGTTAAGAAAACCATTTAGCGACTTAGAGACAATCATTGATGAAGAAGAAGATATGTGGCTGGTGCTAGATCTCATAATATAACCAGGGTCAGAAAAAACTCTCAGTGACTTGGAGATGAAGTAGTTGCATGATCGCCAGATAAAATGTGGTCTAAATATGGTAAAATCTTAAGGATTTGTTCTCGCGCCATTACAGGGAAAGAAAAATAAAAGCCAACACTAATAAAGACAAAATATTCTAAGACAGTACAAGTAATCTACTGAGATATGAAAATGAATCAAAAAAATACCAATCAGATTGCGTATCGAGCCTTTTTTCCTATAATAAGGTTTTAAAACTAAAAAAGCATTCATGACTTTTCTAACTAGGATTTTCAAATTCTATTTCCTATAAAATTCAAGAACCATGGCTAAGAATTGATTTAAAGACACACAGAGTTATTATAGAAGTGATTGAGAAACAATTTCCAAGTTCTAGACTAGACTGGTGCACTCTATTTTCAATGATAAATAGACGCAGCCTTTAGACATTGTGATTACCAAAATTTTTAGAGTATAGAGCGAAGAAATTGTGAAAGCTTTCAGATAATAGAGAAAATAAATTGCATAACTTTCAGAAAAATTATGTAAGGAATCTTGTACCTAAGAGAGGATAATCTAGAATCAGTGAAGATGAGTCAAGCTGAGTTGAGTAGAGCTTCAGCCAGTGGTGAGGCAAAGGATGTAGAGGAGTAAAAAAAGGGAAAGCAAAACTTCTTGGATGAATTATTTTCTCTTCTTCTAGGAAAAATTAAAAAAAAGGTAGACAATGAATCCTTTGTTGATAGTATATCTGATTGTAGGGATCCTAACACTCCTGGGTGCTCTAGTTTTCATTTATTCAATTATTTCTATAGTAATAAAGATAGGCAGATCCCAATCTCAAACCATTGGACATTAGGTCTTGCTAAGATAATTTCCCCATATTCCTTCATGGATGTTGACCGGTCGATAACACTAGCCAGGAGATATGACACTACCTCTTAAACAATTAGAAAAGGCGATGAAAAACCCTTAGTAACCTTGGATATGGAATCCTTCATGAAAGAATTTGGAATTTATCATTCCTCTGTCACATAGATTGACTTGAAAAAATTGAAGAACAAATACATTAGAGAGCTTAACATAGTTAGCAAGTTGGTCTAGACTCATGTTCCTAGGTCTAACAGGAATTATGTGGCCCCAATGCCTACTTCAAAGCGTGCACCTTATGAATTTAAAGACCCATGTTTTTATATAAAGTATATAGACTATGGGTTGTGTAGGGTATTTGGAATTGATGGACATATTGAGAAGCTGCCTACAAATTTTTTAATGATTATCGTGGATATTTAAGACTCTCACTCCAACACAAACTTTGACTACATCTAGTATGTCATTGATAGAATGCATGAGGGACTGATCAACATTTAGAAGAAGGTCAACCCCAAGTTCATGGATTATTCTCTTTTAATGCATTTGATATTATATTTCAATGTTGACAAGATGAATACAAAGTTGCTAAGACATAGAAATCTTTTCCAAGGCTAGTTAAAGCTCATATAGTTATGGATTAGGGTTTGGAATAATACTTCTAATGAGAACGAATTTTGTATATTTGAGAACTAGATTGTGCATCCACTTCTAGAATTAATGGGCCTCAATGTAACTAGGCTATCAGTTAGAACACTTCAACTTCTAATACCTTGGTAGTACATAGAAAAATGGCAGGGAGATCACAAATGGGGTGACTTTTATTGTGAAAGGACTTTTACCCTGATTAGAGTTTATGGATGTTCATAGCATCCACACATACTTCCAAAGTTTGTGCCTCCAAGAATGGCCTTAATAGAGTTTATCTAGTAGCTAATGTGGATAGACAAGGAGCATCTAGCTCCTCGCAGAAAAGGCACCTTCACACCCAAACAATTTGAAGTGGCTGACTTTGCTATTAGAAAAAGGACTATGGGTGTAGTGAATAAATGACTAGGCCACTATAGGATGAGCATGGCCTTGTATAGGTATGTAGATCTGGAGGGTTTTATCAATAGTTCTAAGACCTAATCACTGCTATTAAAGAGAATGAAGAGTGTTTTGAGGAAGACCTAATCAGAAACATTTAGGAGAATGAAGAGGCAGAAAGAAGAGCTACACAATATGAAGATTTGATATCCTTGGAGAAACAAATGAAGAAGGAAGGGGTCCCTTTTGGAGATTTCTTCACACGATTTCCTTATTTTCAAAGACTCAAAGATGATTTACTCGTATCATACTTTGTACAATCAATTACAGAGTCTGATAGAGGACAAGCTAAGAGGTCCTAAGAAGCATTCATCCTCTGAGTATGAACATGATAGTGAGGAAGGATATCCAGTACATAGCCCTCCTAACATGAATCGGCCACCTATAGTGGAACAGAGCAAAGCATTTTATCTTACAGACGTTCCTGATGCTGAGGTGACCAATGATCCCCCAAGGAAGAAATATAGAGTGGAAGAAGGGGAGCCATCTCAAGAAGAGAGCTAGGGGAAGAAAAGGGACAAAGTGAGTGCCTTGATCACTGTTGATAGGAAATATCACCATCATCTAAGGAAGAAGATCAAAGGAGGGAGGAGGAAAGAAAAGGATATCCAATAAGAGGTGGAGTTTCCTCTCTAGCTATGCCAAGATGAAAGATAACTCTATCAATAAGAGTTCATTAGTGATGATGCTTTCATCAAGATTGATGAATTCAAGAATTTCTTGATATGGAGGAAGAAATAATAAGTAGGAGCACAACTGAAACTGGTCAGGGGTCGTATTGTGAAAAGTGAAGCCCTACAAGCTTTGAAAGCTTATGATCCTGAAAATGAGAAAATAACCCTTGAGGAGGCTAGACAATTAGTAAAGTCTAGTGGAATTTTTCTTGTTCTTAGGTCAGATTTGGCCTCTTCTTTTATAATTGATCAAATAAAAAATCAACCAAATGCCAACTTATCTTCTAAGGCTCAGATTGGCGAGATGATGAGGGGATGTGGATATGATCCAAGATCCCAGACTCTAGCCATGTGGTCTCTGGTACCAAGGACACAAAATATTTCCTTGGTTAGTGTTGAAGAGAAGTAGAATGGAGATAAGATCATCTAGATAGTGGAGAATACTGCTGACTTAGAGATATCCCAAGCTATCACCCACTTTGCCCACATTAATCAAGAAAAAATAGAACAACTCTCTGTAAGGTATGCAAAACCATTTGATGAGTCAGTTGTTGTGATTAAGGATAGGGAAAGATGATTGATTAAAATCAATTCATTACAAGGGAAAGTGGAGGTATTAAATAAGAAGTTAGAAGAGTCTCCCTAAGTTCTCCCCACTCTAGACAAGGAAGTTGTGTCTGTTAAGATAGAAACAACTAAATATTTCCCACAAGAAATAGAGCAATGAGGCCCGTATTAGATTGAAGTGGATTTAATTGCCTTATTGAATATCTTACAGCACATGATAGATATCTTAAAGAGAAAGGTTGACCTTATTCACATGGCTTACAATAGATTCCCTAGCCATAGAGGTAAAAATCCACATTACAACTCTAGATCCATATTTTGGTACATGGTCAAGAAGGGGATCACTTTTTGAGATACTGGAGGCATTACGGGCCACATAGGATAGATCTTGAGGAAATAGTTTGTTAAGTGGGGGAAATGATTGAGTATATTGGCACAACATTATCATTATTCAAAGGCAAAGCCAATAAAATTTAGGCAAGGGTCAGTATGTTTGGCCCTAATTTTAGTAGCTTTATTCCTTGAATTAAGGGAGAAGATGATAAGATAAAATCTACTGAATAATGGAGGAATGATTTTGACACTCTACTACCTAAGAAAGAGGCATTCCTAATAGATGATAGTGTCTTAGACATGGATAGATTCAACAGAGCCGTGGACAAAGCCTTCAAAGAAGAAAAAAACTTTGTGAAGTTTGTTATAGATGTCAAGGCTATAACTGATGCTAGATGGGAGAGGGAAATAAAGAAGTTACAAGAATTACAAATTTTTAATTGGCCTTTAGAAGCTGAAGTTACATAGTGGGATAACAACACCAAGCCAAAGAAAAAGAAACCAGAAACTATTGAGTTGGATTTGATGGATAGTAAAGTGTCACCTGACACCTGATCAATGAGCACACAAAGGGTAATAACTAGCAAGACTAGTGTAATTTAGCCTATATTGGCAGTCACTAGGTCTAACAACAACCTCAAGAGGTTACCTAGAATATCTGCGAACAAAGGTGCAAACTGCCAAGGATTTGGAATCATTTCAAATCAACAACTCAATTGTTTCTTCTCCGCCAACTAAAGATGTAACTATATATTTGTGTTTTAGTACTGTTTAGGTTTTTCCTAGCCATACAAAGATTTTTGCATTGTTTCTCTCTAAGGCTTCCAAGATGGATAGTGCTCTCTATAAATAGAAAGTTGTAAGATATTGTAAAGGATGGTAAATTTACAACTATGAGGCAGACTTTTAAATTTTGTCTAGTTTCAAGATTTTTGTCTCTTTGAATGAATTGAACCAGAAATTTTTTAATAAAATATAAATGGAAGTTCCTGTTTCACATCAATGATGTCTTCTTGTGTTAATGTTAATGTTTTTGTATGTTTATTCTGCAAGGCATTTTAAATATACTAGTTACAAGGTAACAATACGACTATTTGTGAGTTTCTTTCAAGGAGGGAGTAAATCTTTTGAGTGGTTCTAGAGGGATAAATAATTGTGTGAGAATTTGATACATAGGTGTGGGAATGAGAAGGTTGTTTGTAAGATACTCCATCTAATTTTCATGTGTGTTTCAATTAATTAATTTCTGTGAATGTATATCTCAATTGACAGTTTTCCCTTGATTAGGCATTGGTCTAGGTTTTGATTAGTAGTTATCATCATCAATCTTAAACCTAAATAATCCTTTACATTTTTGTTATTAAGAACATAGATGTTTACCAATTGTATTGGATAATACAATTCATTTGGTGGATTCCTTAGAGAGAGAATCATTAGGTTAGCATTCCCGAGTCTAGAACTCTAAAAAGAAGGATGAGAATCCTTATTTCACTATTATTTGCCCTTGCCAAGTTCATGGTATAGCTTGTCGAGCTCTCAATAATATTGGTTTTTGTTCATTTGAAAGATGTGCTATCAATTTTTGTAGTAAAAGGCAAGAGACAAATTAGTGTAACCCTTGAAAGGTACACCCACTTGAGTCTATGGAGCTCAAAGAAGGAGGATAAATCCTTATTAATTAGAATTTTACTCGTATGAATCAAAACTTGGGAATCTAAGAGTCAAGAATAATTTATATATTGATATTCTACAAGAAAAACCTCTAATAGGGTATCTGATTAGGTTTTTTTAGGTAGGATCTCTTAATTTCCACAAATTTTTATCACGTAGGATTTTCCTTTTAGGAAAGTCCCTTGTATATAAAGTTTTGTCTATGTGCATTTTGCATATGTTTTTGTCCAAAAGATTGAAAAACATAGAGGTCACTAGATATCGATGTCATTGTGTAGTTTTACAAAAGAATTTATAAAGTGACATCATAAAAAATGACATTTACATACAAAAAATACCTAACTGCTCTACTAACAACAAACATTGAAGATATTGAATCAAGTGCATTAAATCATTAGTCATTCTAGAATAGGTATCTCTAAATGATGTTGGTTTTGTATAATGTGAAGCTTCCCATATTTGGTACATTTTCTTAAAACTGAGATAAATTTTGTAAGTTAATGAAAAAAAGCTATAGTTCTCATTTCTCATTTCAAAGACATGTTTTCCATAAATTTTTGCACAAGGAAATCAAAAAGGAAAAAAATCAAAGCACACAATATAACATACACTATTGATATTTATATATATAAAGTTGTGTATATTATTGTGTGTGGTAAAATGTGAGATTAGAATCTGCAACCAAACACTTCAATAAACCATTACATCAAAGGGGTTAGAAAAACATGAGATTCAAATAATTAAACTAAAAGCCCTTGAAATTGGCCTATTGCTTCCTAGTTGAAGTGAGTATGACTCTCATGGTTTTCCATCAGATTGTACATAGAGACATCAGTGACTTGACTTCTTCAAAATAGAAGATTCAATGCAAGATGGAGCAAGATGCATAGACTTGCCTACTTTTCTCTTGAAATCTTAAAAATGAGAGTGCATGAAATAACAAGATAAATGCATAACATTGTGAGGAATAGAACTAGGATGCAAGATTAAGCTACAAAATGAGAAGAAAAATGCATCTATATTAAGTTCAAAAGGAAACTAGCATGCCATCTAAGCTAAGAAGTGAAGATAACAATGCAATAAATGCAAGAAACTGCTAATGAAATCAAAATGACTATGAATGTTCTTAGTAAACTCTAGAGTGAAAATAGCATGATAACTTTACTTCAAATTTTCTTGTTATGAATGAGCAAAGGGACATATCCATTTTATAAGAGATTCCAAGGAATGAGTGGTTGAGATTAAGAGGCAAAAGAATTTATCAATGGTGGAGATTCAATTCCTCTCAATCCATGTGAGATGAAGGAGTGATTTGGATTGGTCAACTTTGTGGAGAATAAGACAAAATTTGTATTTTCTCCCTTTTATTTGTTTTATTTGATTTTTGAGCGCACACCCATGTGTAAATGGGTTCACTTTCTGAACTTATGACCCTTTTGATATTATCCCAATGTTTTATACTTTTTGGGTTTAGGCTTTGATGGTTGATTATTTGATTCAACAAGTTAGGATTAAAATTATATAAGCAAGTTTGATTAAATGCTCAATAATTTGGAGTCTAGAAATAATGTCTTAGATTTAGGATTTATTAAGACCAAATATTTGACAAAAGGGGGGGCCATGGGTTCGCTAGACCATTTTTGGGTGATTACATTTACCCCTCTTTGACTAATGTGTGATCGATCTCGGAACACATTGAGTCAAAGAATAATTGAAGATTGATTAGATGTGGGAATATCTTGATGTGAAGTGATGAAACTATCCCACAGATCAGAAACTGATTCAAAACTTGATCAAATAAAGAACGATTGAAGATTTGAAGATATAAGCTCTAGACTTGATTGAGTGAAGACAGAAAAATAGGTCATCTTTGAACTTGATCAAATGAAGACTAGAAAGGAGATCTGAAGATATCAACTCTGGGCTTGATTGAGAAAATAATGATAGAAGATTTTAAGCATTCATTTTGGTGTGAAGCGTTGAAACTAAATGTCTGTCTTCCAAGAAGATTTTCCAATTTAAGATTAAGTTTGATTGACAAACTGACCTGATGTGGTACGATAAGAATGATTGTCATTTGATTGATTGATTGGGATAATTGACTCGATATGGATCCCGATGAAGTGAATTACAAAATTGAGGGGAGTTCTCAGATTGATATGGTACGATGAATCTCATATACCTCTAGAGATTTGAGATTTGATGCACAATGATTAGAATCACTTGATTAGGCCTTGATTTGAGTCAGGTTTGGATGCCTTTAGATTGAACTTGTTGGTGTGAATCAAATTGCTGATGTAGTTGTACTACCCCGTCAGGAACAAAATTGAAAGGAGGGGAGGCACAATCCTGATAGATTGAAAAGCATTGAGAAATGTGAGATGCGAGCCTATTTTAAGGTTTGATTGACTAAGTTTGACAAAAATTGACTTAAGTTGACTTTTTGGATTGGAGAGGAAAATGCATAAGAGGAATGTCAAATCAGAATCCTGTGAGGAAAGTGTCAACAATCAACAACATTTGTTAAAATTAGGTTAAATAACATTTTGAGGATCAAAACATCATCATATTTCAATTTTGGTCCCGAAAATGGATTTAGAGCGGTTCGATTATCCAAGGGTGCAATTTTTGTGTCCATAGGAGCAATTTTAAAATTATGTCAAATTTCTATATAAGGCCCAGAGGGGTTATTTTCAAATCATTTTCACCGACCACCTTTTGAGTTTTGAGAAGCTTCTGTGAGAAAAAATGGTGGTCCCAGTCTCTAATCATCATTTCAATCGTATGCAAAGGCACGAACAACCCATAGATTACCTTCCACCTATAAGCAGTCGCTAAACTTCATCTTTGCATGTGAATTTTTCCTTTTTTAGTTAATTTATCATCTTTTTTTGCACGTTTTTACCATGTATCTGTGGTTTTTCGTATGGTCCTATTAAAGGGATCGTACGACAGTCTACCAAAAAATATTTTCTCACATGGGGATGTTAGATTTGTTGCACGGGCCTTACCCATCTATCGCACGACAATATTCAAAATTTCCCCTTTTATTGTCTGAGAACATCTTATCTGTCGTATGAAACTATTTTTTCATCTAGCTTGTAACCTTTCATTTGTGTCTGTGAATTATTGCACTTGTAACCTGCGACATAATACTTCAATAGATCATTGCATTAGTGGAAAACATAGTTAGAAGAGCATATAAAACACTAAAATTGACCTATTTCTTTCTAACTAAGAAGAGTATGATAAGAAATGAAAAAACCCTCAGATTATGCTACTATCAGTGACATATACGACTTAGCATAAAATATTTGAGTTAAAACAAATTATTTAATCATTGAGCATGCATATTATCTCTAAAAATGAACATTATAACCATGCATGATAATAAAAATATGAATTATAATGAATCTATCTAAATCCTAATAGTATAACAATGTATTTTCAATCTAAATTATGGGCTCATTTGTGCTCAAAAACCCCTTCTATTTATAGAAGAAATGAGGAGAGAGAGGGGGACAAGGTTCATTAATGGAGTTGAAAAATTCATTGATGAGGTGTAAGAGAAATAAATGCCAAAGGAATTAATGAGGGATGGGCATAAAAGAATCTTCATTAATGAGGCATTAATAAAACCATTTATGAGGCATGGGGAGGGATGTAAGGACAAACTTGGGAATTTGATCCTTAGAGGAAGTCAAGCTTGAGAAAGTTGACTTTCTCAAGTAGGTTGAGTTCTTAATCACTCTTTAATGGAATGTGACAACGTTAGGAGGTGGGTTAGGATAGAATTAGGATTAGAATTAGATTTATCAAGGGTGAATGGGTTGGGATAGGTTCAAACCCAGAGTCAAAGTGGTTGAAGTGGGTTAGGTTGGGGTTTAGAGGAATATTAATGAAATGAATAAAATTTATTTAATTCATTCAAAAATAGGAATATTAATTATTTAAGATTTTAATTGCTTTTTAATAATCAATAGGACTATAGCCAATTTAATTAAATTAATTAGGCTAGGGGATTGGTTCTTGTGCAAGTGAGAAATCGATTTAGGATTTTATTTAATTCCTTGCAAATTAATCATTTTAGCCATGTATTTGATTGATTTTGATTTTGGGTAAAAAGTAATTAATGTAGTGATTTGATCATCTTAGGAGATTAAATTGATTTTAAAGGAATATGCCAAGCAGTAATAGAGTTGTTTGGACATAATTGGGGGTATGATCACACTTAGTGAAAATAGGGTCTATAGTCAGAGAAGACAAAATTCAGGTGGTTACATTTTCCCCTCTTTGAATTGATGTGTGAGCAGTGCATTGATTAAAAGAAAGTTTTTTTTTTTACTTCAAAAAGATTGAGAATTTCACTCATGATCAAATGAAATGCCTGATGAGATCAGTATCACACTTAATTGAACTAAACTGATAGAATTGACTTTGAACTTGGTTGTCATCCAAAGTTCAATAAAAGATCTTAAAGATACCAATCATGAACTTGGTTGTCATCCAAAGATTGATAATATTGATTCTGAACTTGGTTTTCATCCAAGAATCTTTTAAAATGAGGAAACACAAGATATCCAGCTTATGAGAACCAAATCTTTCTATCCAACAATTCTGACTTAGTTAAGGAAATTGTCATGCCCCTAGTTGTTTGATAAAGAAGTCATTTTTAATGTTGTTTCGAGCAAGAATTTGATTGATGATAGTGTGATCATGCCCCCTCAGGAACAAAATTGAAGGAAAGAAATAAAATCCCTCTGTTAAAATGATGTATCACTTGCATGGAATGGGTATGTTAGCATAGATTAGAATAAGTGAAGAAATGGGGGTGTGTTTAAGAGTAAACACATGGGAACCAAGTTAATTACACAAAAATGTGAGTGGTGAGACTGATAAAAGGATGTTGGACCAAGATTTATGATGAAATGTGCAATTTGATGGATTTTTGAAACAAATGGAGAAAATCTACATTTTCAGGAGCTATCATAAAAATGTTACTGTACTGCATAAAATATGTTAGGTGCCTTTAATTTGGTTCCCAATTAATCAAAAAGAGAATAGAAATGTTGTTTCAGTTGCCTAGGAGGAGTTTCAAAACTCCTAAATAGCTCAAAAGACCAATATATATCTCAAAAATTACCATTTTACTATTCATTTTCATTCTTACCTATAGCAAATTTGAGAGCTCTGCAAAGAAGATGGTGGTCCCAGTTAGGAAGCATCATTTCAAGCTCAGCCATCGTCATCAGCACCCGACTGATTATGCACCTCCGGTAAGTACTCGGAAAACTACCCTATGAATTTTTCAAATTTGAATTTTATGCATTTTTATAGCTTTTAAAACCCTTTCAATTATGGGTCACATCTGAGATTCTAGATTGTACCCTCCTAAACCTGTGTCACATCTAATTTTTCTGGGATCGCATCCTTCTTTCCCAAATTTCTAAGTCGCATCCAGGATTTCCAAGATTTCCAGGATCACATCTGGTTAGCTTGTTTTAGCTTAGTTTTAAAGTTGAATTTTTTTCTGTGTTGTTTCTTGTCCCTTTAGGGTTGTACCCCTTGTTTTTTGGGGTTGCATCCAGCATTCCATGTTCGCACCCAGTATTCATCGTTGCATCCTATTTTTTTAGGATTGCATCTAGCAAAAGAGATCGCACCCTACCTTTCCAGGATCACATCTCATTTTTGGACATAGAAACTTATCCATTTTTACCTGTTTGTTTGTTGTAGACCCTGAATAACTTAGTTGATCATGTGTCTACATCTTTGTTGTAGATAGAGCACTGATTTATCTTTTTATGTGCCAAACAGGCGTATTTTGAGGTAGTCACTTTCCGGGGTACATATCTAGGACATGTGCTTTCCTTGTCTAGAATTTTATAAGATGATGAGTAGGAGGCAGTGATGCACTGTGGATTATGATCCTTGATTAATTTACCCAATATAGGGGTAAATCAGGGGTTGTTGATTTCTCTTTTCGAGAGATGGAACTCAGAGCACAACACCTTCCATCTCCCGACTGGGGAGATTATTGTTACTCCTCAGGATGTATGGTGTATACTGCGTGCTCCCATTATGGGCCACAAGGTGTGTTTTGAGGTGAATTCTACCATGGTGATTGGTGCAGCTTGTAGATATTTCTAGGATGATACCATTGATCAGAGATACCTTTCTTGGGACTACATGTGTGATCATTATGATTGATTATCTATGTATTTAGTAGGCTTGATTCGTGGCATCCTGATGCTAGACAAAGGATAGCATAGGTTCCTCATAGGATGGGTGGACATGTTGGAGCAGGTGGTCATCCATAGATGGAGATTCACATGGGGCAGTTGTATCCTATCCCATATGTACTATGAGCTTCATGAGATTGCTTACCATTATACCTGGAGCATGACTGTGGGTATTTTGATCCTTCAAATCAGGGCCTGGGAGCACATACCAATGACATGACCCATAGTAGAAAGGTAGAGGGCACCAGAGTACCCTTATGTATATATGTACATAGGTCTCATTCAGTAGCCCCATTTGGGTAAGGTAGAGTACTGGTAGAGAATTTTTGATGAAATGACCGAGGTTATATGATGGCCATACTTAGACTATGAGGAGTGGACCTTAGATGCTAGACAAGTTCCATTTTTGTTTTAGAGAAGGTACCTAATAAAGAGGACCAGCTATATTATGGAGCATTTTATGCACACCAAAGTCTTGAGACAGTATGGCCGACGGCAGGGTAGGACACATGATATTACTGTATATGCTCAGATCCATTATGAGGCACCATTGTTGGGTGCCCAGCTGAGTTATGAGACCACCCACCAAGACATTAGAGACATGGTTGGAGTAGAATGGGATCTGCATCTTGATGTTGCAGATGTAGGCTACTTAGATGGATATACAATAGAGATGCTTCTACATCCATTTCCTCAATTCATAGTGCCTAAGGAGGTCATTTCTCATATAGAGGAGCCAAAAGATTATGATCTGGATTATTGTCATGCCAAAGGGAGAGGAGGAGACCAGAGAGATAGGGGTGTCGGTAGACATGGAGGGAGGGATAGAGGCAGAGATGGAGATAAAGATGGGAGACGTCCTCCTCCAGATGAGGGGGATGACTATGGAGATGATAGGGGTGGTGGTGTTGTGGGTGGTCATGCAGATGTGGCCAGTGGTAGTGGAGAGGGTTGACATACCCGATTCAGATTTGTTGCTCCCTGGATAGATCCAGGTAATTTACTGATAGGAGAGAAATAGAGACAATAGAGATAGGAGAGGCAGCAATAGCAAAGACAGCCAAAGAGGTCACAGGATAGACCATCAAGATAGGATTCTGGTAGGGGTTCCGTAGAGATGGAGATCCTTTATCTCAGTGTGAGCAAGAGAGAGAGAAGCTTAGGGAACATATCATAGCTTTAGAGGGTAGGTTTACTGTAGTTGATTCTAGGATTGTTATATTAGATGCATTACTTGTAGATAGGGACAAATAGCTAAAGTGCCTTAGGGCAGAGTGGGATAGACAGGGTGATATGCTCAAAGTGGAGAGAGATTCCCATGCCAGGATAGCCACTCACTAGGGACAGAGAGGATCTTATTACTTTTATTTATACTATGTTGTAGTTCTAGAGGGCTAGAGAGCACTTTAATTTACTTAGGTTTCCCAGTAGTTTGAGGGAGCGATGGCTCCGCCACCACCATTTCAACCACCTCCTTCTCCTCCAGATCAGGGAGAGGGAGGAAGCCAGAGCTGATACATATCTTTTTGTACTATTTTGTGAGATCATTTTGTATATCCATAGCCCTGTGAGGCCATTCTTTTGTACTATTGACACTTTGATATATGTATATTTGATTCATCTATGTACTCTGATACTCTTTGTGTAGACTTGTACCATTTTGTTGATTTGTACCATGTTTTGAGATATATATATGATGCAGCTGTTTTTCATTTCGACATGATTCATGAGTTCTCTTTGCTTTGATAGATTTACTTGCACATTTGATTATATCTTGGTTGTATGATGAGTTAGATTTAGATGATGACATCATTTATGCATTTGGATTTATCACTGATATAAATATGTTTCAAATGATACTGTGTGAATATGTAAATGGATGTTTTTGAGTTTTTCTTATGCAAGGGGAATGTATGGATGCATTTAGGATGTAGAAATAAAATGCACAAATGATTTTTTTTTGTTTTTTTCCTCTATCTCATTTTATGAATGCAAAATGTATGCCATGGATGTGCAATTATATAAATATCAGTAATAGTAAATGGATGTAATTAACTTGAATTTAGAAGAAGAAAATAGAAATCATTTTTGAGCCCAAATTTCCTTATGATTTTTGCTTCTTTTATAAATGCATCATGCAATCTCTAAATGCAGCTATATGTAGACTCTTAGGACTTGTCACTGATTGGAAAATATTAGAGATTATATCATCATTGGGTGCTTTTTGGAATAGATACCACCTGATAGTACAACCATCACTAATACCCACTGATATTATGAAAGTATAAATACTAAGTTTATTTGAAATGTCAAAAATAGACTTAGGCATCAAGGCATAGAAGCCAGGATAACAAAATAGTCACCTTCCTTTTATTATACTAGAATATTTGTAAGGCAAGATATTGGACCTGCAATGACCTTGAAAATTCATATCCTTTGGTACATTATTCTTCGTATGCCTTAGTGAGAATTTGAGTTAGAAAATAAACAAGGAAATTGTTTCAAACTCACCGTAGTTTACACATAACAAAGATTGATATATATGCTAATATCCACTCATGTTGGTAGCTCTTACCATAAACATCCAAGTTAGGTGAAATTTATAGGATCATTTGGAACAATCACCATACACAAAAAACCAAGAAAATGTTATGCCCCCTATCCTTGAAACTCTTTATCTTTGTACTGACGTCATGGAGTAACTCGAAAGACATAACAATTATAAATTGTGAATCAATCAAATAAAATTCATAACTACTCAGATGCCCCTAGTGAAAACATCATGGGGTCATAAAAGAGTCATAATCAAACCAAGATCAAACTGTGTTTAGGTAGTATTGAGAAATACTATTGATTCAGTTTTTCAAGTGTAGTAGAGTGTCAACAATCAAAAAGTTTGGAATTCAGGCAATATGTGTTCCTTGCCTGTGTAGAACCTTCTTCTTGTTTGTAATCCAATGTAGGTCTTTAGGTACATCATTCATGTTAGTGCAATTTTTGTGCCATTCTTGTTTCATGAAAGGGATAGTTTAGTTAAAACATCGAGTATCATTGTGTCACGAGACAAACCCTCCTATGACGACCTAGAAGACGTGACCTATTAGACTGGAAAAGATGTCCCTAGTGCAAAATGACCTGATCCTAAGACATAAATACAGACAAATCCCAAGCAAGGATAAGATTGTTGGTAAGGAAACAAATTCCACATTTAGCACAGGTGTAATCGTGAAGGTTTAGTATCAGCAATGTATTGATATATAGAGTGCAGAACACAAGTGACGCCTGATTGCCAGGTTTTCACCACTTGGAAAAATTGTTTATTCTTTTTGCTACCAGGATGCCAATTTTACCAAGTTGTCATCAAGGCACTTTTCTCTTTTTCTATTTTTTTTCTATTTTTTCTTTTTTGAATGTTTTTGTAGTATCAAGGATCATGTTTGCCAGGTTTTCACCAAGGATACCTTTCTTTAGGACTTTTTCTATTGCTTTTGGATTTTTCCTCAGGATCAATTTTTTGAATGATTTTGGTATTTTGTGAGAACTATTTCACTATACAGGCTCTCCTAGCTGAACATTAATCATATAACATCTTCAAATGTAGAGTATTGATAGGATCTATAAGAATGTCTCCCTCAGGTGTAGCTAGTTGATAAGCTCCAATCCCAAAAGTAGCAGTGATAACATAAGGTCCCAACTAGTTAGGTTCAAATTTTCCTTTCTATTCTCTATTGGGAGGTTCTTAGGATTCTCCTTTAGGATAAGATCCCCCACTTGAAATTGGTGTCGTTTAAACTTTTATTGTACCCCTTGGACATGCGTTCTTGGTACACCTTCAGATGATTGAACGCTTGTTGTCTGCGCTCATCAAGTAGGTCTAAAGAATTCACCCAATCAATTTGGTATTACTCATTAGTAACCAGACCTTGTAAAGATATCCACAAGGATGGGATTTCAACCTTAATAGGTAGTACTACTTCAGCACCATAGACTAGAGAAAATGGTGTGGATCTAGTTGGTGTTTTGGTGCTTGTTTTGTAGGCCCATAGTGTTAGATTCAGTTGTAAATGCCAGTCTCTACCAAATTTACTTACAATTCTATGTAGGATCTTGAGAATATTCTTATTAGATGCCTCAGCCTATCCATTACTTTGAGGGTAATAGATTGAGGAGAAATGTTGAGTAATGTGGAACTGTTTGCAAAGGTCATCAATGTCTTGGTTTTTAGATTGGCCCCCTTTGTCTATTACAATTGATGAGGGTATCTCATATCTATAGATAATGTAGTTCAAAATGAACATAGCCACTCATTTTCTAGTGGCTTTGATTAACGGCATGGCCTTGTCCCACTTTGTGAAATACTTAGTGGTCGTAATGATGAACTTGTGTCCATTGGAAGAATTGGGATATATTTGTCCAACCAAGTCAAAGGCCTATTTCTAAAATGGCCAATGTGTAATGAAAGGTATAACTTCTGTAGTAGGAGCATGGATGAGATTTTCATGTGTCTGGAATTTATGACATGTTTTGGAAAATTGAATAGCATTTTTTTCCATGGTAGGCTAGTAATAGCCTACTCTGAGCAGTTTATTTACCAGTGAAAAGTCGTTTGAATGTGATCCACATACACCTTCATGGACTTATTTTAATGCATGATCTAACTCTTTGCATTCTAAACATCTAAGAAGCATACCATTGATACCTCATCAATATAATTTATTAGTTGTGAGGACATAACATGATGTTGTCCCAATCAAGGCTCTTTTCTCATTTTTGGATAGATTGTTGGGAATAGTTTGGTCAATTAGGTAAGCAATGATATTAGCATACCAAGATTGGTCTGGGGTGTTCAAAGCATAGATTACTGGGTATTCAGGGGTATCAAAGGTAGGATAGGATAATTCTTCCACCAAGAAGTCATAAAGGAATTGGTGTTCCTCTATTTATAACATGGACGCCAATGTAGCCATAGCGTCTGCAGCTTTGTTCTCTATTATAGGTATATGTTGGAATGTGATGAAGACAAAGTACTTCTTTAGGTCATCAAACCAGTTGTTTGTAGGGTGTCAAATTTTCATCTTTCATCTGATAATATCCATTGACTTGATTGATAATGAGCTAGGAGTCACCATACATGTGTAACTCTACAATCTTCCACTCCATGGAGATATTAAGACCATTTACTAGTGCCTCATATTCAGAAATGGTGTTCGTGCATGGAAACATCAATTTGTAAGACTTGGGTATCTTGTAGCCTCGAGGATTTATGAATAGAAATCCTACTCTAGAGCCTTGTTGTGTGAAAGAACTATCATAGTACATTATCCACGGGTACTTAGTTAGATGCATAGTGGTCTCATCAGGGAATTTAATCCTTAAAGGTTTATCATCTTGGAGCGGTGAATTAGCTAGTTGATCTATGAGGACTTGTCCTTTAATAGCCCTCATGTCTACATACTCAATGTCAAATTCACTTAGAATAAGGACCCATTTTTCCAGACGCCCTATTAATGCTATTTTTCTCAAAAGGTACTTCAGAGGATCAATCTTAGTAATGAGTTGTACTATATGGAACAACATGTAGTGTCTCAATTTTTGTGATTCAAATATGACTGCTAAGCATGTTGTAATTGAGCTCATAGGAGACTAGTGTTCTACTGATGTAGTAGATAGCTCTTTCTTTCTTAGTTTCATCCTCTTGTGTGAGAAATACTCCTAGTGATGTAGTTTTAGTTGAAATATACAATAGTAATGGCTTTCCATGAATGGGCACCATAAGAATAGGAGTAGCTAGGTACTATTTTAATTCTCTAAAGTTGGCTTCACAATGTTCATCCCATTTAAAGGTGACCCCTTTATGTAATAATTTTTTAAAGGGTTGCACCCTATCGGCAAGTCGTGACATGAACCTCCTGATTAATTGAATTCTCCCTTGTAATGTCCTCATTTAACTAAAGTTGAGGGGAGGAGTCATCTCTAGAATAGCTTTGACCTTTGCAAGATCTACCTCAATTGCCTTCACTAAAACAATAAACCCTAAGATATTTCCTTATTGGACCCCAAAGACACATTTCTTTGGATTGAGCCTGAGTTGAAATTTCTCCATACAATCCAATATCTTTCTCAAGTCAGCAATATGAGTACTACTTTATTTAGATTTGGCTAAGGTGTCATCCACATAATCTTCCATGTTTTTATGCATCATATCATGGAATATAATAGTCATTTCTCTTTGATATGTAGCACTGACATTCTTTAACCCAAATGGCATGATGTTCCAACAAAAGGTACCCCATGCACATGTAAATGTTTTGTCTTGATCCTTGGGGGCAATTTTTATCTGATTATATCCCAAGAAACTATCCATTAGTGAATACATTTGGTAGCCTGCTGTGAGGTCTATGATCATATCAATATTAGGAAGGGGGAAGTCATCCTTAGGACATGCCTTGATTAAGTCTTTGAAGTATATACATATCCTGATAGATTTATTAGGTTTAGATACTAGGACCACATTGGAGATCCATCCTATGTAAGCAATGACCCTGATGAATCTAGCTTTCAACAATTTCTCTAGCTCTGCCTTTACTAGTAATGCAACATGAGGATGCATCTTTCTAAGTTTTTGTTTCAGAGGTTTGATCTCGGGAGCTATAGATAAGTGGTGCATGATTAAATTAGGATCTACTCTAGGCATATCTGTATAAGACCATGCAAAGTTGATCTTCTTTTCTTTTAGGAACTTGGTGAATTGTGTCTTCTCCTCTTCTGACAAAGATTGTGCTAGGTGGACTATTTGAGGATCTTCAATTGTGCCTAGATTAACTGGCTGTGTTGGTTCTATCAGAACTAAAGACCTTTCTTGAAATTTCTTGGGGAGGATATCAAGAATCTCATCCTTTGGCACCTCTAAGAGGTTTTCACCATTAGATACATCTTTTTTTTTTACTATTTTAGGATCTAACACTGCCACAATGCGGTTTTCACCGCTAGTCCCATTTTTCTTTTTCTTTTTCAATTTCTGACTGAGAAACTTGATATCCTCCTGTGACATGTTCATGCTCCTTGAATTGGTGGAATAAGGGTAGGGTTCACAAGAATTGAGATAGCAAGCCAAGGTGTACTCATTGGGATATTCAAGGATAGGAGTAGGATATGTACTAGTCCAATCAATTAGGTCTAGATTTACCAAAGACAAGGAATCAGACTCTGGGAAGGACATCATTGCGTTAGCAACATGACTATTAACTAACATGACATATCTTGTTAAGTTAAGTTCTTCGATGTTTAGATTAATAAGAGTGAGATCATCATTAAAAGGGTCATTGTTAGTTATATGTGGACCAAACTCTAGTGACTCATCAGTAGAAATTTCATCACCATCTCTTCATAAAATGAGGCTTATTTCTTGTTGCCTCTAAAGTTCTTCTAGACTTATGAGAACACCAGTCTCTCCATCAATGATCGGGGAAAGGAACTCTTCCTCAGCTTCAAGAATATTACTATTGTTGGGATTAGTGCTAGAATGTTCATTGGGTGCTAAGGGATCTGCAAACATGTGAATCACATCTATTTTAATGTCCTATGTGGTGACAAAGAGCTTATCCCACTCATAATCATGAGATTCAGTTACTTTGTCATTAGACCTGTTTAAGAATTTTGCAATAGTTATTTGATGTACTCAATTAGCCACCTGTGGATCAAAGTGTTGTAAATCAAGGACATGTGTTATTGTGACTAACATACCCCAATTAGGATGTGAATTATGTTGTCTGAGTGTGCTCTCTATAGCCATTTCTATCAATGGTACCTCTAGATCAGCTATTGTTATGTCTCCTACCTCTTGAATAGGAGGCTATGGTAACAAAGGTATGCAAAGATCCTGTGGTACCTCAAAGCTTGGTACATAGCACTCTCCTTGATAGTTTGGATTCTCTATGCCAACATGTAATAATATTTCATAGGACCATGGCTCTAGTTCTATCTCCTATGTTTCATCACTCCCTTTGTCAGAGATCAGACTATGGTTTGAAGCAAGTTTGTCAGATTCTGTATTAAAACATAGTCTTATTCTATCTCTGGTGTTCTTGAACTCCATGTCTACTAGTTCAATAAGTCCTCTTCTAGTGTTTCTTAGAGGTCCTTTTCCTTTGTATCCCATTTTATTGAGGAGATCATATCCTTTACCATACTATTTTGGAGATATTTCTACATGTTTGACCTCAACTTCCGCCAGTTCTCTTTTGTAAAGCCAGTCCAAGACTGCCTGTTCTTCTTTGTTATCTAAAGAATATGTGGATGCATTTACCATGGTAGTTTCTTTATAGATTTCCAGCTCCTTGGATGTAGTAGGTGTGAATGTCAAAGAAGTTTTTCCATAGGATCTTGGTGACACCAAAAGTTCTGTCAGTGACGGAGTCAGGTCCAGCTTGTATTCTCCCATACCTGTTTCTTCAAGTTTTAAATTCTTCCCAAAGCTTTTCATAACCATGTCTTTGGTATTCTTAGGAGCAATCTCATCCATAACTTCCTTGTTATGTGGAATCATACTACCCTCTTTGATATTGTTGCAAGTATAATTAGCATCCACAGGAATTGTCACTTCCACCCCATTATGTGGGAACTTGATACATTGGTGGTAAGTAGACGGTACAGCTTGCATTCCATGAATCCATGATCTCCCTAATAGGACATTGCAGACCTTTAGAGGATCTTTCTTCCTCACTGTAAGCTTTGATATTTATTTTTCTTCTAGAGTCAATGGTCTGTTCTGAGAGACCTAGTTTCCTGATTAGACTAAGTGTACAAATATTCAATCCTATGCCTCCATATATCAATACGCATCTAACATGTGATTTATGAATGAGGAACTCAATATGGAGGGGTTGATTATGTGGATGTGTTAATGATTTATCATCTTCTTTAGAAAAGGAGAGATAATGTGGCGCTAAGATGTGATTGACCATCACTTGGAATTTGTCTATATCAAGGTCCTTTGGTACATTTGTAGCATGTAGGGCTTATTCCAGGATTTACCTATGCACTGTGGATATTTTGAGAAACTCAAAAATGGAAATTTTAGTAGAGGTTCATTGCAATTGGTCCACCAAGTCATAATTTGCTGCAGGAATAGTAACCGTATGTTTTTCTATCAGTTTGGGGATATTAATAATAGAGACCTTGGACGTTGATGTTGGTTTTGGGGAAGAATTAGGTCCTTTGATGGTGACCTGTGCTTGGCTTTGAGTCACCACATTTGATTGGAAATATATCCCTTTGATTGTGACCATATTAATTGATTTAGTTTTAATGTCTAGCATATTGATTACGTTATCATTATTGGAGTAGGTGTAGTTTACTTCATTACCTTTTCCTTTAGATGCTTCCCCTTTCTCATAATTAGGGAATGGTTTGTTGAATGTTGCATGATCTTCATTGGTAGTGTGTCCCTCTACTTTGATCTTTCCTCCTTCAATGAGGTCTTGAATAACATGTTTAACTTTAAGGCAATTGTTAGTCTTGTGTCCTTTGTTTTTATGAAATACACAGTACGAATTATCATCCCACCACCTTGGTTTGACCCCTGGTTCCCATGGTTTGGAATCTAGGATTGTGAGAACTTTGTTGTCTTATAGTGTCTTCAAAATAGTCTCGAGAGGCTCTCCCAAAGGAGTGAATGTTCTTTGAGGTTTTGAATTCCATGTTCGACCCTTGTTATTATAATTGTTTTCTTTGGGTATGGGGTTTGTTATTATGTGTAAGAAAATACACCTTCATGAAATTAAGATAAAAGACAACAATTCTATGGAAGATAATACAAAACTAATATAAATAATTGAAGCTAAATCTATATCATCTCATGGTTCTCTATCCAAGCTTTGTTAAGAGAGCTCTCAGGCTTAATCTCTCTCAAGGACAATCCTAGAATGAGATATGTATGGAATTCAATGCTCAAATCTA
>MU224749.1:1797216-1811655 GCA_018584345.1 Thuja plicata
CATTGCAATATTGGAATGGGTTTGAATCTCCTCCAATTGTGATCTCCTCCCCTAGGTATGGAAATTTCATGCATTGGTGATATGTAGAAGGCACCGCTTGCATCTCATGTATCCAAGGCCTTCCTAGTAGAATGTTGTAAGTCAATTTCATGTCAAGAACCTGACATATAGTGTCCTTTTTGATAGGACCAACTTGAATTGGTAGAATAATCATACCCTTTGAAGATCTTTCCTCTTCATCATAAGCCTTAATAGTTATTTGCTTCTTTGGATCAATGGAAGACTCAGATAAAACTAATGACTTGAAAAGGTTTAAAGTGAAAATATTTATACCAGCCCCACCATCTATGAGAACTCTCTTAACCCTATGTCTTTGGATTAATACCTCTATATGCAAGGGTAAGTTTTGAGGATATGTGATAGACATGTCATCTTGTTCTGAAAAGGAAAGGCAATGAGGAGCTATGAGATGTCCTACCATGTTTTGAAATCTACCTTCCTCCAAGTTTATAGGAACCGTGGTATCACATAAGGCCTTTTCCAAAATTTCTTTGTGATTAGGACATAGTTTTAACAATTCCAAAATTGTTATTTGGGCAGGAGTCTTTTGCAATTGATCTACCAAACTATAAGGCTTTGTGGTGGGTGGTGTTTGTTTAGCCACAATAGTTGGTGTTTTAGGACCAATGGTAATAGGAGTAAATCCTTGTAAGGTAACCTTTGAGGCTTTCCCCCTTGTGATGGTATTAGCAGATTTTTGAATAGGTTGGTCTTTAATCACAACAACATTGATGGTATTGTCATAAGTATGGGCAAAGTTGACATTATGACCATTTTTTACATTTTTTGCATTATTTCCTCCATTGTTGGAATTATAAGATTCTCCCTTTTCATGCTTATAGAAAGGAGTTTTAAATGTTGTGTGATCTTCATTATTTTGAGGTCCATCCACCTTGATCACACCATTGTCTATGAGATCTTGTACCACATGTTTGAGACGCAAGAAATCATTGGTCTTATGTCCCCTATTGCGATGATAGTCACAATGATTGTTCTCATTCCACCAATGTGGCTTGATATGTGGTTCGTAGGGTTGGGCCTTTGGTAGATCAATAAGCTTATTATAAACAAGTGTCCTCAATGCATTTTCCAATGGTTAACCCAAAGTAGTGAAGGTCCTTTTGGGTGTAGGTGCAAAGAATGATTTAGGCTTAGAGGCCCCTTGGTTATTCCCGAAGTTGTTATTAGTGTTGTTGTGGAAGGGTACCTTAGGAGTTTGATCCATGTTATTGGCTTGAATCGAGTTTTGAGTGAGGTCAAAAGGGGTAGCTTTTAAATTATTAGCCTCCACCACTCCATCATTAACCACTCCTTTATTGTTGTTGTTATTCCTTGTCCAATATCGACTATTGTTGTTGTTGGTGTTATTATTTTGATTTTGATTGGTGTTAGAGTTATTGGTGTTGTTATTTCTATTATCTTTGTAGAGTTTGATTTCTCCACTTTTCATCAATACCACTTCTATTGTCACCCCATTCTCAATTAGGTCTTGGAATGATCTAGGGCATTGCAGCCTTAGTCGATAGTTCATTTTAGGATTCAAGCTATTCACAAAGATATCCATCTTTTCCTTTTCAGGAACACTACGAGGGTATCTAGCAAATACCGCCCTCCATCATTGTAGGAAAAGTAAGAACCCCTCACCATCTCTTTGTTTGGTGTTACATAGATTGAGCATTGCAACCTCATGTTTGATGTTATAAGAGTAGTGGGTTACAAATTTAGAGGCCAATTCTTCAAAGGTCCTAATACCAGAGGGTAATTTTGAGAACCACTCCATTGCCATGCCTCCCAAACTTCTAGGGAATAACCTCATAAGGTAAGTTGTGTCATGCATGAACTCTAGAATTAGGGCACAAAATTCCCTTAAGTGATCTTGGGGATCAGACATCCCTTCATATTTATCATATTTTAGATAAATAGCATTTGTTGGAAATGGTATCATGACTAAGGACTTGTCAAAAGGAAAAGGACACAAGGCTTCAATAGAGAAAGGTTTAGGAGTCCCACCTTGTTTCAATGTGTCCAATTGTAGTTGAAAAAGTTGGAATTGTTTGTTCATGATATCAATGGGGTTAGCCTCTGCTTCTTCTTTCTTTAGTTTGGCAACATCGTAATCATGTGCAAGCTTAAGACCCGTTTGTGCTAGGTCTAGAAAGTATTTCTCTTTATCCTTTTCCAATACTTTTTCCACAAGTTTCATGAAGAAAGGGCTTTACATAGCCTCGGTAACCTTCTCATCGGTTAGCTCTTCTTCATTAGGCTCCAAATTGACCCTGTTGTTGGTGTTATTCATCCCTTGATTGTTGGGGTCTATGTTTGTCCCTCCAATGATATTGGTGTTGGATCCTTGGTTGTTAGGATCAACATTTATTTTTTTAGTTACATCCTTGTTCATGTGGTTAATCTGATCAGGATCTATATGACCAAATGGAAAATACATCGTCAATTTTGTTTCTTTGATAGTTTCATGCACAGGGTTTGCAGAGAAGGGATCACCCAGGAAGGGACACTCTTGTCTCAAGTAAGACCCGTCTGGTTGTAGAGTAGTTTTGACATAATGGGATCGAGTGAAAACTGGCATTAAAATATGTCAAAAAGAGGATCTCAGGTTTTCAAACTCACTAAGTGACCAATTTAAGAATAAATGGAAAAATGCCCACAAATGGCATATTCTGATCAAGATCGGTATTCTCAGTGACAAAATGTCAAAAAGGGTATCCAAAAAGTAAATTATCTTGTTCAGAAACTTTTAGCAGATACCCACTGTTTGCCTTTTAAAATTTTTAGGCAGCTCTTACCTGTGTGTAGGTGGCCTTTCACTGCTAGTACATGGTTACTGGAAAATTTGTACGCAACACTCTGTAGTTAGCATGCGGCATTTCTCTGTTGCCAGGCATATGTGGAATGTTACTACGTAGTTTTTCCCAGTTAACAGGTAGTTGTTTGATATTCTTATGTGGCGTTGTATGCTGAATAAGCAACCCAACTTTGTTTGTAAGTCGCCCTTTAATGGTTTTACGCAGTGTTTTGCTAATCAAAATGGATTTTGTCAATTTTAAAAGTGTTTTCAGGGTTTAAAATTTTAAGTTTTATGATCAGATTTATCAAAAAGTATTCTTGCATGAAAATGAAATACAAACTCAGCACACACATAAGGGTTGCATCATATCCCTAAAACCACACTAAAGTGTATGTTCTCAGATGTTTTAACATGGTTTATACAAGAATATCTTCCAAGCATTCTACCCTAGCCTCAACAGATTTGGCTTTTAAACATGGCTCTAAAAAAGGTAGGTCTACTAATTTATCGAGTCTCAACCTATTTTAGTCTAAACCTTATCAAGATCCTTTACCCATTTGAGGGCTTCCCACATGGACAAAAGTATGATTTTGTGCAATCCCAAAGGACTACTAGAGGAAGTGAGGATGACTTGCACAAGTTTTAGTCACTTTTTGATTAAGGAAAAGTGCATTATTTTATAGTGGGTCAGACGATATTGCGGCAAAAGCAAGTATCTCCCACTTTGGGTCATTCCCTCTCATCATCCTCATAAGGAAAATCTTAGGAGGCAGGCCCTTTAAAGCTCTATTTTAGCTAGCATGTTCATAAAAGAAAGAATTGAACTTGGTCCAAGAAGTTTGGGAATTTGATTCACTCAAAGAGTGAAGAGCATCTCTCTATTGTCTTCCTTTCGTTCCAAACACTTTAAACAAGTTTGTTCATTTTCAACCTCTTGACAAGGAGGTTCTTAGAATAGAAATGTGTGGTTCAATTAACCCTATCTTTGTCCTTCTACCAAATTGGCTTTGCACATTTGTCTTTTTGATTCACTTCAAAAAGTGAAGAGCATATGCCTAATGCTTGTTCAATTTGGATGAAATAAAGGATTTTCTAATTATTCTAGATTTAAAGAATGCCACAATTTAATCAAATGCAAGCTTGATTAGTGAAATACCTGATTTTGAAGCTAGCAAAAGGGCTAGGCACATTTTTGAGTTTTTTCTTATTTTTCTACTCACCTAGTGGCGATCGTTCCCACTCCATCTCCTCCAACAAAGTTAGTCAACACAAAGCACAAAAAAGTGAAGAAAAAAAACTTGAAAACCTTTAAAAGACACAAAAACTCCTAAAAGCTTTTTCAAATGAAAGTTTAATCAATGAAAGCTTTTAAAGAACATAAGAGTGCAAAATTACTCAAAGAGTAGGAAATTTTCTCTTATAAGCAAAAAAAACTTTGATATAATGATCATACAAGTGTTCTTCTTCAAACAAGTTTTTTAATAAATTTGCATTATGAACTTCTTTATCATTTTTGGTCTTAGCTCTTACCTCCTTTCTAGGCCTTGTGATCCGCTTCTCTGGTTTCTGCACTTTGGGGTAATTTTTCATCTATAGAAAAAGAAAACACAGAGAGCTAGAAAAGTGATAGAATCAATCAAAAATTGATTTGAAGAAAAATTTACTAAGCGACATTTAACAGCTAAACAACGGCTATCAAATTTTAGCAAGCGTCACTTTAAACTTTACAAGTGGCTTTTCACTATTACTACGTGGCTCTTAAAATTTCACAGGCGGTAAAATAAAGATAATGAGTGGCATAGAAATGATAAAGAGCGGTCAGAAAGTGCTGGTAAGCGACTGTTGAACATTAGCAGGTGGTGCACTTTATCTAACAGGCATTCCAATTTATCTGACAGGTGGTCTACTTTATCTCCCAAGCGGCAGTAGAGAGGAAGACGGAGATGAATCAAGCTTTTCAGGGGGCATTTTGGCGTTCGTAAGCGGCAATTTGCATTGTATACATGGCTCTTCTCCTATTTTTTACAAGAAAAACACTAAGAACAAATAAAACAGACCAAATGTCAAAATAAAAATGTTAATACAGAGGCTTAGAGGCCCATGGTGGGCACCATTATGTGTGTAAGAAAATACACCTTCATGAAATTAAGATAAAAGACAATAATTCTATGGAAGATAATACAAAAATAATCTAAAGAATTGAAGCTAAATCTATATCATCTCATGGTTCTCTATCCAAGCTTTGCTAAGAGAGCTCTCGGGCTTAATCTCTCTCAAGGACAATCCTAGAATGAGATATGTATGGAATTCAATGCTCAAATCTAGCTAGAATGCTTAAAAATGCTTAGAAATGCTTAGAAATGCTCCAAGATCATGAAAGAAATTAGCAAATGCTCCTAAACATGATACTAAATTATGATGCAAATGCTAAAAACTCTCTCAAATCTCTCAAATGCTCCTCAATATTCTCTTAATATTTCTCTCAATATATCTATAATAAGGATGCTTTTGCTCTTGAATCCTTGGATCCCAAACACAAAAGAAATAGCTTGTATTTATAGCATTTTCCCAAGGGTAGGGGGTAGAGTGAGTTGATCATAATCAAAGATTGGTTAAGTCAAAATCTTTGAGGTGTTTTCAAATGGAGGGAAAGTTTGTTGATCTCAAAGATATTAGGAATTAAACAATTCCATCATTTAATTAAATTATCCATGGAAGGGTGATTGGGTTGGATTTGATCCCTTTTGATTTGAATTATACAATTGAAAAATCAATTGCATAATTTGATTAATCCCTTTAGGCTTGAATTTAATTAATTGATTTCATGATTTAATTGATCTTTTAAATTGATTTGAAATTTGTCCATTTGATTTGCATCGATTTAATGTCCATTTGATTTGTATTGAGATAATATTTTGAACAATTTGGCTGAGATTTGTAATTTGACATGTTTGAAGTACACTTGGTTAATTTTAGGTGTCTACAGTTACCTTGGCATCTTTGCTTGCTTGCATACTATTAGTTAGATTGACTACAGGTTAGGTTTAGGACCAACATTGGATGCATCTACTACACCATCGTTGACAATATTTTTATTTTTCTTCCACTATTTAGGCTTGGAATTGGATTTTTTAGATTTGTTTTCACTTTGAAGAGTGATCTCCCCCTTTTTGACCATAACTTCTTCGATATGGAGGGTGTTCTTGATCATCCTGTCGAAGCTAGGGGAATCTTGTATTTCCAATGTGTAGTTTAACTCAGGTACTAAGTTATTGACAAAGATTTAGATCTTCTCAGATTTGGGAATGGCTCTTGAATACCATGCAAATATTTTCCTCCACCTTTGTAGAAAGTGGGTAAAGGATTCACCAATCTTCTATTTAGTGTTGCACAGATCCATCATAGTCACGTCATGCTGGATATTATAGGAGTAATGTTGGATAAATTGTTGAATTAACTCCTCAAAATTTTTGACCTTGGGTGTAAGTTTTGAGAAACATTCCATGGCATTGCCTCCTAGACTTCCAGGAAAAATTCATATAAGGTAAGTAGGTTCATGCATGTACTCTATGCTAAGAGCACAAAATTCTCCAAGATGGTCATGTGGATTAGTCTCTCCCGTATACTTTTCGTATTTTTGCCTTGCTACGTTGGAAGGGAATGGAACCATAGTGATACTCTTGTCAAAAGGAAATAGACAAATGGAGTCCACTGAGTACTTTTTTTTGGGTTTAGCCTTCTCTTGCTTGAGAGTCACAAGTTCCATTTGCATTAAGGTAAGTTGTTTGGCAATAATATAAATAGGAGTTGGTACGTCTTTTTCCTTTAGTTGTTCTACATCATAATCCTTAGGTAATTTTATGCCAGTGGATGCTAAATGGAGAAAGTATTTCTCTTTATCCTTGTCAATCGTCTTTTCTAGTATCTTGTAGAACCTCTTTCTCTATTTGACTTTATCATATTCTTCTTCAGTGATGTCTTCCTCACTGCCTGATTCAAATAGAGGACATTAAAATGTGGGTTCTTCTTCATCGATATCTCTGTGATTTTGGTTTTTTCTATTGTCATATTTGTCAAAAGCCTCACTCCATCTACGAGTGGATCTATCCATTTCTAGAGACTCTAGATTGAGTAGGGAATTGTGAGATGTTTCTCCTTGAAAGTGTGGTGATTTAGGAGGTATTTTTGATCCTTTAGATGTGTACTTGTTGTGTCTTGTGTTAACCATGTATCTATATCTCATCTTCGTCAAAGTTTCCCGAGAGTGTCAGGTAGTATCCTGAATCATTCAAGTTAGTGTGTCTAGATGGAAGTATCATTTGTATCTTGGTGGAAGTAAATGACTCCAACATCAAAGGGTTAGAATGCCCTGATAGTGAGTTGGGGACCAATTTGTTGTAAGAAGTGGATAGACCACAGGTATTGAAATAGATTATGAGAAACTAACAAGACATGTAAGGTAGAAATCTGAAAAAGTGTTTTGACATAGCAATAGGGATACCAAAAAAGACAACAGGGACCGACTAAAGAGCCAAAAGGGTATCAAAATCAACTGAGTTTTCCTGAGAAACTATTTTGCAAGTGCCCACTATCCTAGATGTGAGCTCCTAGATGCGAGCCTAGAAATATAGTATGCGAGCTACTGATGACCCGAGATGCGAGTTTAAACCCTAGATGTGATGATGTGTTGACTAGATGTGAGCTAGGATACTAGATGTGAACCAGGATACCAAAAAATGGCTAGGAAATCTAGGATACAATTTTTTGATGTCTCTTATAGATTTTGTCAGTTTGGAAAAATTTGTGTTGGAAGTGCGTGAAGTTCGTCTGATTGTAGATTGCGTTCTGAGACCTGTCAATGGGTGAAAAACACGTGTAGACCCAAGATTGAATTTTTTTGTTTGTTTCAAGGTGTTATATTTTTAATGATTTCCAGTTACATCAAGCATTTTTGTATTGTTAAAGGGTGAACAAACACATCCTTATGCCCTAATTTCTAGGTGGAGGATGAAAATCCCTACTCATTAACTTAGGTGCACACTCAAATGCTAATCAGAATACAACCATCACCAAGCATGTAATGGATCCAGTAATGATGCTATATTAGCCAACTCCAAATGCAAGTGAGGGCATGATATGATGATTTTTTTGACGAAATTACTTTTTTCCTTGCACAAGGATTATCACCCTTTCAAGGGTGAATCAAGAATTATTTTATTTTAAGTGTTGTCTATCATTGGGAAATCCATTCAAAACCGTCCCCCATAGAATTGCACAAGACAAAATTGAGGCATATAGAATGTTAGCTCTTTTTCTTGCATTACAACCTTAAAATGATAGTTTACTTAGATACTTGAATGCAAACTCCTTTTTATGCAAGAGAAAGGATAATTGATGAGGATTGGATAAGATCCTCCTTCTTTGAGCTCCACATCACTCAGGTGGGTATTGCCTTATCTGCACATATATGAATCCTTTCTAATAACAAAAATCTTGTAGATATATATTGTGAAATGGTTTTTCAGACTCTTAGGTAACTTATACCTAGATATTTCATAAACTCTTATTCAATATTTAGCTTTCATAAAGTAAGTCTGAAAACCAGAGAAAACATAACTCCTAGTAACATGAAATGGAAATGGTTTTTTAATTATGTGTTTGATGTATGGATCTCTGTAAAATCTCAAATATTTCATAGACCAGTGCCTTATCCTATGGGCAACAGAGTAAAACATACACTTGCAAAGAGATCATGAATGAATGGAAAACAACTCTGTCTGATTGTGTTTATATAACTTGTTAGCTCTTTTTCTTGCAACACTTACCTAATGATGATAGTATACTTATTATACTTGAATGAAAACTCCCTTTAGGAAAGAGAAAGGCTAATTACTGAGGTATTTGATAACACTAGGGATACTTGTTATCACCTCCTTCATTTTTGAGATCGACTGACTCAGGCAGGTCTTACCTATGAATGATTACTATTCTAACAGGATCTTTAGAGTGGATTATGCTTTATGTGATGAATGCTCTATTTTAAATGGACATGTATACCAAAATATAGATAACTATGACTATTCTAAGTAAAAGCTTGATGATCCAAACCAATACTTTGATGATAGCAGACAACAACATAATATAGAATGGCATTCTTCTTTCCTTTTATAACTCTTATGAATTTAGGAGGAATAACCTATTTGATTTACTCTTCAAGAAATCAAAAAATTTCAACTATGACCCTTAAGTACACAATTGATTCTACAATATACTTTGAAAGTGAATGATTTAAATAGTTTTGAATGTTTGTATGATGATGAATTGCTTGACAAACTCTAGACTAGTGCCTATCCTTGAGAAATAGAGTCAAAAGATGAAAATCCACATAAATACATAAATAAGAATACTGTAAGACACCTTACAACCTACATAAAACTCAGATAGAATGCCTTGCAAACTTATCCTGTTACTTCTACACTATTGTATCATATCCTTAGTTATTGAAGTACTCTCTGAAACTACTCACAAATTTTAATTCTTCCCTTAGAAGAAACTTGCAAATAATTAAATAGCTACTTGATAGCCAATATGTTTAATATGCCTTACAAATTAAACATAAAAGAGTGCATGCAATAAGAAAAGAGACAACAACAATGTAAAATAAAGTTGTACTGCATTTTTATTCATATATTATGTTTCAAGTACAAATAGAATCTAAAAGCTCAAAATAACAGACATAAATCCAAAAGCTTGTCTTCAATTATATTTTTCATCTCTCTTTTACATTTACAATCTTGAGCCTATATATAGGTCCTCAACCATCTTGGAATACTTTATTTTAGGATGCAACAAGCTTCAGATGGTTTGAGGAACCTAACCCTAAAGTTACAAAAAAAGACAAAATAAGAGAATTTCACAAGTGGTGGGAGGACAAGAACAGAGGATGTAGATCTGATATTGTTTGTCTCTTCTAGGATCTGGCACCTTTGTCTAACAGTATACAAGATATCTTTTGATGGTTACATTAAGACTGAGTGACTTCCATTATAGGCTAACCTACACTCATTTCTATTTATAACTAACCTCCTTGTGCTCATTGATTAGGCTCCAAGTGTCCCCTTCTACTCTTCGTCTAAGATTTCCTCTTCAATCATAGGATTCTTCTTCTTTGGCTTAGTCATCAGCTCCCAAGCTATCACTTCATCATTAGTTGGCCACTTGAAGTCCTGAGTGTCTTGTACCTATGCCTTTTGTCTCTCCCACCTGGCATCAGTAATGCTCTTAACATCCATTAAAAAATTATTAATGTCAGTTTCAACTTTGAATGCTTTATCTAATATTTTATTGAATCCTTCTATATCCAAATCTGATCCCAAGATGAATGCCTCTTCACTAGGCATTTTTCTATCAAACTCATTCCTCCAGACCTCCAAGGCCTTTATATGATCATCTTCCCCTCTGAGAGTAGGAACAAATCTGTTGAAATCCAAAGCAAACATGCTCAATTTGACTTCAACTTGGTTCAATTTGCCTTTGAAAAAAGGACAAGGCCACATTTACCTTCTTTATGTCATCTCCTACCTCTATCACCACCTCAGGTAGATCTGATTTTAGGGGCTGCAAAAAGGAAAGCTTTTCAAATAGTTGCACCTTGGGAGACCAATTAACAAAATATGGATGTAAAATAGTGAGATACCTTGTTATCTCTGAATGGAGGGTGGGTAATTTATTGTAAGCATTAAGGATGACATATGTCTTATCTTTCAAGATATCAATCTTATTTTGTAGAATACCCCTTAATACATTCAAAGCAATTTCATTCTTCTTCTTTCCTACATCCTCCTTCTCAACTACCTCTTCTAATTTTGCCCTATCTTCAATTTGCAAAGGTTGTGGTGGGGGCACATACACTACCTCAGGCTTTTCTTCTAATTTTTTCATCAATCTTTTAATTGCCTGATCGTGCTGGTGTATTTAATATGGCACATTTCTTGGTCTTTGGCCAATGCATTGATCTCCTCTATCAATGTGCTACACTTATCAGATAGCTATTTAGTTTTTTCCTCATTTAAGTGTGCCTAGTGTTTCATGATCTGGCATATTTCCAAATCCCCTATATTCGGCATTGTCCACACTATCTGATTGCCTACCATGTTTTCTTGGATATTCACCAATTGAGGCTTATGATCCTTAGGGAAAAGGCTCCACATTACAATGGCTTGAGATTGTGGGCTATACCCAAATCCTTTGATCAAATCTCCCATCTGCATTTCACTAGCCATCTTCAGATCAGGCTGCTTTCTTATTTGGTCAATTATGAAAGCAGATGCCAAGTCCCAACCCTCAGCCAACAACATGCCACTGCTTAATACCATTTTTCTGGCTTCCTTAGGTGAGATGTCCTCACTATCTAGTTCATAAGATTGTAGAGCCATTAGGGCCTCATTTGTTATTGTCTCTTCCCCACCAACATTTAATTGAGCTCTTATTTGCTCCTTTTTATACCATCTCAAGAAGTCCTTAAACTCCTCAATCTGTATAAAATTGTCATCACTCAAAAAATTATGTTGATGTATCAACCTCTCATCAATACAAGCCTTAAGAGGCAATTCAACATTCTCCTCCATATCAGGCTATTTTTTCTTTCCTTTCCTAATCAATTTCCTTAGGTTATGGTCATATAACCTATTTCCAGGCACTAGGGCACTTTCCTTATCCTTTTTCTTTTCTTGCCTCTCAAATGAAGGCTGGCCTATTTCCATATATCACCTCTTAGCAGAAGGCTCCTCTATATCTTCAGGCTGTGTGGCCTCTGTCAAATCAATAATGTGGCCCTCAACACCCTACAACTGTGGTATCTCCGCAACATTTTGCTGAGGTTGATCATACCTAGCTGGACGGGAATAATCACTGTCACTACCACTATCATACTCACATTTTGAATGATCTAGCTCTTGGGCCCCTTTCTTATCAAGAACATTCTCCAGTTGTTCACAAAGTATATAAAAATTATCAATCATAGCTTTTATTCTGTCAAAATATGACAAATCAGGGTAGAAACTTCCAAAGGACAATTTTCTGACTCCTGCCATGAAACCTTCAGGATGAATGTATCTGTATGAAGTTGTCCCCATTCTGTAACTTTCCAACCATTGGCTAACTGAATCAATGGCACCTTTTCCAATAGTAAAATTGGAAATTCTTAACTGTCTAGGGGTTAAGGTCCCCTTCTTGTGTTGTGCAAAGTGCTCATTATCTATCAATAATAATTGCCATATAAATTCCATGGCAGCTACTCTTGTTGGCACATGGTAAGGAAAGATATGAGGTGGATGTAGACATCCATATACCCTTATTATGGTATAGTTCCCTTCAAGGAAGAAATCTCCCCAATTATGGTCTCCCTGCCATTTTTCCAAGTATTCATTAGGCCTCAACAATTGCATAGTCTTAATTGGGAGCCTTGTCCTGCTTATACCCATGCTCTGTATTATTGGATATACAATCCAATTTTGGAATGCAAAGTAATCACAATCCTTGGATGTATAATTCTAGACCTTTACCTAAAATTGGATGGGATTAGGTCCATCTTGATAAGTCCTCTGAGGGGTCAAATTGTTTAAATCCATAACCACAAAATTAAAATGTAACAACAGATGCATGAGGATGGAGTAATGGAAGAACTTGGGTTCTTTCTCCTAAGGATCCTTCATCTTTTTCTGAGCTACTATAAATCCCTCGTGCATCTAGTCTATGATATGTTGTATATATTCATAGGTGGTGCAAGAATGCGCCTCCTATAAATCCAACACAATCATTAATATCTCGGCATTACTCTTATTAGCTTCCCCATCTATCCCTAGCACTCTACACAGGGCATAGGTGATGTACTTGATGTAGAAATGTAGGTCCTTGAAGTAATATGGGGTTGTCCCAGATATAGGAGAAAGATGGTTTTTCACCTCCTTAAGCATATGCTTCTGTAACTATCCCCTAGCAATACCAGGCTTTAACTTATACCTCTTTTCTTGCTTAGTAATGTCAATTCTGGTGGACATAGTACTATACAAGCCAAAATCTTACATAAATGAATTTCTATTTAGGATGACCAGGGCAGTGCCATCATTCCTCTTAATTGTCTTTGACAAGACATCATAATGACTGGCGAGGCCTAAGAACAAATCTACATCTATGTAGATGTCAGGAACAATTAACCTAGCCAAACCACAAGTCCAAGGGTTTGATACTGGGATGGCTTTATCAGAATTATTGTAAATGTAATTAAAGAGGGAAAAACCTATTGATCTAGGAGTATCAACATCTCTGATGTCGCAGTTGTCTTCAATAAGAACATTAGCATTCGCTCTCTTGTTCTGAGTTTAACTTGGAAGAAATCTAAGGAATTCATCAAAGTAATTTTGTTTTCCCTTAGCCTCTTCATCTATTTCTTCACTTTGCCCACTCATAGAAGCTACACTACCTACTCTACTCATTTTTTCTGTATTTGAATCCCCTTTTCTTCACCGATATTGAAACAAATCTCTTCTCAAGACTCACCTTACTCCTCTATGCACAGTTCTCAGAAATTCAAAGCCTTTTAACCAATGGAATACTCTGTAACTTTCTAATTTCTTCATTCTTCTCTGAATACCTAGCACTTCTTCACTCTAAAATTTTGAAAGCAAGATAAGTTAAAATGAACTTTCAATCACTTCTTTATGTTAACTATTTTAAGTACACGGCTCATCATTTGAAAAATCATCAATTCTCTCTTCAATTCACATGCTGTGGAATTAATTGAAAACCTAGCCGTATCCCATGAGTGTGACAGGAAATCAAATTCATATATGTGAATCCTCAGAAAAATCCCTATAAAATTTAAAGGAGATGACATGTCTCTACATGATTGGCTCTCTGTCAGACATCTCAACTACCTTTTCTACACATTAATCAATATTCAAGCTTGTCATTAGACGCTGAATAACTCTTGTTGTCATGTCAGCCAGTGCTGCCTTTCCTCAAAATTTCATATTAAGTGACTACACGACTGTGTATAATCTCTTTGTCCCTAACCCAAGTCTTTAACTCCTGATTCTTCTAGAGATCTAGCGACTATACAACTTTTCCCATCTTGGTTAACCATAGTTACTTTCTAGCGATCACGCGACATGAAGAAATCAAAGTAACTGGATAAAAAATATAACTCACATTTTTCTTTGAGACTCAACGACTGACAGTCATCTTTACCTTTTACGGTTATCTCCTAGTCGTTGAATGCTTTTTTTTTTTGTGAGACCTCGTGACTACCCATAGTCGCTTAATCACTGAAAACAAATGTTAAGTGCCAAATCCTTTAGAGACAATGCAACAAGCACTTTACCCTTCAGTTTATCTAGAGACTACTGTAACCACCTGAATTTGGTTTGTTCTAACTATGGACCCTATTTGACCTAAATGTGATCATACCCTCGATTTATGTCCAAACGACCCTGTTACTGCTTGGCATAATTCTTTTAATCAATTTAATATCCTAGGTGATTTTTATCACTAATTTATATTAACTATTATAGCCATAC
>MU224749.1:1825533-1844463 GCA_018584345.1 Thuja plicata
AGAATTACATTTCATATCTCATTACATGCTAGTTTATTATTTCTATTTCATCTTTTAGAGTTAAAAGGCATGTTTTTCCATCTTTTAGCTTGTTTTTAAGTAAAAATCCTTCATGCTAGGTTGTATTTGTCACTGGTTTATAGCATATTCTGAGGGCTAATATGTTGTTTATCACACTCCTAGTTAAAAGGCAATAGGTCAGTTTTAGTGGGTTTATATGCTTTTCTAACCCTTTTGGACTAATATAATGATCTATTGAGTGTTTGTGTTGATTCTGATAGGTACCCATTTACACACACACAACTACGAGACATACCCTTATCTCCAAGTCGCGAGTACTTTTTTCTTTGGACTCTTTCATTCAGAGACTTCGCGACCACCGTAGGATCTTTTAATCATTGCATCTGACAGCTCCCGCTAAGTCACTGAGTAAATCACTATACCCTTAGATTATTAGGAAACTATGTGACAATAAGGATCTTTATACTTAGTCTCTTAATCGCTGAATGATTTTGTTCCCTTGGGAGACTACGTGACAAGCCTTATTAATCATCTCACCTTTGGACATGTGTCTCCTTCATCACTGATCTCTATATTGCTAAATGGAAAGTTGTCTTAGCATCTCAATCCCATGACAAACTGACTGTGTTATTTCTCAAACTACATATGGTTAGTCACAAAGTCTCAACATCTTTCTATTAACCGCCATCCCTTTTGGAGATTACGCAACGTGAACTTTGTTGGAGATTTGATTCTGAACAGTCGATTGATTGTATGTTTGTCATTGATGACAACATATAATACACAATAGTACTTCTGTATGTACTTATCCATATGATGACATGAAGACTTGCGTGGATAGATACATGTTTTTGACATGTTTATTATGCTATGTTCTTACACGCAGACTCAGATATGAAGTTTCAGTAAAGATATGTAATTCTGTTGGTGACGGTTACAGTTTTAGAGGAATAACAGTTTAAGGTCGACGTATATAACATGGTTAATGAGTTGTACCTATCTTTTGGATATGCATGTGTATATTCATGTTTATTTATTAGTTTTTGATATTAATCCAAAGGAGCTAAACATATTTCAAAAAGATTACAAAGTTATGATTAATTTGGTAAGGCCGACTTAGTGAAGCGATGCGTCTATTCAGCATTGACTTGTGCAGTTGTAATTATGCTTGCATGCCTAGTAGAGCTGACAAGGATGTTATGAAGAATTGTCTAATAGGTCCCATGATCTCATAATTGGAGTATGTATTTATACAAGGTCATTTGTGATAAGAAGAGTTGTGAAAGCAAGAGATTAGAAAAGCAGAGCAAAGTGTTAAAGCAACAGAGCTATATTTATCATATGTTGATAATATAGATATTGAAGTTGAAGCTTTCAAAATATAGATAAGATTGTTACAGTGTTTTACAAGAGGCTAAAGCATTGGAGCACAAAAAGGAACTGATCAGACAAGCAGTGTCACATACAATAGTTCATCTTGTTGATACAGTGTGTATCAAATATCCAAAAGGTTGTAGCCTTCACCACTTGGATAGTGAGTCCTTGGATAGTGAGTCCACCACCCCTAACAAGGTTATTATAAAAGACTCCTAACAGGGTATGACCCTTAACTAGGTCACTATACTTACTAAATTGTAATGAACAACTCCTAATAGGGTTGCAGAATCTTTTAACAGGGATTACTATAAACAAGTATAGTTCTTTGTGGGTAATAATTCCCATCGGGGTTTTTACCATTTGGTTTCCCCGTAACCAAATTGATGTTTTGTGTAATGTGTTATCTGAATGTGCATTTAATTTATATCAGTCTGGATTAATAAGTACAAAAGATTTAAAGTTGCTGATAACTGATTCACCCCCCCCTCTCAGTTATCCCTGAAGTATTCTAACAAAATTTGCATTACTTACTTAACTGCAAACCAATCTAGCGACCATGCGACATGAAGAGATCACCAAGTCTCACAAAAAATCACTAACTGTTGGTCTTTTCTCACACCACCGCGACTCATCTGTGGGCCCTTTTACAAACTGCTGACCTGTCTGCTCATTCAGAGACTACGTGACATGAATAGCTCTGCCAAGTCTCTTAAAGCTAAAGGAATATTCCAATTCTTTGAGAGACATCTCGACACAAGCTAATTGCCAAGTCTCAAGGAAAAAAGGAATATGCTATCTGGATTACATGACTAGGTGACCAAGCTTTTAAACACATGACTTAAGTTATTTTCTAAAAGGTAATGCCAAAATAAAAGTAAGATAATCATCTTAGGGTTTTTTTCTCATTTTGGCCTATAAAACAAGTCCTAGGGTTTCAAGGTTTTGTACCTTCACATGGATTTTGATCTAAAAACCCTATAAAGTTTAGCAAGGATTTCACAAATAAACTGAGAGACTTCTATTTTTATGCAAAAAAGAGGCATGAAGATCACAGAACCTTGGAAAACAGACAAAAACTGGGAAAACAACCAACAGTGGCTCTACCTGAGGATTGACTAAACACAGTTTATGGCAAAGAACCACAGAATCTCTGGTTGCATACCTCTTCAAAAAATGGAGCAAACACACCCTAAAATAGAAAGGAACATATTTACAGAACTTACAAAAAAAAAGGGAAAGATTTACAATATGATACATATTCACTTGTGCATTGCTTTGATCCTTACTTAAAGAAAGGCTTCAAGAATTGCCCATGCACAGGCAGGTCAAAACTTTCTGCCTCCATATTCTTCAACAAATATGAGTCTTTGCCAAAAATATCTAAAACAATAAAAGGTCCTAGCCACAAAGACTCAAATTTATTATGCTTACCTTTGTCTTCTGCTCTTGCATTCTATTGGAGAACTAGGTCACCAACTTGGAATTTTCTCTTAGTAGCCCTTTTGTCAAACAGATACTTCATCTTTTGCTGTAACTTTATGTTTTCTTTCTGACTACTTCTCCTTGCTTCATCCAATTCAATCAGCTATATCATTCTATCTTGCATACTGTCAGAAACATCTAATTCTTCTTCTTGTATAAATTGGCATATTGGTAAAAGATTGTTAATTGGTAACCTTGCTTGTAGACCATAGTCTAGCTCAAAAGGAGACTTACCAGTTTCCTTTTTGAGTGTTATCCTATCAGCCCAAAGAGCTAATTTCAATTTTGTGTGCCATGTTCTCTTATTTTGTTCAAGAGTTTTCTTCAGTATCTTCAATATACTTTTATTGCTAGAATCAGCTTGTCCATTAGTATGTGGGTGATATGGGGATGAGTATGATATTGCAATCCCATACCTTTTATAGAAACTTGTCATCTCTTTTGATCTAAAACTCATGGCATTGTCCATTACTAACTTAACAGGTACACCAAATCTAGTTATAATATTATCCATGAGAAACTCTGTGACCACCTTGCTTGTTGTTCTCCTTGTAGGGATAACTTCAATCCATTTAGTAAATTAATCTATGGCGAGCAATATCCAACTGTGTCCACTACTAGATTTCTCCTATAACTCAACAATAAAATCAATTCCCCACATCTTAAAAGGTGCTTCAACACTTATTGGGTTTACCAAAAGTGCTCCTACAAATTTTAGTTTATTAGAAAACCTTTGACATGATTCACACTTCCTGACATGTATATAGGTGTCTTTGAATAAGGTAGGCCAATAATATCCTGCCCTTAAAATCTTATGGGTAGTAGTTTTAGCAGAGAAATGACCTCCACACTCTCCTTCATGCATCTTAATTAAAACTTTATCAGCTTGATAGCTTTCAAGGCATAACAGTAGTACACCATTTTTGTCTTTCCAAAACAAGTCACCTTGGATCAGAGCATACCTTTGAGTTTGCAACTTCAGACTCCTTTTCTGATTCTCAAACAAATGATCGGGACACTTAGCAGTTTTGAGAAAGAAAACAATATCAGTATAATATGGCTGCCTTTCTATGCTAGTAATGGCTTGATCATGTGTTCCTGTCTGATTCATCTGTACTAAATATAATATCTCTTCTGTCATGAGCTTGGCCAAAAATTTTCCTCTTATTAACTTGGTGATATTAATCTCAAGGTTGAATTTTTGAATCCTAGTTATCCACTTACACCTTTTACCAGTTACCTTCGACTGTGTAAGGATATCCTTTACTGTTGAATGAGGAACATAGGCCCGTACCTTAGCACAAACCAAGTAGGGCCTAAAATATTTTATAGCCTTTACTAATGCATAAGCTTGTTTCTCCATTATTTCATAGTTAAGCTCTGCTTCCTGCAAGGACTTCCTATAGAAAGCTATAGGGTGTTCAAATCCTTGTTCATCCTTTTGAACCAAAACAACAACAATTGTATGGAATGATGCAAATGAAAATAAAGAAAAAGTTCTAGTATAATTTGGAGACTTCAAAACTGGAGCCTGTTATACTGCTTCCTTTATCTTTTTAAATGCTTGCTGAGCTTCTTCATTCCAAATAAATTTAGCATCCTTTTTTAGTAATTTGACAATGGGTTTCACAATTTCTGCAAAATTTACTATAAATCTTCTAACAAAGTTAATCTTTCCTAAGAAATATTGCACACCTTTTAAATTATTTGGAACCATTACCTTTTGAATTGCCTCCACTCTTTCAGTGTCTATTCTTACCCCTTCCCTAGATACTATATGTCCAAGCAACTTTCCTTCTTTGACTGCAAAATGACACTTTTTGGGATTTAGTGAGACACCATACTCCAATGCTTTATGAAAAATCTTACCCAAGTGAACACAGTGATCAATAGCCCTTTTGGAATAGGCAGTCAAGTCATCTTGATAAATAACCATGAAGAGATCTATGAATTCCTTGAAAGCAACATCCATAGCTCTCTGAAAAGTTTCTCCTACATTTATCAATCCAAAAGGCATTCTGATATACACATATGTTCCCCATGGGGTAGTAAATGCAGTCTTGTACTGCTCTAATTCTTTGACTAAAACCTGGTTGTACCCTGAGAAACCATCCATCATAGACAGTAATTCACAACCAGTCACTTTGTGCAACATTGCTTCCATATTGGGTAATGAATAGTTATCTTTCAGAGAAGCAATATTCAAATTCCTAAAATCCACACATAGTCTAATATCACCATTTTTCCTCCTAATTGGCGCCAAATTTGATACCCAAGTTGAATGTCTGATAGGCTGGATTATCCCAGCGTCCTTGAGTTTCATCAACTCTTGTTTCATTTTAGGAGCCAACAAGGGATTAATAGGCCTTTTTTTTTGCCTAAATGGTTTGACATATGATTTCAAAGGGATTTCATGCTGGAAAAGGTCTTCTCTATATGCCTTAAAGTCCTCATATGACCAAGCAAAGACATGTTTATATTTTCTTAGTAATTGAATTAGATTTATCCTTATATGAGATTCTAGACCTTTTCCAATGTAAACTATCTGAGGACTTGTTTCTGATCCTAAATTAATTTCTTCCAAATCCTCAACCTTAGCATTGCTCACTTTGGATGAATCATTTTGCTGACTAACAAACAATGCTTCAAGCTCAACCAGACCACTAGGAATCTAATTCAAACTTAAATGGACAACTTCAGTTCCCAGAATGTAATCCTTTCCATTATCATGTTCCACTAAGGAGCTACAATCTATGCTTTGGTTTTCATAATGGTCTAGACACTGTATGAATCTCAAAATATCTTGATCATCCTAGAATACCTGCCAGTTGTAAATTTTGTCTGGAACAACTGGATTTGTTTTGACTTCTAGTATTGATACCCCATGTAAGGTTAGGTCATCATTTTTTAAAGCAACATTCACTAACAAATCAGCCATTATATTTTTTGACCTTTCTAACCAGCTTATATTGAAGGCATCAAACATTTCAAGTTGATCCCAAATAGCATACTTGTACATTTTTAGTCTATCATTTTTCACAGCATATTTGGATCTGACTTGTGCTACCACCAACTCAGAGTCACCATAAACCTCTAAACATTTTATACCATTTTTAATAGCAATTTCAAGCCTAAAAAATAGAGCCTCATATTCTGCAGTATTGTTTTTACATTGGAGAGCTAATAGAAATGAGTATTTAAAAGTTGTACCTGATGGAGATATCAACAATACTCCTACCCCTGATCCTTCTTTAGAGTAAGCACCATCAAAGTACATTTTCCACAATCCATCTTCCTGCATGATTAATTCCTTGTTCAAAGGGTCAGCCTCATGACCTTGATAATAAATTTCATTTTTTTGCATCCTAAAATTTTCCATATCTATGTCAATGCAATAGTTAACATTAGTGTCATCAAATTTCTCTATCATGTGAGGAGTTCTACTTTCCCTTAAGACTTTTACATTATCTCCAGTAATGTTGAATGTAGCATAGGATAAATCATTTTGTATACTACCTCCCATTTGAGTACTCCATTTTCTTGACAACAACATGCCATAATGTGGTGGTATGTCAACCACAAGAACATTCATGGTCATTACTACATCAGGGAAAACTCCTAGTCTAAAAGGCATAGCCTCAATGGTACCGATCAGAGGGACTTCTCTGGAATTCATAGCTCTGCATCTTCCATAAGGAGTGTTAACTTGTAACCCCATTGCCTTCATGATTTCAACTGGCATAACTGTGTTAGAAGCCCCTAAATCAATCATGTAATTTTTTAGCATTTTCTCATTAATTATCAATGATATAAAAAATGGGTCCACAACCTTTGGGGAAGAAACTGCATTCAAAAATATCTAAGGGATTTCAGATGTCAACACTTCTACTTTTTTCCCTATGTTACTTGGCTTCTTGAGAACATCCACCGGACTCTGAACCTTTATTATGGGTACACTATTTAGTAATGACATTACCTTTTCCTTATGTTCTTTAATTCTCATCATTTATAGAAATGGAACCTTGATAGTCATTTGAGACAAACACTGACCCATATCTACTGGAGTATACTTTGTGTCTGAAAACTTTTATTTGTCAATGGTAATATCATTCTCTTCATTGTGCTCTTTCAGAGTTGACTCTTTCAACTTTTTATTTTCTATTCTTTGAATAGGAATACCTTTTTCTTGTTTTGTCACATCTTCCTCTTGTTCAACATTATACTCTATGGCTTTTGTTATGACTTTGACCTTATGTTTATTTATATTTTCACTAGGTCCATCCTTCTTTTGCACATATTTGGTATTTGTCTTATTTTCTTTTATAAAGACACCTGAAGGTTGGCTACCAGTGCCACCTACCACCCTATTCCTTAAGTGATAGTTGCTTCTAGCCTTATTTACTAATTCTGCAGTAATTCTAGCCTTCTCCTCATCTAAAGCTTTCCTGATGAGTGGAATATCTTGATTATCTTGAGCAGAACATCTTATATCATCATCCATTTCCTCAGTTTCACTATCAGATAAGATCTGCTGATGATTATTTTCCATTCTTTTCTGTGAGGCATAATAATCATGATTTTCTTCTTCAACATCTATATCTATATCATGGCATGAATATGTATTAGTCATATTGTGATCAAACTGCTCACCCTCATCATTCCCCTATTCTTGACTTTCTTTTAGGTCTAAAGAAACTACACAAAAATTAGGGTTATGGGGAGCCTCACATGCTTCACACCAAGTATCATCATTGCAAAAATGAATAGAGTTTTTGTGAAGGGGGTCTGGAGTTCTATTATCTGCTTTATCTTTTCTAAGTAAAGTAACATGCTTCCCATCTTTGAACTGGCTTCCCATCTTTGAACTGGCTTCCATACGGATGGTTCTGCATTCTATTTTGGGGATTGTATGTAGCATTATAAGAGGATCTATTATTCTGGGGAGCTTTATATTCTTTATACTCTGGTTCTTTCACATTGCTCCTATTAAACTTTGAATCATCCCTCCTATTCAATTTTCCAGATACTCTTCTATTCATTTCAATATTGACTGCTATTTTATAAGCATCAGTAAGAGTTATAGGAATTTTATCTCTAAGAGCATATCCCATTTTAGAATCAAAAGCATTCAAATAGGTTGCTAGACATACCTCTTCATCTAGTTTTATCTTCTGAAACAGTTTGTGCATAGCTCTTTGAAATCTGGTATTAAACTCTATAACTTCTTCATTATAGTTCTTTTTAATATTGTTGAACTCATTCAACAGGAAGCCCTTATTGGTTTTGTCTCCATACTAATCTTTAAACAACTCAATCAACTCATCCATAGAAAAAACAAATCCATTAGATAATCTTCTAAACCATTCTCTTGCATCCTCAACCAAGGACTAAACAAATAATTTCATCAATACATCTTCATGAGTGATATTCAGATCATCAACAAAATCAATAAATTTCCTTAGATGTGTTTCACAAGATATAACATTATTACCTGCAAACTTAGGGAGCTTTTCACCTATATCTCCCACATCTTTAGGAAAATAATTAGGGTAGACAGGGATACCCAAAAAATTAAATTGTTTATACCTTTTATTGTGCAATGGTTTCCTTTGAAAGCTATCATCTTCTGTAGCAGTAGTGGCCCTTGTTTTAGAAACATCAATCTTCTCTGGGCCAGTATAAGCATATTTTGAAGACTGTAAAAATTCTATCTTCTTTTTCATTTCAACAGTAGCAGCCTCCATTTGTTCTTTTCCAACATTTTTTCCATAGTTTCTTTTTCAATTCTCAACTTTTCCAAATCAATGTCCAATTTAGACATTTGCTCAGTTAAAGGCTTTTGAAACTTAAGTTCTTGATTCCTACTCTCACTCATCTTTTGTTTTCCTTTATCCTTTTGTGCAATAGGAGCTTTATGAGTGACTAATGTTTCTTGGTCCCTCTGAGACCTCTCTGTTTCTTTCACATTTTGATGCTTTGAAGACTTTATTTTATTTTTATCAACATTTTTAAGGTCACTCTTGTTCTTTCTCATTTCTCTTTCTTTCTTCATTTGTTGAACCAGGGCTAGCTGTTTCAAGATGAACTTTTCTTCATTTTCTAGCATATTAGAGGGAGCATCTTCTGAATCTAAACTAGATGTACTAGTTTCTTCTCTCTCATGTGAAGTAGAGGTGACTGTGGGTGTTTCTAGTAGCCTTTCAGTAGCTTCCTCATAATCTGAAGTATCTTGATTGTGAGAACGCTGACTGGCATTCATTTGTCTCCTAACACTACCCTCTTTTCCTCTTGGAGGGGTCTCATCCATATTGACTGGATTTCTATTTTTTCTCCAAGACATCTCCATTCTTGAAGATGAGGGGAGTCCCCCATATAGTACTTTCTCTGGGTCTGTTCTCATCCTTGACCTAGTATTCATCTTGAAAAATATTTACTTAATATGCACTATTCTCAGAGAATTTATTTTAGAGTCACCACCCACTAACTTGGGATAAATGAATACTTATCAAAGGCTAATATGACAACAGCCACCAGTATGATTTGTAAAATTTTAATCTTTGAAACACCAGAGACTTCTGACTACTTGGACTAGAGATATTCTGAAACTTTTCAACTAGACTTTGTAATCTCCAAGAACCAGTAGAGTCGCCAATTTTTTAGGCAGCTTAGATGGGTCAAACTCTTTCTCTGGTTTTTATGAATACTTTTCTACAACCAGATTCTGGGATAGCTTTTAAAAATGATCTTTTAAATAACTATTCCCCAGTGGAGTTGCCAATTTGTTAGCTCTTTTTCTTGCAACACTTACCTAATGATGATAGTATACTTATTATACTTCAATGCAAACTCCCTTTAGGCAAGAGAAAGGCTAATTGCTGAGGTATTTGATAACACTGGGGATGCCTATTATCACCTCCTTTGTTTTTGAGATCCATTAACTCAGGCAGGTCTTACCTATGATTAATTACTATTCTAACAATATTTTTAGAGTGGATTATGCTTTATGTGATGAATGCTTTGTTTCAAATGGACATGTATACAATAATAGAAATAACTATGACTATTCTGAGTAAAATCTTGATGATCCAAACAAATAATTTGATGATAGAAGACAACAATATAATATAGAATGGCATTCTTCTTTCCTTTTATAACTCTTATGAATTTAGGAGGAATAACCTATTTGATTTACTCTTCAAGAAATCAACAAATTTCAACTATGACCCTTAAGTACATAATTGATTCTACAATATATTCTGAAAGTGAATGATTTAAATAGTTTTGAATGTTTGGATGACAATGAATTGCTTGACAAACTCTAGACTAGTGCCTATCCTTGAGCAATAGAGTCAAAAGATGCAAATCCATAGAAATACATAAATAAGAACATTGTAAGATGCCTTACAACCTACATACAACTCAGATAGAATGCCTTTCAAACTTATCCTATCACTTCTACACTATTGTATCATATCCTTAGTTATTGAAGTACTCTCTGAAACTACTCACAAAGTTTAATTCTTCCCTTAGAATAAACTTGCAAATAATTAAATAGCTACCTGATATCCAATATGTTTAAGATGCCTTACAAATTAAACATAAAATAGTGCATGCAATAAAAAAAGAGACAACAACAATGTAAAATAAAGTTGTACTACATTTTTATTCATATATTTTGTTTCAGGTACAAATAGAAGCTAAAAGCTCAAAACAATAGACAGAAATCCAAAAGCCTGTCTTCAATTATATTTTTCATCTCTCTTTTACATTAACAATATTGAGCCTATATATAGGTCCTCAACCATCTTGGAATCCTTTATTTTAGGATGCAACAAGCTTCAGATGGTTTGAGGAACCTAACCCTAAAGTTATAGAAAAAGACAAAATAAGAGAATTTCACAAGCGGTGGGAGGACAAGAACAGAGGATGTAGATCTGATATTCTTTGTTTCTTCTAGGATCTAGCACCTTTGTCTGATAGTGTTCAGGATAGCTTATGATGGTTACATTAAGACTGAGTGACTACCATTACAAGCTAACCTACACTCATCTCTACTTATAACTAACCTCCCTGTGCTCATTGATCAGGCGCCAAGTGTCCCCTTCTACTCTTCGTCTAAGATTTCCTCTTCAATCACAGGCTTCTCCTTCTTTGGTTTAGTCATCATCTCCCAAGCTTTCACTTCATCATTAGTTGCCCACTTGAAGTCCTGAGTGTCTTGTACCTGTGCCTTTTGTCTCTCCCACCTGGCATCAGTAATGCTCTTATCATCCATTAAAAACTTATTAATTTCAGTTTCATCTTTGAATGCTTCATATAATATTTTATTGAATCCTTCTACATCCATATTTGATCCCAAAATGAATGCCTCGTCACTAGGCATTTTGCTGTCAAACTCCTTCCTCCAGACAACCAAGGCCTTTATCTGATCATCTTCCCCTCTGAGAGTAGGAAAAAATCTATTTAAATCTGAAGCAAACATGCTCAATTTGACTTCAACTTGGTTCAACTTTCCTTTGAAAAAGGACAAGGTCACATTTACCTTCTTTATCTCATCTCCTACCTCTATCACCACCTCAGGTAGATCTTATTTTAGGGGCTATAAAAAGGCAAGCTTTTCAAATAGTTGCACCCTGGGAAACTAATTAACAAAATATGGATTTAAAATAGTGAGATACCTTGTTATCTCTGAATGGAGGGTGGGTAATTTATTGTAAGCATTAAGGATGACATTTGTCTTATCTTTTAAGATATCAATCCTATGTTGCAGAATGCCCCTTAATCCATTCGAATCAATTTCATCCTTCTTCTTTCCTACATCATACTTCTCAACTACCTCTTCTGATTTTTCCTATCTTCAATTTGCAAAGGTTGTGGTGGGGGCACATACAGTACCTCAGTCTTTTCTTCTAATTCTTTCATTAATCTTTTAATTTCCTAATCTTGCTAGTGTATTTTAATGTGGCACATTTCTCGGTCTTTGGCCAATGCACTGATCTCCTCTATCAATGTGCTACACTTATCAGACAGCTATTTAGTTTTTTCCTCATTTAAGTGTGCCTAGTGTGTCATGATCTAGGATATTTCCAAATCCCCTGTATTCTGCATTGTCCACACCATCTGATTGCCTACCATTTTTTCTTGGATATTAACCAATTGAGGCTTCTGATCCTTAGGGAAAACTCTCCACATTGCAAAGGCTTGAGATTGTGGGCTATACCCAAATCCTTTGATCGCATCTCCCATCTACACTTCACTAGCCATCTTTAGATCAGGCTGCTTTCTTATCTGGTCAATTATGAAAGTAGATGCCAAGTCCCAACCCTCAGCCAACAACATGCCACTACTTAATACCATTTTTCTAGCTTCCTCAGGTGAGATGTCCTCACTATCTAGGTCATAAGATTGCAGAGCCATTAGGGCCTCATTTGTTACTGTCTCTTCCCCACCAACATTTAATTGAGCACTTATTTTCTCCTTTTTATACCATCTCAAGAAGTCCTTAAACTCCTCAGTCTGTATAAAATTGTCATCACTCAAAAAATTATGTTGATGTATCAACCTCTCATCAATACATGCCTTCAGAGGAAATTCAATATTCTCCTCCATATCAGGCTGTTTATTCTTGCCTTGCCTATTCAATTTCCTTAGGTTATGGTCATATAACCTATTTCCAGGCACTAGGGCACTTTCCTTATCCTTTTTCTTTTCTTGCCTCTCAATTGAAGGCTAGCCTATTTCCATCTTTTGCCGTTTAGCTGAAGGCTCCTCTGTATCATCAGGCTATGTGGACTCTGTCAAATCAATAATAGGGCCCTCAGCACCTTGTAACTATGGTATTTCTGCAACATTCTGCTGAGGTTGATCATACCTAGCTGGACGGGCATAATCACTGTCACTGCCACTATCATACTTAGATTCTAAATGATCTGGATCTTGGGCCCCTTTCTTATCAAGAACATTCTCCAGTTTCTCACAAAACATATAAAAATTATCAATCCTAGCTTTTATTCTGTCAAAATATGACAAATCAGGGTAGAAACCTCCAAAGGACAACCCATTTCTTTTGATTTGTCTTTCAAGGTTCAGCATTTCCTGAATCCTTGATCTCCTTGTCTTGATCTCATCCTCATCAAGAATGTTCCTTTTTGCATCCTCTTCAATACATTCACAATGGACAATTGTATTGGGGATTGTGGGGGTATACAATTTTCTGACTCCTGCCATGAAACCTTCAGGATCAATGTATCTATATGAAGCTGTCCCCATTCTGCAACTTTCCAACCATTGGCTAACTAAATCAATGACACCTTTGCCAATAGTAAAATTGGAAATTATGAACTGTCTAGTGGTTAAGGTCCCCTTCCTGTTTTGTGCAAAGTGCTCATTATCTGTCAATAATAATTTCCATATAAATTCCATGGCAGCTACTCTTGTTGGCACATGGTAAGGCAAGATATGAGGTGGATGTATACATCCATATACCCTTATTATGGTATATTTCTCTTCAAGGAAGAAATCTCCCTAGTTATGGTCTCCCTCCCATTTTCCCAAGTATTCATTAGGCCTCAAAAATTGCATAATCTTAATTGGGAGCCTTGTCATGCTTATACCCATGCTCTGTATTATTGGATATACAATCCAATTATGGAACACACAGTAATCACAATCCTTGGACGTATAGTTCCAGATCTTTACCCAAAATTGGATGTGATTAGGTCCATCTTGATAAGTCCTCTGAGGGGTCAAATTATTTAAATCCATAACCAAAAAATTAAAATGTAATAACAGATGCATGAGGATGGAGTAATGGAAGAACTTGGGTTCTTTCTCCTTAGGATCCTTCATCTTTTTCTGAGCTTCTATAAATCCCTCATGCATCTAGTCTATGATATGCTGTATATAGTCATAGGTGGTGCTAGAATGCACCTCCTATAAATCCAACACCATCATCAATATCCCAGCATTAATCTTATCAGCTTCCCCATCTATTCCTAACACTCTAAACAGGGCATAGGCGATGTACTTGATGTAGAAATGCATGTCCTTGAAGTAATATGGGGTTGTCCTAGATATAGGAGAAAGATGGTTTTTCACCTCCTTAAACATATGCTTCTGTAACTATCCCCTAGCAATACCAGGCTTTAACTTATACCTCTGTTCTTGCTTAGTAATGTCAATTCTTGTGGACATAGTACTATACAAGCCAAAAGCTTGCATAAATGAATTTCTATTTAGGATGAGTAGGGCAGTGCCATCATTCCTCTTAATTGTCTTTAACAAGACATCATAATGACTGGCGAGGCCTAAGAACAAATCTACATCTATGTAGACATCAGGAACAATTAACCTAGCCAAATCACAGGTCCAAGGGTTTGATACTGGGATGGCTTTATCAGAATTCTTGTAAAAGTAATTAAAGAGGGAAAAACCTGTTGATTCAGGAGTATCAGCATCTCTGATGTCGCAATAGTCATCAATAAGAACATTAGTATTCGCTCTCTTTTTCTAAGTTGAACCTGGAAGCAATCTGAGGAATTCATCAGAGTAATTTCATTTTCCCTTAGCCTCTTCATCTATTTCTTCACTTTGCCCACTGGTAGAAGCTACACTACCTACTCTACTCATGTTTGATGGGTTTGAATCCCCTTTTCTTCACCGATATTGAAACAAATCTCTTCTCAAGACTCACCTTACTCCTCTGTGCACAGTTCTCTGAAATTCAAAGCCTTTTAACCAATGGAATACTTTGTAACCATTTCTTCATTCTTCTCCAAATACCTAGCACTTGTTCGCTCTGAAATTCTGAAAGCAAGATAAGTTAAAATGAACTTTCAATCACTTCTTTATGGTAATTGTTTTAATTACAAAGCTCATCATTTGAAAAATCATCAATTCTGTCTTCAATTTAGCATGCTGTGGAATTAATTGAAAACCTAACTATAGCCCATGAGCCTGACAGGAAATGAAATTCATATATGTGAATCCTCAAAAAAATACTTATAAAGTTCAAAGGAGCTAACATGTCTCTACATGATTGGCTCTCCATCAAACATCTCAGCTACCTTTTCGACACAGTAATCAATATTCAAGCTTGTCATTGGACACTGAATAACTCTTGTTTTCATGTCAGCAACTGACACCTTTTCTCAAAATTTCATATTAAGTGACTATGCGACTGTGTATAATCTCTTTGTTACTGACCCAAGTCTTTAACTCATGATTCTTCTAGAGATCTAGTGACTATACAACTTTTCCCGTCTTGGTTAACCATAGTTACTTTCTAGCGATCACGTGACATGAAGAAATCAAAGTCACTGGATGAAAAATCTAACTCACATTTTACTTGGAGACTCAGTGACTGACAGTCATCTTTAGCTTTTATGGTTATCTCCTAGTCGCTGAATTCTTATTTTATTTTGTGAGACCCCACGACTACCCTTAGTCACTTAATCACTGAAAAAAATGTTAATTGCCAAATCATTTAGAGACAATGTGACAAGCACTTTACCCTTTGGTTTATCTAGAGACTACGTGACATACCCTTATCTCCAAGTCGCGAGTACTTTTTTCTTTGGACTCTTTCATTCAAAGACTTCACGACCATCGTAGGATCTTTTAATCATTGCATCTGATGGCTCCTGCTAAGTCACTGAGTAAATCACTATACCCTTAGATTATCTGGAGACTATGCGACAATAAGGATCTTTATACTTAGTCTTAATCGTTGAATGATTTTTTTTCCCTTGGGAGACTATGCGACAAGCCTTATTAATCAACTCACCTTTGGACACGTGTCTCCTTCATCACTGATCTCTATATTACTGAATGGAAAGCTGACTCAGCATCTCAATCCCATGACAACCCGACTATGTTATTTCTCAAACTAAATATGGTTAGTCGCGAAGTCTCAGCATCTTTCTCTTAACCGCCATCCCTTCTGGAGACTACGCGACATGAACTTTGCATTTCTTACTTAACTATAGACCAATCTAGTGGCCACGTGACATGAAGAGATCGCCAAGTCTCGCAACAAATCACTAACTGCTAGTCTTTTCTCACGACACCGTGACTCATTTGTGGGGCCTTTCACAAATTGCTAACCTGTCTGCTCATTTAGAGACTACACAAAATGAAGAGCTCCGCCAAGTCTCTTAAAGCTAAAGGAATATTCCAATTCTTTGAGAGACATCCCAACACAAGCTAATCACCAAGTCTCAAGGAAAAAAGGAATATGCTATCTGGATTACGCGACTAGGCAACCAAGCTTTTAAACACATGACTTAAGTTATTTTCAAAAAGGTAATGCCAAAATAGAAGTAAGATAATCATCTTAGGGTTTTTTCTCATTTTGGCCTATAAAAAAAGTCCTAGGTTTTTGAGGTTTTGTACCTTCACATGGATTCTAATCTAAAAACCCTATAAATTTCAATAGGGATTTCACAAAGAAACTGAGAGACTTCTAATTTTATGCAAAAAAGAGGCATGAAGATCACAGAACCTTGGAAAACAAACAAAAACTAGGAAAACAACCAACATACCTTACATAAAACAAACCATATCAATCTAGTTCTTCTTATTGATTCACTTGTGTGCTCAGATATGCAACTTTTCTACTCAAAGAATTTAACCCTCTCCTTGAAAGAGATGTTGGAATAGTAAGTACATAACCAGCATCCACTGGAAAGACAAATTGGCAATACCCTTGATATCCTAACTCATACAAATCTGAAAAAAACTCCTAAATCATAGTTATCCTTTGAATAAATCTATTTCTAATCATTCAATAGACAAAACTAAAACACCCTTGATGCCCGAGTTTATATGATTTCATAAGAAATGGAGACAACTTGATGATATAATAATAGTACTGAAATTCATTCATAGATAACTATTACAAAAATGTTTTTCTCTGAGACAAAAGGGTAATAGAACAACCTTATATGCATAGAAAAGAGAAATATTACAAAATATACAATATGGAACTTTCTCTGAAACTTCTGGCAAAGAGAGATAGAACACAATCTGAAACTCCCAAAGCAGAGCAAAAGACAAGGACAAGAACCCTCAAAACTGAGAAAAGAAGAGGATATATAGAAGAGAAGAAACCCTAAAAATATGTCTGGAAAACACTTGTCCTTCTCTTGTAAATATTATATGCATCTATTCACTGAAAAATATGACTTCATTCTCTTTTTTCAAAACTGACTTGATTCTCCTAGGAAAACTAATCTCCATTGATAACATTTTGAAATCTGACTTCTTCTTATCTTTTCCAAAATCTCTGACTTTATTTTCTACAAAAATATAATTTCACTTTTCCATTAAGTATCCCTTCAAATCTGATTTCTTTCTGAGAATATCTGATTTCAAAATCTAAGAACAAAAACCTCCGGGAAAGCCTTTTCCTAAAAAAATTGCAATAAAATGTTATGCATTTTGTCTCATTCTTCTGCAAATATGATTTTATCCTCTGTAAAATGTCTGATCATATCCTTTGCACATGTCTAACTTTTAAAATATAATCTTCATTCCTTAAGAGGACATCCTTCGAATTTGATCCTTCATTTGAGAAATATCAGATTCTCTGTCTTCAATAACCTCTGGGAATGCATATTTGATAAGTTTTTGCGATAAAATTTATTGCACAGACTATGGTGCTCATTATATTTTAATCTTTTTATATTTGAAAACTTTATCCTTGCAAACCTGATTTTACTTGCATTTTAAAACTTTACACAGTCTTTGATTTTTGAAATCATTTATCATTTAATATCTTGTGCACACTTCTATTTTGAATTTCAAATTTTATGCAATTCAAACCTAGAACTTACCAGATTTTGACATGTGGCACCCTCTAACTAGTTGTCCTTAATAGGTTTCAAACTCACCTTTGACTTCGGGTTCAATTTTACTCATTGTCTCTAAATCTCTTGATAATTTCTTTAACCATGGTTTGATTTGGAGACAACCTTGGCTTACTTGAACTATTAACCACTCCTTAACCATATTTAACTCTGCATAATGAGTCTCCATGCCTCTTGATTATTTCGCTAACAACAATTAAATCTAGAGACCTGGAGATCACCTCCTCAGTCTCCAAGTCTTTTGATGTTTTCCAGTTAAAATTTCTTATCTAGCGACCTGGAGACTAACCTTAATCTCCAAGTCTCATAAAAATTTGGTCTTAACCACCGACATCACGCAACCTGGCAACCACAATCAGTCTCCTAATCGCGGCATCCTTTCACACTAACTAATAGCATTCGGCGACCTAGTGACTAACCTCTAGCAGTTAACTTGGTGGTTAGTCTCCAAGTCTTCTAATCCTGGCAGTTAACTTCTCTTTATCTCCTGACTTTGTGACTATCCCCCACATGTCCACCTACCACATCATCATTGCCACCTCAGCACCAGCTATTCTGCAAAATTTACTTACCTTTGGTTGGGCATGGAAATTGAGGTGCCAATCACCTACACGCGTGGATAGCCTCCAGCTCATCTTCACATTTCTATGTGATTGCCTTTTGCCTTATAAACATCTCAAAATACTCTTGCATGATCAATGTGGGACTAAGTATCTCTAGTTTTTAGAGTACTTTATGCATTCTATGTTAAAATAATGGGGCCCACAAGTATTTCAAAACCTCCATCCAAGGGTGCGCCAAGGCCTTTTGGTTCTTCATTCACTTCATAATACAAGCTCCTTTGTATTTAAACATTAAAAAGTCCATTGCCTGGTAAATGTGGGATAATGCATTTTGTGACTGTTATGGGCAGTTTAGACAGTGCTGCACATAGACGACTATATCTCGAGAACCAAGACAAATTTAGAAAATCACTCTGGTGAGAATCTGGAGAATTAGATTTGTGGCAACATATCCAAAAATGAGCATGATCCAATGGTGTAATTGAAAGATATGTGATGAAGGGGACTCCCCTTAATACCACAAGTACATGACAGAAACAAAGAGAAACAACAAAAATTTGCAAGAACAAAAAATTGGCTTCTTATTGGCTCCACAAATGTGGAATTACAAACTTTAGAAT
>MU224749.1:1844513-1856096 GCA_018584345.1 Thuja plicata
ATGGGCATCCCTTACAATAATCTGTAGGACAAAGCCTCAAATAACCACCCAGAACTGCCCTAGAAAACACCACGGGCCTTCCTTAAATAGGCAATTTTCCACCACCCGAGAAGGTTCCAGAAATCTAACCATTAAGGCTGACTACCCTTAGCATTTAATTATTTTTTACTTTTATTACAAAAGGGTCAGCTTTAAATATTTACAAAACATGAGATTAGGTACCCCAACTTCCGGAAGCCATAACTTTTGAACTGTAGCTCCGATTGGCTATTATAACCACTTTCCGAAAAGGGGAGATCGCGATCTACAATGCCTAACTAGCGAAGTGCAAGTCAGCCAAGGGTTCAACCTTGATCTGGAGCCTCTAAGGTCCTGAAAATTGAGCTCAAAGGTTTTGCACCCAAAAATATCAACAGTAAATCCTTAATAACTTCGCCAATACAAATGATCTAGCAATGAAATTCAACTGGCATTCTTATATGACTAAGATGAATCTTCACTTGGAAAATTAGAACATTCTGAGTTCAAACGACCAACTTACTAAAAATAGTAAGTTTCCAAAAATAGCAGCTTTGTACAAAATAGCCCTTATTGAATAGAAAAAAAACACATATTTTTTTGGGTGATGCAAGATTGCCCTAACACCCAGGATGCTCCTGCATCAATATGCCCCTCGCAATATGACTATTTTTTTTGTTTCTTGCAAATGTTTTCTTTTAAAACTTTGTTTCCTTATTCAATGTGTGCCTTCTTCTCAAATCTATGCAACACTCTCTTCCAATGCATAGCTTCCTGGAAATGATATATAAACTTCTATTTTTCTAAATTCAAAATGTAATTGAATATGTTTTGAAGTTATAAAGCTACTATCTCCTGCACTTTGTATTTGAAATTGATTTAAAACCTTTTCCTCCAGTGCTGACTTCCTCTCTTCCTTATTGCTTTTTGATTAAATTCATGCTCTGTGTAGCCTGCAATCTCTTCAAAGCTCCCAATTTCCAACAAAATGCTTTGTCCCCAACTCCACACCAAGAATATAGAGGAGTTGTTGCAGTAGATTAGAAGTCTCAATTGTTGTTAGAAAATGCGCAAACTCCAGTCCTCTTCCCATGCCAAAGTAAAAGAGATAAATTGACCTCCAAGGCCAAAAATACATACACCAACGATGATAGATGCAATACCCAACCAAGTAACTCTCACCTCCCTTTATTTTCTGTAACAGAAATAATTTCTTCTATATAGGCTCAGTTCTGAAAGTTCATTTTGTCTTCAATAACACACAACTTTAGCAAAGACTATGAGCATTCCAACCTTTTTCAAGTGAATAGTGTACATATTACAATGGAAGGAAACGTAATCACAACCAAAGAGGGATCATCATATTGACACAACTAGAAGCTATGACCAACTCTTTTATTCTCATGCCAAATAAATATGAATGTATAAACTTCAATTGACTGCCAAGATTTTACCTGAGGGAAGCTCATGGTTTGGGAATTGTCATTCTTGAAACTCAATTCTCATCTTCAAACACCCAACATAAATTTTAGTGCAACTGGATTAAAAAACATTTGATTGGCAACCATAAGAAATCAATCTTTCATACCTCTGCAGGCTGATTTGATAAATAGCAACTGGCCTCTGGAATTGGCCTTAAACACTGACTGAAAAAAGTAATCCGACCCTTACACTTGGCAGGAAAATTCATTCACCCACAATCATTATGCACACAAATGGGGTTCACTAGAATCAACCTCAAGTAAAAGATGCAACTGATCAAACCTCAACAATTTGAGAATAATTGTGTAGGTGCAAATGCTGAAACAACATAAATCCCATTCGGATTGGCCATTGCAAAATCACTAAATCATGCTCTGAAGCTTCACCATTAGGTTAGATAGTACATTTATTTGCAATAAGAATGATTCTATGATCGGTTCTTGAAAATAAGATTCAGAAAAAAATTTATCACTTCCTTAAAATGACCATTCTATTTACTTCCATTTTGTTCAACATTGGCAATCTGCAAAAAACTGTGTTTGATTCTGATTTCAAAAACTAGACAAAAGAAAACCTTAGAGTTTGACCCTCTGATCATAAATTAATTTTCATACAAGTAACATAAATATTCAATTTACTTTCTCCAAGGATCAACTGATTAATGGGCATTAATCTGCAAAGTCAGCACTTAAAAGACTTTTTTGAACTTTAACATAGTGAAAATGCATAAACTGGATTTGGGAATAGCATGGAAAAGTGATCAAATAGATTGACCAAAGTCTGAAAATATTCAGAGAAGTTCATTTCCAAGTCTACAATGCAGAACAAATTTTAATTATTCTTAACCTTGAACTAGGTGCAAACAAGAAAATCACAAAGTAGGTCACTTAAATTTGAATTCTACACATTCAGTGAAACTTAATAAATTGGAAATGAAAAGGCTCTGGAAAAATGGTTAACTGGATTGGTGTGAGTCTGAAAATTTTTAGATATGTACATCTTCATGTTTTCAATATAGGGGAAAACTCAATTATGCAGAGCATTCAACTAGATACAACTTTCAGAAGCTCAGAGTAGGCTATTCAGCAATCTGGGCATGACAGAGAAACATGATAGTTTTGCAAGACCAACTTTGGGGAAACTAAAAAATTATCAAATGGATTAAAAATGAATTAGGATTTAAAACATAAGCTCTCTATCATACATGTAAAACATTCCCAAAGTAGTGACCCATGAAACCTAAGAGGATGCAAGATATTCAGATGCAAAGTAGGCAAGTTACAACAATTTGACACTATAATCAGCATATGCAAAAAGGACAAGTGCTCAAAACAAGACATCACTAAATGAATCAAAACTTGAACTTGACAATCTGGGATGTCTTCTTATGCCTAAAAAAGAGTGATGAACACCTGATATGCATGAAAAACCTCAGAATTGCACTTGGGAAAAAGGCTCAAAAGTACTCATAAGGGGCCATAATGCAAATTTTTTAACAAGGTACTCAAAAACATTATTGTATTTTTGATTACCAACATAGCCCTATGAGTACTTAAACATGTGTAGTCTCACAAGAAAGATTCAATCAGCTCCGCTCTACACATACCCAAGCATGTTCAAGGAATGATGTCAAAATTCCAAGAACAAAACCGATTCCGTCTTCCGAGGCTTTAGCCTACAAGGAAGCAACTATTTATAGTGAGTTGGAAAGATTGGCGTAAAACGTGTCCTCACTTAGGTCATTCCCGGGAGATTTTTTTCTCAACTGGCAGGCCCTCTACTATTAAATAAGCATACAAAGGATTGGTGAGCGTAGGATTTCTATATTTCTGATTCCTCCTCCTCCTCCGAAGAGCATACTCTCCTAATCCATGTCATTTTCTCCCAAAACAAAGTCAATCAAACGGTTCATTTCCTCAAGCAATGTTGTCCTCAATTCAAGATGTTCCTATTTTAGGAAAAACAGAATGCTTGAAAGCAAATTTGTGTTGTTCAATTATCTGCAATATTTAAGATGATTTTCTTGTTCAATTTATGATTCCAAAACTTAGACAATGAGTTTGCTCAATTAGTCCACAATGTTAAATGCTTTGAGTTGTTCAATTTCTGATTCCAAATGAATTAAACGATGTGATTTTGCTTGTTCATTTACCCCTAGATTCTTTCACAAGTGTTTAAAACAATGTCTAATTTTTTTATTTTCCTTTAAAAGGAAAATAGCATAGTAATCTAGATGTTTTAAGACATGTTTGAGAAAATGGAATTTAAGTGTGAAATTTTTTGAAAAAGAGGTTAGTATGTGAAATTAGTTGAAAACCCTGCAACCACACACGTTACTATTATCATCTTCCAACTCTTTATCTAAACCCTGTAATCACTACTTAGGCTGTCAAAATGCTAAAAACACAACTAGTTAAGCGTTAAAGGTTAGAAAATTAAGTGCACAAAAATCTCTACCAGATGCGATCCTAGAAATGTAGTATACGACACAAAAAACAAGATACAACCTTGTGTTACCAGTTGCGATAGTATATTCACTAGATGCCATTCCAAACTGAAAATGACCTGGGAAATCTTAGATGCGAGTCTCGATTTCAACGGTGTGATGGCGTATCCCGGATGCGATATAGAATGACCAAAAATGACTCTGGACCTGAAAACTAGGAGGATAGATTGGTGAAAAACATGGCTAAAATGAGGCCAAATCTAGAATCCAGCCCTACGGTGGGCCCCATAAATGTGTGTGAAATATTTCACCTGTAACATGCGACACAACACTTCAATAGATCATTGCAATAGTGGAAAACATGGTTAGAAGAGCATATAAAAGACTAAAATTGACCTTTTTCTTTCTAACTAAGAAGAGTATGATAAGCAACATAACATCCCTTAGATTATGCTACTATCAGTGACATATACAACTTAGCATGAAATATTTGAGTTGAAACAAACTATTTAATCATTAAGCATGCATATTATCTCTAAAAATGAACATTATAACAATGTATGATAATAAAACTATGAAGTAAAATGAGACTATATAAATCCTAAAAGCATAACAATGTATTTTCAATCTAAATTATGGACTCATTTGTGCTCAAAAACCCCTTCTATTTATAGAATAAATGAGGAGAGAGAGAGGGGGCCAAGGTTCATTAATGGAGTTGAAAAACTCATTAATGAGGTGTAAGAGAAATAAATGCCAAAGGCATTAATGAGGGATGGGAATAAAAGAATCTTCATTAATGAGGCATTAATGAAACCATTTATGAGGCATGGGGATGGATGTAAGGCCAAACTTGGCAAGTTGATCCTTAGAGGAAGTCAAGCTTGAGAAAGTTGACTTTCTCAAGTGGGTTGAGTTCTTAATCACTCTTTAATGGAATGTGACAACATTAGGTGGGTTAGGATAGAATTAGGATTAGAATTAGATTTAGCAAGGGTGAATGGGTTGTGATAGGTTCGAACCCAGAGTCAAAGTGGTTGAAGTGGGTTAGGTTGGGGTTTAGAGGAATATTAATGAAATGAATAAAATTTATTTAATTCATTCAAAAATAGGAATATTAATTATTTAAGCTTTTAATTGTTTTTAATAATCAATAGGACTATAGCCAATTTAATTAAATTAATTAGGCTAGGGGATTGGTTCTTGTGCAAGTGAGAAATTGATTTAGGATTTTATTTAATTCCTTGCAAATTAATCATTTTAGCCATGTATTTGATTGATTTTGATTTTGGCTAAAAAGTAATTAATTTAGTGATTTGATCATCTTAGGAGATTAAATTGATTTCAAAGGAATTATGCCAAGCAGTAACATGGTTGTTTGGACATAATTGGGGGTATGATCACACTTAGGGAAAATAGGGTCTATAGTTGGAGCAGATGAAATCCAGGTGGTTACATCATCGTATGAACCTTGGGGCCATTTTAGTCATGTCTTCCTTTTGTTGTATGGGAACAGAGGCATTTTTCTCCTTATTTTATCATCCAACTGCATGTTTGACTTCCTTAGTAGTCAGTTTGTGAGATTTTCTGATTATTTTATAGTGATTTCACTTTGATTTGATGCTAATACTGATGTCATTTTTGTTATTTGTCTTCATGTACGTGTAGTTTCTTGATATTTAGTTTAGCTCCACATATCTAGCCACCATACAGTTAGTTTTTGGCTTATTAGATGATCAGAGGGCACATGTTCGAGCCTGTGGTCTCTCTTGGTTGTTGTAGATGCCTGATATTCAGGTGAATCATGAGATGTTGACTATGTTAGTAGAAAGATTTCACTATGAGGACAACATGTTTCACTTGCTGATGGGGGAGATGACCATTACTCCTAAGGACATTTATAGGATTCTACAGATTCTTTTTATTGGAGTGTGTGTGGAGTATGTTCTGACACCTTTACTCAGTGTACGAGCACTAGCTCAAGTGTTTCATAATCCATTGATCATAGATAAATCAACCACTTGGGACACATTTTTAGAGAGCTATGGAGAGCATTGGCCTTTGGACTATGTTCTTACTAGGTTTGTTGGTGGTTTCCTTATGGTTGATCGATCACAACAGGGTTTCTTGTATAGTTGGGCTCAAACACTAGAGCATTTGATTAGTCAGCCTGCGCAGCTTGGTTGGGGTCAGTGCCTCTTAGCATAGATGTACCACAAGATGCATGAGATTACTTACAAAGGTATGTGGGGTATGGTTTCAGGAGTTGTGGCTTTGTAGATATGGGCCTAGGAGCATCTCCCATTTTACAAACCTATCAGAATGGATACATAGCAGGGAAAACAACCCTATGTCTATAGATATTAAGGTTTCATTACACATCCCTTTCTAGGAAAGACATATTACTAGAGGCGCTAGCTTGATAATTTTAGCTTAGTTACATGGCAACCTTATTTGCAGGTAGAGGTCTGGGCTGAGTGGTGAACATTCTGTAGAGAGTTCTTTGTCACACACCCACTATTAGGCAAGACATCATTGGTGATAGAGAGATTCACGTTGTCTTGAGTGCTGAGGTAGTATGGTCATGTTCAAAGTGTCTCTACAGAGTTCACTTCTTATTCCCGATTTCTAGATGAGGACAACAGAGGCTGGTCTCGCAAGTAATATTTTGCTTTGTATATTCTTCTTGCTTTTGTTCTTCATAGATTTATTAGAGCTTATAAATCATAGACTAAACAGTTAATATGTCATTATGTAGGTTATGCCTTGCATTATGCACTCAGGAGCTCATTGATATTAATTGACCATCATGGGATTACCTAGAGGAAGTGACAGATGTGGGGGTCACTACGGAGTATCGGGACCATCTATCTCAATACCCATTTCCAATATTTACAGATCTAGCAGAGAGAGTGCCTAGGATTGATGAGGATTCTATAGAGAAGGAACCTATGGTAGATGCACCAATCACTCCATAGAGAGTGCCACAGAGAGTGCCTCAAAGACCACCATAGAGGACTCCCACACAACTAAGAGTAGGAGTAGAGACTGGTTCAAGTAGGACACCAGGGTCAGGGTGACATTGAGATCATGGGGAGATGGGAACCCTTGGATCTATTGGGGGACAATTGCCATCCACACAAGTTTTCGATGAGGAGATGCCAAATGTACAACCCAACCTAGAGCTAGGTGATGCATTTAGAGTAGTCTGGCAGCACCAAGAGGCTGCAAAGCAGGAGGGACCACAGTGAGAGGTGGGTCCTTTGAGAGGGCCTCAAATAGCTCAGGATGTGATTAGGTAATTAAGGACATGACTTCAAGATTCTCAGAAATAATAAGGAGTAGCTCAGTCTTAGATTGTAAAGAGAGATCGAGTGATCATAGGGTATGAGTGAGTGATTTTAGGTCATGAGAAGAGAGTTTAGGATTTGTAGATCTAGGTGACCTTTCAGACCAGTAGGGTAGCCACTATGTTGCAGTGTATACAGTAGTAGTTCCTAGGGAATAGTAGGTGCCATCATTTTTAGAGTATTTAGCATGATCTAAGGGAGAATACCCTCCACCTAAGACAAATTCTCCTCCATGCCCACCACCTAATGGTGGCAGTGGAGGAAGTGAAACTTGATTACCTGATGCAAAGGGTTTGGTATTCTAGTGTTTTCCTTCCTCAATTTGTTTCTTTTTCTACCCAATGGTTACTTATTTTTTGATTCTTCCCCAATTAGGATCTCCAAGACCCACAGTATCAACTTCTCCTCCAAGGTATAGTTGATCTTTGAAAGATTCCAAAGTTTCTAGGCTTAACTAGTCCAACCAGTTACTCAAATGCCTAATCTTCTTCACTAGATTTCCTCCTAGAATCCCAAACCCCTACTTAGGATCTTCCCATACCTTCACCTAGCCTATTTTCTATATTCTTGGACTATCAAAGGACATTATGAACCTTTTCCCACACTTCTAAACTCATTTCCAATCTAATTGGCCTCAATTTCACTAGGAGGTCTAATTGCCCAATTCCTAGTAGGTTTAAATTCACCGTTTTTGGCCTAATGCTCCCAAAATATACAAATTAATCCACAAAAACCCTTTAAAATATTCAAGGTATCAAAAAACACTATAAAAATCCAAAGTCCTGACTTATGGATGCACCCACAACCCTAGTTTCTTGCAGGCCCTATTTTTTAGCTTATTAATTAGGCCTCTGGACCAGTCAACATAAAAAAATGTCAAAATGATCTCCAAACTTTGTTTCACCTCCTTCCACCTTTGAATCCTTTTAGGAGACTATCTAGGGCATCTAAAAATACCACTAAGTCTTTTCCCAAAGATCATGGGTGCTCGAACCAATTCTTTCTTCACCTTATCCTGGCTCACGTGGATTCACCAGTCAGCCATAGGGCTTCCTATTTGGCCTAGGACATCCATTACATCTAAAAGAATGAATAAAAAAATTTATCTACAGAATCTAACCCTACTTCACCCATGGTTTCAGTCAATTCCACCAGTGGGTTTTTAGGATAGATCCATTTCTAACTAAACAACACTATAATGTCACTCACAGACCAATGACCTAAAAAATACTCTAACTTTATACTACAAGAACTTGAAATAAAACCATCTATTGCATATGAAATCTATTTGAAAACTCTACACCCCCATGGGGTCTGATCTTCTTTTCCAATCCATACACAATCATACAGTACCAAGGAAACAATGCAGATTATAAGAATGCCGTTATAGTCATCCGTACAAAGGTTGCAATCCATAATTTCATTAACTATCCCAAATCATCAAATCCATGCCCATATACTAAGCATGGGGTAGTTACAACTGATCTAACTACATTTTTCAATTTCTTGCAAAATTTGCTCGAGCAACTTTCAAAGTTGCTAGCACCTTTTTGCACTTTGAGCATTTTGACTCTTTTTGTCAACTCGATGGGTGAGTTTGACTTCCATTAACCTAAATAGGATATGTAGGGTCCTAAAAAACACCTAAAACCCCCATTACACTAAAATATGAAATTTTATCTATTTAAAGCTAAAATGACCCCTGAAACACTTAATGAGCACTATGACTCTTACAAACATGAAGTTCACTATCATTGTATCCAACCCATTGAACCTTATTCCAATCCACACAAAAACATCTAATACAACCCTAAAACACACCAAAACATCAAATAGGGAGGTTCCCTACACCATAGTCCCTTGGGATAAATAACTCAAGTCCCTTGAGTTAGGAGGTCTTCAATGGTTACCCCATATTTTAGAATAGCTTCCTCTATCATTTAAGTGGCCTCAGCTTTAGGTAGTCCCTGCCACTTGATGAGGTACTCCTTTTAGTTACCCTTCCTTGTCCTCTTGATCACTTTAGAATCCAGTACACTTTCCAACTTTAGTAACATTGGGGTAGGCAAATCTTTCACCCAATCACCATCCTCTAAATCTACAAGAGTAGACTGACCTATGTATAGAGATGGTCCCTTGTATGGATATAGGTCACACACATTGAAAATGGGTGAAATCCCCAAATCAGGAGGCAACTCCACGTCATAGTCATTCTTTCTATACTTATGAAAAATCTTCAGTGGCCCTATCTTCTTCATGAGTAGTTTAGTTGGTTGACCCTATGGTATCCTCTCATTCCATAATAGGAAAGTACTAGATCCCCAACCTTGAACTGAAAATCCCTTCTTTTATGATCATCTTTGAACTTATACTTCTCCACTTGCTTTTGCAAAGTCTTGTTGACTTGATCATGAAATTCCTTCACCTATTCTTCAAATGAGTCTCCTTGTGCACTCCTCTTGTCCTTAAAATTGAGATCTCTCAATTCCCAAATCCCTCTAGGATTGACCCCATATACTATTTCAAAGGGGATTTTACCTGTACTTCTATTAATGGAATCATTATAGGAAATATCTTCTTGCCCTATGATGTGATCTCATGACTATCCATGTTGTTTAGTCAAGCATCTTACCAAGTTCCCAAGTGACCTATTGACTACCTCCATTTTTTCATCTAACTGTGGATGGTAGACTAAAGAGAAAGATAATTTTGTTCCAAGCATCTTCCATAGGGTCCTCCAAAAGTGACCTACAAACTTACTTTCTCCGTCACTTACAATATTTAGTGGCAATCCATGGATCCTTACAATATTCCTAAAGAATAGACCTACAATTTGAGAAGCATCATTGATTTTCTTACATGGGATGAAGTGTGTGATTTTGCTAAAATGGTCCACCACAACAAACACACTGTCATGACCCCTACTTGTCTTTGGTAACCCCAAAACAAAGTCCATGCTTAGGCACTCCCAAGTCCTTTGGGGTATGGAAAGAGGTTGATACAACCCATTGTTGGTTCTTTTTCTTTTTTCCCTCTGAAAAATCTGACATTTTTCTATAAATTTGCTAACATATGATTGTAACTTAGGCCAATAGTAATGCCTATTCACATGTTCCAATGTTTTATACAGTCCAAAGTGGCCTCCCAAGCTGCCTTGGTGTTTCTCATTCACAATGTTCTCCCTCATTGAACACTGAGGTATACACATAAGATGTCCTTTAAACAATAGGCCTTCCTGCAACATAAACTCATTGAAATACACTTTGAAGCCCCATTGGAACTTCACACATACCTCATAGGCATCCCTGAAATCTTTTTCCTCCTTGTAGAGGTCCTTCAAATCATCCATCCCTACACTTTGCAATTGTATCTTGTGTATTGTGAGTACTCTTCTACTAAGAGCATCTACAACCTTGTTTCTAACCCCTTTCTTATGCTTTGTGACAAATGTATAAGCCTTCAATGATTCTACCCACTTCAAGTGCCTTTGATTCAAATTTTCTTGCCCATTCAAGAAACTTAGAGCATGGTTATCAGTCTAGACCACAAACTCCCATGGTAATTACTGTATCTACTTTTTAAGGTCTTTTTATGATATCATATAAATCAAAATCATATGTGGAATACTTTTTCTTAGCCTCATTTAACTTCTTAGAGAAGAATGCCACAGGGTGTCCCTCTTGGCTTAACACTGCTCCAATAGCTAGCTTGCTATCATCAAACTCTACCACAAATAGTTGATTGAAATTAGGAAACCTAAGGGCCCGTTTGGCACCTGGAATTAACCTGGAATAGGCAGCCAATAATGCACGAATTAAATAATTCTTTGTTTGGTGCATTTTTTGAATTCTGGAATTAAAAAACTAATCCCCATTTTGGGGCTTATGCTTGCATTAGTTAATTCCAAAAAAAAGCTGGAATTATTCTTATTCGAGAATAAGAAATTTTGTGGATTCAAAATTTATTTTTTTTATTAATTTTTTTTAAACCTTTTTTTTTTGAAATCTTTTTTTAATCTTTTTTTTTTAAAATGTGGGTATGTATATATATACACATGTGTGTATATATACGTGTGTGTATATATACACACACATGTGTATACACACACGTGTGTATATATGTGTATACATGTGTATATATACACATGCGTATATACACATGTGTATATACATGTGTGTGTATATACACACGTGTGTATATACACGTGTGTGTATATACACATGTATATGTGTGTGTATGTGTATGTGTATATATGTACACAAGTTAAAAATACATATTCAAATTAAT